>JAPEIP010000006.1:61938431-61970209 GCA_026120095.1 Capsicum chinense | reverse complement strand
AATCTTTAGCTCTAGCCCCATCCTCAGCTAGTTCACCTCCACCAATGTTTAGAAAGGGTGATCGGGATAGAGCGCTAGGCTCTAAGACTCAGGGTAGTGTAAACTGTGGTCATACAAATCCCCTTTCTTAGAAATATGGTAGAAATTATTAGGGAATGTTTTAATCCGGAAGTGATATATTTTTTGGGTGTGGCAAGCCAGACCACAGAGTCAAAGAATGTCCTCAGGTCAGCCCATAGAGTCAACAAAGTCATCCTCCAATTCCACTCGATTGCCCGACTCAATAGGGTGCCAATTCTATTGCCACCAGTGGGTAGCATCCAAATAGGCTATATGCACTTCAATCCTGATAGGATCAAGAGATTTCTACTGATGTGGTTATGGGTACGTGTCTAGTCTTTCATTTAAATATTTATACATTGCAGTATCCTAAAGCTTTTCTTTCTTTTGTAACCCCTTATATAGATTTCAACTTCAGAGTCAGTCCCAAAATCTTAACCAATCTTTTCTCAGTATCTACCCTAGTAGGTATACAGGAACTGCCCGATTATGGTATCTCATAAAGTTACTTCATTAGACCTTGTAGAGTTAGAGATGATGCATTTTGACATCATTCTCGGCATGGATTGGCTCCATTAATGCTATGCTTCAATGGACTGTAGGAACAAAGTTGTCTATTTCCAGTTTCCCAATGAACCCATCCTTAAATAGAGAGGTAGTAGTTCAACGCTTAGGGATAACCTTGTCTCATACCTTATAGTAAGGAAAATGATATCCAAGGGGTATGTCTACTATCTCATACACATCAAACACTAAATTTTTGAAGCTTCCAATCTCTAGTCAGTAGCAAGGGAATTTCCAGATGTGTTCCCTAAAGACCTTCTCAAAATTCCTCTTGAAAGGGAAATCAATTTTAGGATTGACCTTCTTCTAGATACCCAACCTATATCTATTCCGCCATATAGAATGGATCCATCTAAACTCAAAGAGCTAAAAGAATTGTTAAAGCACCTCCTAGATAAGGGATTCATTAATCACAGTGTTTCCCCATGGGACGCTCTAGTTCTTTTTGTATGAAAGAAAGATAGTTCTCTTAGAATATATATTTACTATTTACAATTGAACAAAGTCATAATCAAAACCAAATATCCACTCCTCAAAATCGATGACATGTTCGACCAAATATAGGGTACTAGTTACTTTTCTAAGATAAACCTCATATCCAGATATCACTAGCTCAAAGTCTGAGAATGTGACACTCTGAAAGTAACTTTTAGAACCTGGTATGGTCACTTCAAGTTTTTAGTTATGTCCTTTAGTCTAACAAATGCCCTAACAACCTTTTTGGACCTGATGAACTAATTTTTCAAATTGTACTTAGACATATTTGTCATAGTCTTCATCGATGAAATTTTGGTCTACTCCCATAATGAAAATGATCATGCATACCATCTTAGAATTGGACTGCAGACTCTTAGATCCCATTAGCTGTTTTCCAAATTTAGTAAGTATGAATTTTGGCTAAGATAAGTAGCTTTCCTTGGCTATATTATTTCCTATGATGGCATTAGAGTTGATCCTCAAAAGACTGAAGCAGTGAGAAACTGGCCTAGAGCTATCTCTCTATCAGATATTAAGAGTGTCTTTGGTTTGCCTATCTCTTACTGACGGTTTGTTGAAGTTTGTTTCTATTGCGTCTCCTATGTCCAGATTGACTCATAAAAAATCAAGTTTAAGTGTTCAGATTCCTCTTAGAATAGTTTTCAAGAGTTGAAGACTCGACTCAGCTCAGCTCTAGTTTTTATGCTACTAGATGATTCAGATGGGTTTGTTGTGTACTGTGATGCTCTAGAGTTTAATTGGGGTGAGTTTGGATGTAGAAAGGTAAGGTTATAGAATATATCTCTATACATATTAAGCCTTAATAAGAAGAATTATCCTGCCCATGATCTTAAGTTAGTAGTTGTGTTATCCTTGAAAATTTAGAGGCAGTAGTTGTATGGGGTGTATGTTGATGTATTCACTGATCACAAAAGTTTAAAGTATGTATTTCGTTAGAAGAGGTGGTTATAATCATTGAAATATTATGATATAAATATTTTGTATCATCCGGGCAAGGCTAATGTAGTAGCGGATTCCATGAGTTGACTGTCTATGTGTAGTATTGTGCATGTTGAGGAAAATAAGAAGCAGTTAGTTCAAGAAGTTCATTAGTTTGCTAGGTTAGGTATACGTTTGCTTGACTCGGCTGAGGGTAAAGTATGGGTGCTAGTTTGAATTCTTCTTTGGTTGCCGAAGTGAAAGAAAAGCAAGATAGGGACCCCAGTCTAGTTAAGTTGAAGGAGTCATTTAGAGATTAAAAAGTAGAGGTTTTATCCCAAAGGGGAGATGGTGTGTTGCATTGCCAGGGTAGTCTATGTATGCCATGTGTAGATGGTTTGACACAACAGATTCTTGTTGAAGTGCATATTGTGCGTTACTTTATTCATCCAGGATCCACTAAGATATACCGCAATTTGTGGGAAATCTATTGGTGGAGTTGCATGAAAAGTGACATTACAGAGTTTGTGTCTACGTGCTCTGCATGTCAACATGTTAAAATTTAACACCAAAAGCCTAGTGGTTCTATGCAGGAGTTTAGTATTCCCACTTGGAAGTGGGAGGAAGTGAACATAGACTTTGTGATGGGTTTTTCTCGTACTCATCATCAGCATGGTTCGATTTGGGTCATTGTGGACAGGATGACCAAGTCAGCCCATTGTTTGCCAGTCTATACTTCTTATTCAGCCGAGTATTACACCAAGCTCTATATTAGGGAGATAGTTAGGTTACATAGCATTCTATTGTCCATTATTTCTGATAGAGGTACTCATCTTACCTATTACTTTTGGAAAGCTTTCTAGAAGGGTCTGGGTACCCAAGTTTACCTTAGTACAGCCTTTAACCCTTAGATAGATGGTCAGTCAAAGAGGACCATTCAGACCCTAAAGGATATATTGAGAGTGTGTGTCTTCGAATTTAAGGGTAGTTGGGATGATCACTTACCTTTGATTGAGTTCACGTATAATAACAACTATCATTCTAGTATTTAGATAGCCTTGTTTGAGGCTCTTTATGGGAGGAGATGTAGATCTCCAATCAGTTGGTTGAGGTAGGCGAGACCACTTTTTTAGGGCTTAATTCAGTGTTTGATGCTTTAGAGAAAGTATAGTTGATTAGGGAAAGACTTAAGACAGCCCAAAGTCGATAGAAATCCTATGCATATATGAGAAGGAGGGACCTTGAGTTTGAGGTTGGCGACTTAGTTTACTTAAAAATCTCTCCCATGAAGGGAGTAAAGAGGTTTGGTATGAAAGGGAAGCTTAGTCCTCGGTATGTTGGCCCTTACAAAATCTGAAACCTCTTCGGAAAGGTAGCTTATGAGCTTGAGTTGCCTGTAGACTTAGCATTAGTGCACCCAATATTTCACATTTCATTGCTAAAGATGTGTATTGGTGACGCAATTGTTGTGGTCCGCTTAGAAAGTATAGTTGTTCAGAATGGTCTCTCTTATGACGAAACTCTATTCAAAATCCTTGATCGCCAGATCCATAGGCTAAGGAACAAAGAAGTTCCCTTATGCAACGTTCTTTGGAGGAACCAGTCCATTGAGGGAACCACTTGGGAACTAATAGTAGATATGTGAACTGAGTACCCTTATCTCTTCTTCATAAACTAAGACTCAGTTTAAGGTAATAGGTTCCCTTAGATTTTCTCTTTTCCATACTCAGTTCTATTTTCATGTCATCCTCATGTCATTCAAGCATTGATGAAAAAAGTTTAGTCATGTATCATGTTTCAGACTCAATTAGGTAACCATACTTTCAGTATGCATAAGTAGCATGCAATCTCTTGTACCTCAATATTCTCATCTTAATTAGTCTTATTCGAGGACAAATGTTCCCAAGGGGAAGATATTTTAATACCCCGTATTAGGCTTAACCCAATAAAACTCCCAGTGTATGTTTACAAGGCTAAGAACCTGAAAATTTATCTAAGTTTTGGAGACATAGTCTCATTTTTGAGCCTTAAACTTTGTTGAGTTTATTCTCAACCATCTCGTCCCTTAAAAGTTGGTTTCTAAATTAATTCATGACTAGGGTTATTGATAGTTTATCTCGGGTGAGTTTTGGGTTTTTTGAATGACGTTTAGGGCATTTTTGGATGGCCAAACTAGTGGACCAACACAATATGGATGCATCACATCAATTACCGCATTGGCATTAGTAATGCGGTGCATCACTTGTAGCATCAGGTTGAGCGATGCAGCGCGCCATCAAACGCGTCGGGGCCCAGTTTGGTTTAAATATATTTTGGGTTGAGAGGGGTATATGGGTTTTTCCTCCACTTTAATTCAGCCAAAACATGGTATTTAGGTCTCTAAATAGTATATTTGCCTCATATTTCCTAATTCCCTCAAATTTAAATCATTCTCTCTCAAGAACAAAACCCTAGCCCCTTTAACCTTCAATAGAAAATTTTCAAGAAATCCATGAAGAACTTAAAAGAATCCTTAAATTGAGGTATGTAGGATTTTCATCCACGGGCTCTTCTCACCCATGGAGTCCAAGAACCCAATTGCATATTAAAATTAGGAATTTTAGATATTATTATGAATTTATCTATGAAGTCCCATAAATTTTGATTTTTATATCATGTTTATTCATACCTTATTGTTGAAGTTAAACCCTACTCATATGAATGATGCTTACTCATTGGTTTAAATCGTAAATTGAAATTTGTTATTAGAATTATGATATTACTACATGCTTAAAACTATCCCCATGTTTAAACAATGAATTTCAAATGTTTAATGAAATTCCTAAGAGAATGAACGTTGATTAATGAATACTTATCTTTTCCTCCAACTTTAGTGTAATCTTGTTGCTATTGTTATTGATATTGAGTCTTGGGGGTATGACTACTCAAGATTTAGTTGTTTACCTATTTTTTAGTATCTATAGAACGACTTCAGTCATACCACGAGAAATGTCATTCGATCAAGTTAGCATAGTCAGTTGTGTAATACATTAAGCCTAGTCTAGTCTAATAATCAGTGTCAGTTTAGTTGGGAGCAGGATTCATCACAGAGTGAACCCAGGGATAAGAGCCTTCTTTTTAGATTAGGGTTTGACCCTTAGTAGCAGTCCCTAGGTTAAAGAACTACATAGACAATATAGGTTAAGATGTCTTCCTGTCCATTAGGGTTGACACATATCTCCTAAGTACTCTTGCCAGATTAGGGTGACTCATGTGTTCTTTAGGAAATTAGTTTAGCAGATCTACCCAGCCATTCTTAGTACCAGTGTCACAGTATTGACACCCTTCAAACTAGTGTTATAGGTTGGGCCCCAATTAGATTATTTGGGGTATGTCGATTAGATGATACCTCCCATAGTCTTAGTTACAGTACTTTGTACAATGTTCTGTTCAGTTTTGCTTGACCATAGCTTTTAGTTATTAGTAATTAACTTAGATATTTTAGTACTACAATTTAAACTATTTTAGATATACGATATATGATTGGTATTACATCTTTCATATTTCTATTTTGCATGAATTCTCATACAGCTAACTTATGCTATTCATTTAGTTATTATTTTATGCTTATGAACCCATGCTTTTCAGCCTATTCTCCTCTAATGTACCAGTACAGTCAAAGAACTGATCGCATACTCGTTTATTGTTATATGATGTCTTATATCATAGGTTCAGATACTAAGGTTCCCAACCATACTTAGACTTTCCAATGCACCAGCAACAGCAGCAGGGGTTAGTCCTCATACTCCGATGATGAGTTATCGTATATTAGTTTTGTCGGTAACTAAGTTATTTATTTAGTAGGAGTTAGCTAGGGGCTTGTCCCATTAACTCCACAGTCAGACAATTTAGCAGCTTTCAGACTAGTACAAACAGTTGGACAGTTTTCAGTTGCCATTGTTAATCATTTTATTAATATTGCTAGTATGTTTCCAGATTTTTTAAACCTTGACGTAGTATTGATTTCAGTTGTTAAAACCTTATGGCATTTCATTTGAAATTCCACACATATTATTTATCAGGTTTATTCAGTGCTCATAGGAGGTACCAGCTAATGGGTTAGCTTGTGGTCTCTCGGGACAGTAAGCATCGTGTGGCATCCAGGGTGTACTCCGGGGGAATTACAAATGCTAAAGAAGACCTTGGGCGGCTTTAGTGCTAGCCACTAAAGAACCCAGGTGCCACTAAAGAGTTACATGTTAACTGAGCTAGGACCGCTAAAGCTCCCAATGGTCCTCTAAAGCACCCTCCACTAAAGCACAAGAGGGACGAATTAGCTGTCATACAAGATATCATGCACCAGCCGAAAACTTTGAATTTTTTGAGTCTTCGTCAGTCCCTTGTTATTTATCTAAAATTCCATATACGCAAATAAACTATTCTATCCTATCAAATTAGATGTTTCTGACTCAATGACACAATTAAAATTTCCAACCAAGGTTGTTTCGATTAAAAGTGGGTCCTATAATGGCTTGCCATTTTCCTTAACTCTACCCAAATGCCTAAAGTGAGTTTGGGAGCCCCAAGACCCAAACCAAGGGTTCACCCAACAAAATATTTAGGTTCTAGAGCTATTAGAACAGTTAGTATTGATATACAAGGTTGTTTAGCAAAAGTTTAAATCCTATTGGCTACTACAACTAGCGAAGGCTTAAAAATAGGGAATTAGCTCTAAGAACTAAACGAACTGCCTGATAATCAAACAGTCAGCGCACAAGTCATAAATGACTTATAGAAGCTATAGGAAAAATCTAAATAAAAAAATTAGTGGAATACAAAACATTACCTTAAGGGTCATTACAGTATGGCACATCCTTATGCGAAAACTAGTGGCCTTGCACAATAAGGGCGTGCCACTTTTCTGGGTTCCATTATAGAAGTGTGTCTCACCCTTGATATGGCACGATAAGTTTGTACCATGCCCAAGGGTACAAAAATTCCAGATTTTGTTTTTTTTAAAAAATTATGGTGGTTTTTTGGTCTTTCACCTCTTAAATGTTTCCCAACAATAATAAACCTATTTTCGTATCCTCACAAATCATTACACATGGTTTATTTCTTCCCAAACCCTAATGAAAATAAAAGAGGAATTTCTCAACCAACATTTAAGATTTCAAGTTTCCTTTAAGCAATTCACTAAGTCCATATATGTGGGGTTTGAACAAGGATAAATTTTTATCCTCATGTCCAAAGTTGAGTTTTTACATTAAGTTAAAGAAATTAATAACTAGGGTTCATAAAAAATTTTCTTATGCTATGAGATTTCGATGATTTCTTTTGAGTTGAACATTACTTCGTACATGATTTCCTATTTACTTAAGTATTTATGTACTAAAGTATTCTTCAGTATTCATTGTTGCTATTTTGAAATAAAGTTATGATGAGATGGTAAATGATTAAAATTTGATCATAAAGTAGCTAGTTTACAAGAAAATCAAGCTTACTACTTCGCGTTACAAAAGTATTACAGCATAATAAAAGTTTTAGTTTTGAGTTTCATGAGTACAGGCAAAATAAGAAGTTCACATAAAAAATCAAGATTTTGAGATAGAAACAAAAGCATATTATGTTTTTAGATTTATCAAATTATATTCTTATTTTAAGGTGAACATCATAGATATAGTATGGAAAATAATATGATCTTAGGAATAGTACCTAGCACTGAGGAGAAAAGGTTTAACTTACCCTAGATTCATAAACTATGTGTCATCATAGGCTATTATTCTGCTTGTCCAAATAAAATGTAGTTTGTCCTAATGAACATGTCATATATCATTCAACTTATCCTAATGGAAATGTTTAAGTGATCACCCTTGTTAGCCTTTATACCCTGAAAAGGTATATTGGGCCTTTTCGATTAGGGTTTTTACATCAGAATCCATGTTGCTTGAATAGTTCATGTCGATCAAGAGAATTTCTCATAGAAAAACTAAATTTTTGGAACTAAGAGTAATGACTTACTCAGTTTATCATATTTTGCTTTAATATTTATTCTCATGTTAATTTAGCTTTCAATTTTATTCTTGTTTAAGGTAAGACTAGTTACGCTTGGCATGGTTGTTTCCATGTTTATAATGAATATTAGATTTTACCTCTTACTTTCACCCCCACTTACTCAATACATTCCAAAAGTACTGACCACTTATATGTCTATGTGGCTACATTATTTCATGATATAGATTTTGGTGGTTGTCCCCAACCATGCGATTAGCCACGATTACCACCTCTCATATCCAGCCAATTCGTGAGTCCTCATAGTTTGAGGTCCAAACTTATGTTTTATTCCATATACTTGTTATTACTATTTCATATGGTTTGCTTTCAGTTCGAGTTTGTTAGGGTCTATTTCAGTGAATTTTCAATTCTAGTTAAAGGTTTTTGTTTACTAATAAAACGATGTGTTTTCCTTCAGATTCTAATAGTTTTGAGTAATGTTGAGTTACAGTGTTTTATTGATATTGTTAATACATTGAAACCATTTGAAAATTTTCTTTAGTTTTTTCTCTTGTTTTAAGTTTACATTACTAACGTTTAGTGTTGAGTAGATATCATGGGTTAGTTTTAGGGCAACTTTTAGTTCTAAGCATTGTGTGACATCCAAGGGGTATCCTCGGGCCATTACAATTTATTGGCATAACATATGTTGAGAGGTCTTTGTCGAGCTTTGTTATCCTAGATCCTTTGGATAGATTTCTTTCATGTTGTTTTGAGTCATAAATACCATATCATATTAGATTATTCTTGACTATTGGGGACGAGCAATAGTTTATGTTTTGGGGGTTGATATGTCATCAATTTGATGTATTGTTGGTACTTTTTAGGCTTAAATTATCATGCTTTTCCCAATGATTTCCTGTTAATCTCATGTGTAATTCTCATTTATACAGGTAAAGTTTGAAAATGAAGATGAGCAAGCCATTCCAGTCAATGGAAAGTTAAATATCATAGAAAATAAGTTTAAACATTTAGATGGTTATCTAGGAGGACACATATGCATGTGGGTGGCATAAATTGCCCAACCAGTGGCATCTGCACCCCAGGTTCATTCCATCTGAACCCAAGGTACGCCCTATCTACCTTGGATCTTCTCAAGTAGATCAAGTGTGTGGTGGCATTTTGGTAATATTTGGAAAATGTGAAATTAGGGTGAAAAAGGTGTTTTCGGCTCATTTCCACCATTATTGAATTATTATTATACTTTTCTTGAGCTAAGAAACATTGGAGATAATCTCAAGTGAAGAATCAGTAGCTTTTATGGAAGATTTATTTAAATTAAAGCTTGGATATTTTATTATCTTTACTTTCAATGGATCAATTTGAAGGAAATTTGTGTATATCTCTACTCTCTATATCGATTTGTAGCTAATTCTTCATCTTGTAGCTATGCTGGAATAGGATGTGAATAGTCCTGGGGTTTTATAAATTTATCTTTCCAATTAGCTATTTGATATAGTTTTTGAATTCATTCCATTTTTTAACTAAGAATTGGGGATTACACGCCCCAAGTACCTTAGAACACATATCATCCTTTATAGAGGGGATATGGGTAACAAACCAGTGTGAACAATAACTTGAATTAGTTCATTTAATAGCATCTCTTAGACACAAGAATATTAATTAAGGCCATATGTTGGTAAAATTGTTACACTTATGAGGTCTTTTAATGGATGCATTTGCGATATTTTGTGTTTTATTAACAAATTGACATTAAAACCTTTAGATCCAGACTACCCACGACTTCTAGCTAAATATGGACAAATAATAAAATACTAATGCATGAACTAACATCTAATAAGTCATAACCATAAGTATCATCTATAATTTGTTAATCTCTAATTGTATCTAGTTTCAAAATAGTATTCTTAAACAACAAAAACATTAAATACAAAATAATTCAAACAAACCTCTCATTTTTACTTTAAACCTCTCATTTATACTTTCATGTCTAATTACTATGCATTACGGGTAAAGTCCTAGTTCTCTTCTAAAACTCTCGAGTATTGAAATCATTGACTTCACTCCCTGTAGTTACTACCCCAATTAACATTGAGTTTCTATATTGACAATGATTTCTTACATTTTCAAAGAGTGTAATCTGAGCATCATCATCTGGTCTACCTCAATGGACAAAACTTTAGCCTAAACACTTCAATAAGAAGACTACCCCTTTTATGAGTCTTTGAATAAAACTAAATCTTTCAAAAATATAATCTACATAGAAATAGGAGTATATTAATACTCGTATGAGAACACTTTTGTTTAGGGTCCAAAAACACTATTAAAATTGACCTTGAAAATAAAAATGCTAAAACTAGAATTTTAATAAAGAAATAAGAAACCCATACTTCAAGTGTTTGAAATCTAAAATCCCATCAAAAAACATGTAGAAATCAGATTTGAAATTTTAAACAAAACTCACTGTTCACTTTACCAAGAAAAACACAAAATCTCAAGTATAAAATCCAAGTTTTTAAGATATTTAGGCAATATAATCAATGGGTAATTACACAAATTAGCCTTATAACCTTACCCAAACCTATTTGATTTAAACGTCTCGTAAAATCACCCCAAACCGAGGTCTTAAATCCCAAAAATGGTGAAAATGAAATAAAATTTCAAAATAAGGGTTTAAATACTATTTGGGTAAACAATAACTTCATTGAATATGCGGTCAACATTTTTCATTCATGAAGCCTATTGTATCAGACCAACAACAAATATGGTGGACCGATCGGATACACATAGATGGGACCAAGCTAACCCAGACCAATTGCCCTTTGCTAATGTGGTCCTATCAGCTAATTTAGGATAAAGAATAATTTGTTTCACCTTGAACATGACAATAGCTTGTCCCCGAAAATTCCACAACTGCGAAAAAGGCCTAGGGCATATACTAGACACTTTCCCCAATAGTTTTAAGCTTGAAAAGTCACTAACAGACTCTCAAAATCCATTTGATGTACTACAAAAATGACCTGATAGTGTTACTAGGAAAATTTTTATATTAAGGACACAACAAAACCATTTGATTTTTCAAAAGAGATCGCTCTCAAAAAGTTACCCCCAAAAACCTATTAGGCAAAAATACTACTTTCTCATCCAAACACTAAACAAATAAAATAAAGTCTTAGAATGCTAACCAACCCTACTACAAACATAAAATGGATGTTTTGAATCTAATGAAATTCATGATACTGTCATATCATGCTTAGATCACAATATGTAAACCATAATCAACTACTCATTTTAAAGACAACTCAAAATGAAAAAATCTCTTAAATAACTCCTGTATTTGTATGAACAGTGCCAACCATCCCCACAACTGATAAACAATATAAAGTAACTATAGGGAAAGGATAAATGGTCAAAACATAGAGAAAGTGAAAAATTAGCACGAGTGTTTTATACTATCCATTACAAAAAATACATAATTGTCCTTGAAACAAAAAGAAAATAAAGCACCTCTGAATGTGTAAAAAATTAAGGTTTTCTTCTCCTCATGTCAGATTCAACCTCCCATATAGCCCTCATAATAAGGCGATCTCTATACGAAACTTTTACTGAGTCAATAATCCTTGGATTTCAACTTTATAGTTTGTTTATATAAAATAGAAATAGGATCCTCCTCAAAGGTCAAATTATGATCTAAAGCAACTTAATTAAACCTAATCACATGAGAATTATTAGAACGCTATTGCTTTAATATTGAAACATGGAATATCGAATCCACAGTAATAGGTTTAGAGGTAGATCTAACCAATAGGCCCCATCTCCAACCATCTCAAGAATCTGAAAAGGTCTGACAAATCTTTAACTAGGCTTTCCATTCTTACTAATATCATCACACCATTCATGGGTGTAACGCCCCGAGTCTAATACCCCGGACGCTACACGATTCTCATAATCCTGAAGGACCACAAGCTAACCCATGACTGAATCCTGCTACAATAACTGAGTAATAACATTGTATAATGTGGAATAATGGGCTGCAATGCCATAGGTTTCAAAATTGTAATACTGATTTAAAGAAAATAATGATAAAGTCTGATAAAACATCAGAATTTAAAATACTGAATACTGTTTGAACATCTAGTCTGAAAAGCCTCTAAAATTGTTTGAACTGTGGAGTTGATGGGATAAGCCCCCAACTAACTCCAACTACTAAAACTAAACTAAGATACTGAATGAATAAACATGTCCTCGAAGTATGAGCCCTCACCACTACTCTGTCTATAAAAAGTCTGATCGGCTAAGGGTGTTCTAGAGCTTGTACATCTGAACCTATTGGATAGAATACCATAGCACAAAAAAAAGTATACATCAGTACGTGTAAATGTACTGGTATGCAATGTGAGGTAAGGATAAATAAGGATTCATATGCATGAACTATAACTGACTGAATAACATGAACATAACAGCGTGAGAGTACATGCATGAATACATAATTGTAATTGAAGTCATAAGGATTCTGAATACTAAATTTACTGATAACATGGATTACTGGATAAATGATATAACTGATAACTAATATACTGTTAGTTGAGTGACTATTTCTAACAATCCTGTTTCTGATGGAACTAGCTGAGTTCCAAACTGAGCTGAGTGACTGTATCTGATAGTCCTAAAATTTATAGAACTATCTGAGTTCCTTACTAATGACTAAGACTGAGACTGTGGGAGGTAATCATCTAACCAACATGCCCCTTTTCTTAACTATTTGGGGTTCAACCTATTACCTCAGTTGGAAGTGTGTCAGTAACGTCCCATGGGTAAAGACAAGCTGTGAGTTAACCCTTTCTAACAGGGAGCTCTTCTTCTAACCCCTCGATGGTAGGAAAACTCGAATGATATATATTAACCCAAGACTCGTAGGGTTATATATCAACCTACGTTGGCTACGTAGTTCTAGAATGCAAGGATTTTTTGTAAGGATCACACCCTCTGCTGGCAGGTGACCCCATCCCTGGGTTCACTCAGTGTTGAATCCTACTCCTAACTAAATAGACACTGGACTGATTTTCTAGTTCATACTAGGCTGGACTAATTTATTACTGATTGTATTAATTAACTGAACTGAACTGAGTTTATGGAGTTTCGCTGATTGATGGAGTACTAGTGAGTACTGTTAGCTGACTAAGATTATTGAGGACTGAATTGAATACTGAATGGTACTTGATTGATACTGAGTTTTCTTGAGTTCTACAACTGAACTAGAGTGCTACTGTTTGTGGCATGATTGAGACTATTCTATAACTTACACTGGCTCTAGGCACATAGCTACATTATCGGGTATTAAATACCCCTAGGACTAGATAGCATAAAAATAATCAGACATAACAATTCTTGAATGCTTGACAATAGTCAACAACTCACAATACAATCTATGAGGCATTTCATTAATCACTTGAAAGTCATGAACTTGCACATGAATAGGAATGCATGCTAACACATCATAATTTCATTAAACCAATCTCATGAGTATTCCATCAACAACATACAAGGTAAAGCTTCATCATGGAAGACATTGTGAACATGTGGGAATAGCATAAGTCCATCATTTAGATCCTTACAGGACCATAAAAGCACCATAATCTCAATTTAGCATTTTATCAAACACATGGTAGGCGTAGCTTCATACTTGGGCATGAACAACAATGCTAATATATCATGACAATATAATTCAAGGGTTTCAATATAATAGAATAAAAATTCAATTTACATGCTATCATAATATTAGGAAATACATAAAGATTTCAACTTGGAACACATGCCACAACATCAACATGATTACATTCAAACCCACAACATGGAAATCCCAATTCATGTTTTTTTAAAAATTTTCCTTGAACTCCAAGGGTGGAAGGGACCCTTGGATGAACACTTTACATACCTTGTTGAAGAATTTTTGAAAATCAACGATGGAAATCTTGAGTTCTTGATTTGAAATTTAAAAACCCTTAGTCTTGTTCTTGAGAGAAACTGAGAAAGAACGAGTTTATTTGCTTTCTAGGGTATTAAATTTTGTGATTTGGAGGCAGAGGGTCAAGGGAAAAAGACCTAAATACCCCCAAGAACGTGGTCTTTTAATGACTAAAATAGGGTTAATGACGCACAGGTCGATGTGGTGTGTTTATAGCATAGATGTGATAGTCAACGTGTCGCACCAAGATCATGTCGACTCACTGAAATTTAACGCTGGTAGCTGGGGAAAATATTAATCAATGCGATAGGCGGCGCAGCATACCAAGATCGCGTTGGTTCATTGTTTTGGAATTCCAAAGGAGCTTCAAATGATGTCCAAAAAATTCAAAACTTGTCTGGAACACCTATTGACTTTCCTGATCATGAATTAACTAAAACATAGACATTGAAAGAACATTATGGTCGTGAATGAGATTGCAACTTTTGAAGGCTAAAAATAAACTGAGTCTGAATACTTAGCTAGAATTTTCTAAGTCTGGGACACCTTAACAAGCATAAAGGACTGAATTAACCTAGAAATTTTATGGGGTCTTAAATATCCCCCCCTTGGGAATATTTATTCTTTAATGATACTAACTGAACTGAGAGTACTAGTAGGCTGAATCTACTTACTGGACATGAACATCTGGGACCTGACTATAGGACTGATATTATTGACATGTTGAATTTCATACTGAATATGCATATCTGATGCATGAGTACATGGCTGAGATGATTCATGAATGCATGACTGGGAGTACTGATAATCTGAGTTTCTCATACTAATCATATATATCTGATGCATGAATACATGACTGAACTGACTCATGAACATATGAGTGAATACACAATGGTAAATGATACCAAGTTTGTAATGGAAATATGAACAGAAAACTAAATAAGCTTAAGGAAAGACATTACCTTTGGCTGAGTTTGGATTAGTAGAGAAAAGGTGAGTATATATAGTCTGCATGTCTACTCCTGCTTCCCAAGTAGCTCCCTCAACGGACTAATTCCGTCAAAGAACTTTGACTAGAAGGACTTAGGGACATTACTGAGTCTGAAGTGTGATACTTGGATTGAATATCAGGCACTGAACTAAGCCCCTGAATACACGGCTCACAACTAAAATTGGAACTTGAGGGTCAACCTATGAGTATCCACCATTCCAAACTGGATTCGTTATGTAAAGACAAGATGGAGGGTTTAGGACATAATAGATCGAAGGTTATAGAGCATCACCCTCTTTGGACATTTTGTCCCTCAAAAAATACTCACTTGGTTGAGATATTGAGGAAAACTAGGATAATGCACAGGGTACGTACGAACCAAGTTATGACTGGCTATGACATCTGGGGTCAGCAACTAAGACATGATAGATGGACTGGGATGAATACGTAACTACCTGGTTGCCCAATCTTAGAATAGTTACTTTCATGAGACTTTAGATAGCACGAATAAATATAAAGATGGGAAACCATACGAACTTATCCATCTGATTGCTAAATTAAATCATGAGCTCTGCGGACTAACTTATGCTAAAAACTTATACTCGAGTTGGGCCTTTTTCTGACACTCTTTCAATAGAGTTCTAGTGGCTTTAGAGTGTTAGGAAATCTTGGCATGGTCAGAATAAGTTCTGTAATATGAGTCACGGCCAATGAAACATTATCTAAGATAAAGTGTCTAAGCCTCATGTATTGCAACTAAAATTTTTGTTGAATTTTCTTGGAACTATACTCTCCACCTTAGTACAACCCTTCACTTGAAATTACTGAAAATATGCGCATGGGTGCTGAGCAGGAATGTATAAGCATACTAAACTATCGGGTTTACTGATTGATGGATAATTGAATTGTTGGGTCTTCAAGAAAGAGTTGTACTTAGCCTGAATAACTGAACTGAAACCATAAAGTACTATGCACATGAGGTAATACTGACTGAGCAATATGAGATAACTAAGGATGAATACTTGTAAATTGTATTGTCTGAGAATACAAAACCAAATGCATAACATGATTCTGAAATAGTCTATAAACTAAAATATTTAAATCTGATAACTAAATAACTGATATTCATATGTTATGGTCAAGCAACACTGAATTTGAATTTTAGAACTGATTACTAGACTGAGATTATAACTGACACTATGTCTGAGACTGCAACGATGACTGTAATCACGATGATAACGGGGGCTAAACACATTGTAAGGCATGAGAGTAGTAGTCATGAGATGTATGACCTAAGTTTGGAGTTGTATGTACTCATGGAACATGATTCGTACTACTGAGTGAATTGAAACTCCTTATACTAGGAACTATAAGCGCACATAATTCTATAGAAAGTGAGTGAATATAAGTTGTGTTCATGGAGCTGAGATGTAAAGCATGCATAGGTATCGTGATAACTGAAGTACAAGATTTTAACTGGCGTAAACACGGGGTGGGTATCATTCCCACCCTTTACTTTTCTACACGTACTAATATTACTACTGATATTTAGAAGCTTAATTAGGCATAAACATGTGAAAGGGGAGGTCTGTAACATACCAGTAATCGTATTAGGAGAACTTTCCCAATCTTTCCTGGACTAAAGTGCATAAAGTCTATTTTGGCGCTGCCCACTGACCGTACTGGAAGTGGCACCCTTCTAATTTGGGCGACCAAACTGAGCTAAAGGATAACCGTGCTGACTTCGTGGGACAGGATTAGGATAATCTCTAACTATGACCTGACTAGCCCCATCCATAACACACATCTCTACTGGCTCTACACATACCCTTATGATTCTTACCATATTCTTTGCAAAATAGATTAGTTCGAACACCACTTACACTATTCTGGGTTTTGGATCCTGGCGCCCCATCATGACTGTCATTCCTGAACTTTGGTACTGGTGCACTAGGTAAAGATGGAACTGGGGCTACATATTTTTGGAGAAATTGAGAATGATTCCTATCCTCTGACTTAGGTTGAGCGAAGCTGAAACTACTTATTCTAGATCTCTTATTTTCTCTCTCCTTCTTCTTAAGCCTCTACGCCTCAATCTGTTGAGCATGGACCATAAGACTAGATATGTCCATCTCCTTAATCAACATCATAGTCCTACACTTCTTAACTACTTTACTCAATACGCTAGATACAAACTTGCTCATTCTAGATCTACTTTCTGCCACTACATGGGGAGCATATCTGGCTAACTGAGTAAACTTGAGAGAATACTCTTTCACACTCATACTGCCCTACCTGAGATTGATGAAATCTAACTCCTTGGCTTCTTTTATCTCTAAGGGAAAGAATCTATCTAATAAGGTCGTATCAAACTCTTCCCATTCTATTAGCTCTGTATATGTACCCTTGTCTACCTCTCACTACTTAAACAATGTATGGGCCCTATTTTGTAGCTAATAAACGGCTAACTCAGCACTCTCACTAGAAGTCACTCCCATGATATATGTGACTTTCTGAACCTAATCAAGGAACCCTTGTGGATCCTCTTATGGCTTAGATCTTGAGAATAAAGGAGGATTTATTCGAGTGAAGTCCCAAATCCTGGATGCATTATTTTTTACCATTGGGTTGGCCAGAATAGCAGCTGGCCATTCATTTTGGGCTGCTACTAAATTGGCTAGATTAGTGACTGCAGTTCTGAATTCATCATTAGAGACGTGGTCATCCAGGGGATCTGCCTGAATGGGCTGTGGTGCTGACTGGTTTCTGGTTCTTCTTTTGTTAGTCCTTTTGGAAGCATGTTCTGTAACTGAAATAAAGAAGCGGATAAGAATAAGAGTTTAACTGGAGCTTATGCTCAATCGCATGACATGAATACTAAAAGAAGGAAAACTATTCCTATAACATCTTATAGCCTCCTGTATATACGTGTGGCACGCTAAACACCCATGCACAAGAATCTACTAGATATGACTTTCAAACTTTCTATGATTTTATTGAAACTTAGTCTCTAATGCCAAGTTTGTAACGCCTCAAGTCTGGTACCCTAGACGCTACACAATGCTCATAATCTCGAAGGACCATAAGCTAACCCATGACTAGTACATCTATAATAACTGAGTAATAAAATTGTATAAAGTGGTATAATAGGCTGAAATGCCATAAGGTTCAAAACTATACTACTGATGGAAAGAAAATGATAAAGTACGATAAAACATTAGAATCTAAAATTCTGAATACTGTCTTAACATCTAGTCTGAAAAGCCTCTAAAACTGTCTAAATTATGGAGTTGATGGGACAATCTCTTAACTAACTCCAAATACTAAAAATAAACTGAGATACTGAATGAATAAATATTTCCTCAAACTATGAGGACTCACCACTACTTTGTCTGTTGAAAGTCTGATCTGCTAAGGGTGGTTTAGAGCCCATACGTCTGAACCTAAGGTATAAAACACCATAGCACAAAATAAAAGTATGTGTCAGTAGATGTGAATGTACTGGTAGGCAAAGTGAGGTAAGGCTAAATGCAAGGGTTCATATACATAAACTATAACTGACTGAATAACATGAACATGACAGTGTAAGAATACATACATGAATACATAACTGTAATTGAAGTCATAATGTATTTGAATACTGAGTTTACTGATAACATGGATTATTAATAACTTATATAACTGATAACTTATATACTGTTAGCTGAGTGACTCTATCTAACAGACCTGATTCTAATAGAACTAGCTGAGTTCTGTACTAAGCTGAGTGACTGTATTTGGCAGTCCTAAAATCTGTAGAACTATCTGAGTTCTGTACTGATGACTGAGACTAAGACTATGGGAGGTAATCATCTAACCGACATACCCCTTTCCAAACTATTTCTGGTCCAACCTATATCCCCAGTTGGAAGGGTGTCAGTGTCGTGCCACGAGTAAAGACAAGTTGTGAATTAACCCTCGCTGACAGAAAGCTCTTCCATCAACCCCTCGCTAGTAGGGGAACTCAAATAAGATGTACTAACCCTAGACTCATAGGGTTATATCTCAACCTATGCTGGCTACGTAGTGCTAGAATATAAGAATTGAATCTAAGAATCACACCATTCGCTGGCGGGTGAGCCCCAATCCCTGAGTTCATATGGTGCTGAATCCTACTCCCAACTGAATAGACACTGGAGGGATACCTAGTTCATACTAGGCTAGATTGATTTGTTACTGATTGTATTGATTAACTGAGTTTATTGAGTTCTGTTGACTGACAGAATACTACTGAGTTCTGTTAGTTGACTAAGATCACTGAGGACTAATCTAAATACTGAATGGGACTGGATTGATATTGTATTTTCCTGGGTTCTTTAACTAAACTAGAGTACTACTAATCTTGGCATGATTGAGACTATTCTGTAACTGACACTGGCTTCAGGCACATAGCTAAATTATCGGGTATTAAATACTCTCTGGACTCGATAGCATAAAAATAATCAGACATGACAATTATTGAATACTTAACAATAGTCAGCAACTCATAATACAATTTATGAGGCATTTCATCAATCACTTGAAAGTTATGAACTTGCACATGAATAGGAATGCATGCTAACACATCATAATTTCATTAAACCAATCTCATGAGCATTCCATCAAACACATACAAGGTATAGCTTTAGATTGGATGACATTATGAACATGTGGGTATAGCATAAGTTCATCATTTAGATCCCCAAAGGATCATAAAAGCACCATAATCTCAATTTAGAATTTTATCAAACACATGGTAGACGTAGCTTGATACTTGTGCATGAAAAATAATGCTAATGCATCATGACTTAATAATTCAAGGGTTTCAATATAAGAGAATCAAAATTTAATTTACATTCAACAATAATATCAACAAACACATAAGGATTTCAATTTGGAACACATGCCACTACATCAACATGATTACATTCAAACCCACAACATGGAAATCACAATTCATGTTTTTAAAAGAATTTCCTTGAACTCCAAGGGTAGAAGGGACCCTTGGATGAACACTTTACATACCTTGTTGATGAATTTAGGGAAATTAATAGTGGAAATCTTGAGTTCTTTAATTGAAATATAAAAACCCTAAGGCTTGTTCTTGAGAGAAATTGAGAAAGAATGAGTTTATTTGCCTTCTAAGGTATTAAATTTCATGTTTTGGGGGCTGAGGTTTAGGGGGAAAAGACCTGTTGACCTTCCTAATTATGAATTAACTAAAACATAGACATTTAAAGGACATTAAGGTTGAAAAATGAGATTGCCAACTTTTCAAGGCTAAAAATAAACTAAGTCTGAATACTTAGCTTTAATTTCTGAGTCTGGGACCCCTTAACAAGCTTAAAGGACTGAATTAAGCAAGAAATTTTTTCGGGTCTTACAATGGGTGATACCTTCAACAAATCTTCTCACTAACCAAAAGCATTATATCATTAATCTACATAAATCTTCTACATACTCTGGCTAGTCACAAGACTATACTGAATCAAACTCACTTAATTACCGAGTGACTTAATAAGTCAGTACTACAAAACCTAACCATAAAGGAGTTAAACTATCCCACAAGGGTTTTACAACTCCACCTATACAAAATATCAAAATGCACCATTAGAATGATAGAATCATAATTATTGTAGGACAACTCCACTAAGGGCAAGAACTAGTTCCAATGACCACAAAAATCCCTAACACATCATTGAAGCATATGCTCTAACAGTTGAATGTATTTCTCTGAATAGCCATCCATTTCAAGGTGAAGGATGTACTAAACTTATGTTGGGTTCCTAACTCACTCTACTTAGAATTCTAAAAATTTAAGGTAAATAGAGTACCTCTATAAAATTTATGGATATAGGTATGCCAAATAACTAAACAAACTCTCAACTGTAGATATTATTCACCTTCAAAAGTATAAAATACACTAAATTTATTTGATCTATCCATAATCATCCAAATGGAATCAAACTTCCCAAATGTCAGGGGTATACTAGCCATAACACCCATAGTAATCCACTCCTGTTTCAGTTCCAGAATGGTTTTTCTCTCTGTATAACACAACCAATGCTTATATTAAACTTGTTGACTACTATGACACTTGGGTTTATACTCCACAATGTCTTTATTCATCCCACACCATTAATATTATTAATTTAACTCATGATACATCTTAGTTGATCTTGGATGGATAGGGTACCTCAAATTGTGAGCCTCCTCCAAGATTAGTCTAATCAAGTCACCAGCTTTTTGTAGATGAACATGACCTATAAACCTAAAAACATCCTTAGTATAAAGAAATGTTACCTTTTTTTTCATTCAACACATTATTATGAATCACTCACCATTACCCATCATCAAATTTTTGATAATGAATCTTCTCTATCAAGGAGAATCTTTACTTAACACGTGATAAGACATAATTAGGAGCCAAAATATTAGGTCAAATCAATTGGTTGGCCAATGACTAGATGCCCGAGGCCAAAGGCCGGTCCCCACTGAAAAAAGAAGTCAAACTCCCTATACTCGATTCCTTTTGACTCAAGTCATCCACTACCACAATAGCCTTGCCTGAATGATATATAATAGTGAGACCATAATTCTTAAGCAACTCCAACCATCTATGTTGCCTAATATTAATATCCTGCCACTTGAAGAAGTATTGAAGGCTATGATGATCAGTGAGAATCTTACAATGAGCACCATAGAGGTAGTGATAGCTTAACTTCAACATAAACACGACAACTTCTAACTCTAAATCATCAGTACGATTGTTTTTCTTATGGATCTTCAGTTTTCATGAAGGATATGTAGTCACTTACCCTCTTGTATCAACACTCCACACAAGCCAACTTCCAAAATATAACAAAAGATGATAAAACCCACACCCTCCATGTACAAAGTCAAGATAGGAGCTAAATTCAACAACTCCTGGACATTTTAAAATCCCCTCTCAAACTTATTCGGCCATTGAAAAATAATATTTTTTTAAGTCCACTTAGTCAAGGGGTTCATAAAGGAAGAAAAGCCTTTTACAAATCTGTAACGCCCCGAACCTACCCACGGATGTCACACAGTGCTTAGAATCATAAGTCATCCTAAAGTAACCCATGATACTTGCATAACTCGTGAGCAGCTGAATATGTTACATAAATCCAAAATAAATAAGCAGAAAAGATGTCTTTAACTGAATATGTTCAATACAAAACTATTTAAAATATACTTTGGTTATACAAAACAAAATTGAAAGTAAATGCATCAACTCTAATTGAACATCTATGAACCATTTATTAATACTGACTATAGGTAGCCAGGACATAACCCCCAGCTATCCCTTATAGATATAACTGAATAAAATTGATACTAGAACTATAGTTGGCTCAAGTCCTTGAATAAAACTCATCACTGGCCAACTAGAAGCTACAAACTGTCTAATTATGATGTTCGTTCTACAACTGGTACATACATTATGAGATAATGTAGCATATAGACATATATGTGGGTCAGTACTTCTGGAATATACTAAATATGTGGGGGTTGAATGCATAAGTCAAACAGTAATTTAATATACTCATAGACTTTAGAATAATGCACGCTAAGTGTACATGACTCATCTTGAGCTTGAATAAAATGAACACCGCAAAATCATAAACTAATAAAGCATAAGTATAAACTTTGTGATCCATAACACTTATTTCTAAAAGCTTTACTTTTATTCTTTCTTAGGGAGGCTCTTCTAACCGTCATAAACCATATGAGCTATAATGTAGTTAAATGTCTTACCCACATTAGGGAGAGCTTTTCTACTATTGCCATCAGAATAGAACATTAATGTTAGTGATCATTATACTTAACCCATATTATGACTTGAACATACGGAGGCACATAGTTCTGGGGTATGTGACCTCAGACTCATACCTAACTCGGTGCTACATACTACTCCATATTACTTATATGCTCATGCTTTGGAAAATCTACCTTGAAATAGCATAATAGTTTAGAGAATGAAAACTAGTTATGCTTCTCTTTACTTTAAATCATAATCAAGATGAACAAATGTGGATTCCATAACTTATCTTAAGATCAAAAGAACAATCTTTGCTTTATATCAGAAGAATTATAATGATTATGGATCTCAAGCCTTATCTTGGAATCAAAAGATATAGACTTTGCCTATCAACTTAGTGCTCAAACTAAAGCCTTGAGTCTTATACTTTCTTTCATATTACTTGTAATACAAAATCATGATTAAAACTAAATAAAAAATCTTTAATCAATATTTCAAATCAAACTCATGATATCCAAATCATAATAGAAAATCTTCAAGTAAAAACATAAATAGTTGAGATCATGTATGCACTTTAATACTTCAATCACAAGATAATATAATAAACTCAATACAAGATAACTTGGTTATGAACCCTAATTGCTAATCATATAACTTAAACATTAAAATAAGTTTTGGGAATTTCCTTGTTCATAAACCCCACATACCTTAATTGAACAAATTCTTGAAGAAATCTTGTATTCGGAACATGAATCCTTGTGTTCTTGAGAGAAAAATATTGAATTTTCTTTCTTGGGAAAGGGGAAGAGTTTCTAGTGAGTAATTTTGAGGAAGATGAGAAAATAATACCCTCTTAAATGTCCCAAATCATGTTTTGGATGACTTGGGTTGAGGGAAAAGGAACCAACTTCCCTAGGCCTTTTTTTCCAATATAAATAACTCTCGTGGCGCGACCCCTAGTCTCAAGAAATAGCCCTCATGATGAAACCTCCATAAAAGTGGAATAGCCCTTGCAGTACGAGGCTATCATTACCCCTTATAGTTACTCACAAAAATGGTCATAACTTTTTGCTCGGGTACCAGATAAAGGAAAAAATTGTATCATTGGAAAGATAGCTCAATTATCTATCATTTGGTAGGTATTGAACAGAAAAATTCCACATTTATTAAAGGTTATACACTTTTAACTTTGACCCTTGTAAAATTGAATACCAAAAGTTGGCCTAATCAAAGGCTGTTAACTCTACTTTTCTCTAAGTGATTTCCATGAAGATTTATCACATAAGCACTATTCACACTAGTATAATGATCATGACATATATATTCAAATAAAAATAATGGAATTAGGGTTTACACATGTAGGAATGACGATTCAAAGTCTAAACCAAACATGTGGGGTGTTACATTATATCCTCCTTGGAATCATTCGTCCTCGAAAATGGATAGGAACTTGTTGAAGTCTTATAAGTATGGAATGATAAAAACATGAGATGTATGGTAATGGAGAATATAACTGAGCTAAAACATTGTAACTTTCTCCTGAAACTAATTTCTACACTGACTTGACTTTATTGACTATAATAACCCGGTTCACGCTGAGAGCTTGGAACTCACTTGAAAGTTCATGATACAATTACATATAGAACTGCGAAGTGATAACTGATGCGATGAAATTCCAATAGTTACTAAGGATGTAATATAGTATGTAACCTTTTATTAGGAACTCTATCTTAATAAAACATGCAAAAGAATCAAGAGAGAAGGATTTCATGGTATCACCATGTACATTTTGTAAGCATGAATAATGAGATAACGATACTAAGATCGTAAAAGAGATATTATAGTATTTGAGCTAAAATACTTGGAAAACTGAGATCACTGACATAACCCTTATTTATCGAGTCATAACTAAATAGCTTAATCTAAAACATGATGCTTGGACAGAACCAAATTCACAACATACTAGTATGCAAAAAAATCATCTCATGGAATAGAAATATTCATGAAACTTTGGATATTAAGACTAGATAGAAAGATGGAAATATACAGGAGCTTATCTATCTGATTGCTAAACTGAATTGTTGGTTATATGTACTTACTCTTACTAAAAGTTAATACTCAACTAGAGTATTTTCTTCAACACTCTTTTTAAGAAGTTCTAACAACATTAGGAAGAAAATAATTTTTGGCATGATTTGAATACGATATCTACATAAGGAATCCCAACATGGCTACACCACTATAATCATGGACTATGGGCTTCTTAAGTATATGCTAGGATAGAATTAATAAGACTTAGGCAATGAAACTGCTAACTTTCAAGCTTAGACACACTTCTAAAATACACCCTCAACTACACTTTTTACCTTAAATACTATGCTCATATGATTCAACTTATAATTCTCATATGTCCACATATAACTATTCTAACCAAAGTCTGAGTCAAACTACTTGCTCTCACCCTGTTCAAGCGTAACTTGAAATTATAAGGTATAATACATAACACCATAGTACTAGTATACACCATGAATTCAATACCCCATGCGTGTTTAACATATTTCATCTCATTAATATTTCTTATTACCACTTTAGCAACTAAATTCAACCTCTTACTACGAATTCACTAACGCAAAATGCATACATCCACTTATACACCAACATGACATTCAAGTCTATCTTCATAACCACATATGAACTTCTAGGAAAACAACCATAAAAGCATCTCTCATATTCTTTAAACCTCTATCATTAAAAACTTCCATGCACTTTCCTAAAGAAAACTCACATGAAATTTCAACTATCCAGGACATATATCCAAAGTTCTTCCTCAATATTCCTTCAAACTTATAGCCTTACATAAAATAAACATACAACAATCTTTCCCCAACAAGAAATATTTACTCTCTCCCATCTAAATAATTTTTCATCACCACTATCATTTTATAAAGAGAGGTCACTGTAATGTTAGAACATGAGATATTGAAGCCTAAAATACTACCATACCTAACATTGACACTTAAATTAGGCCTGAGGAATAGAGTATCCATGGCATAGATTTATTAAGGAGATATGAAATAAGGACATACATGACATAATCTTAATTCCACAGATCATTAAGAGTGTAGCATGAGTACCTGGAACTAAAGATACGGGAAAGCATGAGTACATGAGTCATGACCTGCATGACCTGAGTTTGGAGTTCATAAATTCATGGAATATGATTGGTACAACTGAGTGAACTAGAGCTCCTTATACTAGGAACTGGAAGCATACATGATTCAATGGGAAGTACATAAATGTAAGTTATGATCATAGGGCAGACTTGTAAGGCATGAGTAGATATCGTGATGACTAAAGTACAAAAAGTTACACTGAGATAAGAATGGTTCAAGTGTCTTTCTCCCTTACTAAGGTTCTATAGTACACTAGCATCACTATTAGAATCTGAGAGCCTGACTTGGTTTCTTATTCTAATATCTCCCCTTTGTATTTAAGCACTATCCTAAGTTTGAGGAACCCTTTATTAAACTCTAAGATGAACTACAACCACGTTAATTTAAAGTCCAAGATATAACAATACACATAAATAATAAACTTGCCCTGAAAGACTACACTTAAAGATGTAAAACCCACTATTAATACTTCCTTCTGAGATACAACATCTAACTTTCTAAAGCCCCAATATTCAGCATATAATAACTTAAATACTTACTAACATAGAATCTTCATGAGTATCACCATACCATGACTCCATAACATATAGAATTTTAATTCTTCTTACTATTAGCTCAATCCTCCAAGATTCAAACTTAGATTCTAACACTTATCATGGATATCCCAAAACTCTTAACAACTATACTAACTTTATTCTTGAACACTCCCTTAATCTATACTGTCCTTATCTTTCTTTAACTTCAACAATCATTACATATTTACACCCTTCACAACAACATACTTGCCCCACTAAACATATAATCTGCTTCTTTTCCTTCATAGCCTACTAATATCACATCTTTAAACTTATATTTTCCCCTAAACCATGAAAAATTACATTATACCAACATACCCAACATCAACAACCTATAACACATAACTACCTGGTAAGAACATTATATACTACATAACTAGCCTCATTTGCACTTTGCAACTCAATGGTACTATCTAAAATTACACACTTTAAAAACTAAGAAAAAATACAACCCCATATCACCTTGGGAACACCTCTATATCATACCTACAACATCAAACATATTTTTAAATCAATAAACTTAAAATTTGTCATATATTGTTTCAAGCCTACTGATTCACCTTTCATATAACTAGCCCTATGGATACATAATCTACAAACTCTAGATAAACACTATCCCCACTTTACTTCTGCTAAACTTCTGGGTTCATGCTTCTAACTCTAGATCATATGCTATCATAGGATCTAGAGAATTGATTTAAAAGCACATGTAACTTCAGCTTAATGCACAATGTTTTTTAGGATCATAAATGAAATATTTCATACTTTGGGACATAAAGGCACTGGTGGGATACATTTGAGCCTGCGTGTAATCCTATAACTATCTGTGTGGATGGTCTGAGAAAGCTCTATCTATAGGAATTTGAGCTTTACTATTTTTATTACCTCAAAACTAAGAGAGAGTTGGCATGAATGGAGAATGATGACAATCAATATAAGTTTCATAGGAAACCTTTCTATAGCATGATGAGAGATGTGAAAGTTGGGATATATTTCATAAATGCCCCGTAGCCTCTCAAAGAAAAGTAAACACATCTTCGTACCATTACGTAAGACTCTACTAGATATGGCTTCATAGACACCCTAGGACACTAAAAGTCTGTGCTTTGATACCAAGTTTTGTAACACCCTGGGACTACCCCCTGAACATCACACGGTACTTAGAACCACAAGTGATCCTAAGCTAACCTATGATACTTGCATAACTTATGAGCAATTAAATATGTTACATAAATCTAAAAGAAATAAGTGGAAGAGATGTTTTTAGCTGAATAGTAAAACATACTTTGGTTGTACAAAACAAAACTGAAAGTAAATACATCAAATCTGAATAACCATCTATGAAGCCTTTACTAATACTTACTACAGGTATAAAGAACATGATCCCCACCTATCCCTAATCAATATGACTTAATAAAATTGATACTACAACTATAGTTGACTTGAGTCCTTAAATCAAAAGAACTTATCACCTACCGACTAGAAGCTGCAAACTGTCTGATTATTATGTGCACCCTATAACTGGTACCTATATTATGAGACAATGTAGCAGATAGACATATATGTCCAGTTCTTCTGGAATTTATTGAGTAAGTGGGGGTGAATGCATAAGTAAAATAATAACTTAATATACTCATAGACTTTAAATTAATGCATGCTAAGTATAAATGACTCACCTTGAACTTGAATAAAATGAAGACGACAAAATCATAAATATAAGTAATGAAGCATAAGTATAAACTTTGTGAGCCATAACACATATTTTTAAAAGCTTTACTTTTGCTTTTTTAGGGAGGTTTTTCTAACCGACATAAATCATATGGGCTATCATGGAGTCCAATGTCGTACCTACGTTAGGGAGAGTTGTTCTACCATTTCCATCAGAATAGAGCCATAATCTTTGTGATTACTATACTTAACCCATATTGGGACTTGAACCTATGGTGGAACATAGTTTTATAGCTTATGACCTAAGACTGATACCCAACTCGGTGCTAAATACTGCTCTCGTATTACTTATATGCTTATTCTTTAGGAAAACTATTTTAAAATAGCATAAAAGTTTATAGGATGAAAACAAGTTACACTTCTCTATACTTTAAATCATAATCAAGATGAACAAATATGGAATCCATATCTTATCTTAAGATAAAAAGATCAATTATTTCTTTGTATCATAAGGATGATAAATGATTGTATATTTCAAGCCTTACATTGAAATCAGAAGATTCAAGCTTTTCTTGTAAACTTAGTGCTCAAACTCAAACTTTGAATCTTAGACTTTCTTTCATATAACTTGTAATACAATATCTTACTTAAAACATAATAGGATATCCTTAGTCAATATTTCAGATCGAACTCATGATATTCAAATCGTAATAGAGAATCTTCAAGTCAAAACATAAATAGATGATATCATATATGCACTTTAATACTTCAATCACAAAATAATATAATAAACTGATGACAAGATAACTTGGGTATGAACCATAATTGCGAATTGTATAACTTAAACTTTAAAACAAGTTTTGGGCACAAAGATGGAAGAATGTTCTTGTTCATAAACCCTACATACCTTAATTGAATGAATTCTTGAAGAAATCTTCTATTTGGAACTTAAATCATTGTGTTATTAATAGGAAAAACTTAAATTTAGTTTCTTAGGAAAGAAAAAGGGTTTCTTGTGAGTAATTTTAAGGAAGATGAGCAAATAATACCTTCTAGAATGTCCCAAATCGTGTTTGGGATGACTTAGGTTGAGGGAAAAGGACGCGACTGTCGTTGGCCTCTTATTCCCGTGTAAACAACCTTTGTGGCATGACCATAATCCCAGGTAAAAGACCTCACGACACAGCGACTAGAAGGGTGGAATAGCCCTCATGGCGCGAGGCTATCACGACCTCTTAATGTTTCTCACAAAAATAGTCATAACAATTCGCTCAGCTAGCGGATTAAGGAGAAAGTGGTATCATTGGAAAGATAACTCAATTATCTATAATTTGGTGGGTATTGAGATGCAAAATTCCACATATATCAGGTCTTATAAACGTTCATATTTGACCCTTGAAAAATTGAATACCAAAATTTAGCCGAATCAAAGGCTCTTAACTCTTCTTTGCTCTAAGTGATTCCCATGAACATTTTCCACCTAGTGAGAACTCTTAATACTATGTTAATGATCATTACACATGTATTAATGTACAAATCATGGGATTAGATTTTACTGAGGTAGGAATCGTGATTCAAAGTCTAGCACAAAAATGTGGGGTGTTACAAAATCAATGATAGTAGTCTGATAACTAACCCAATAAAACACTGAATATCAATAGGAGAGGTAGGCCTAGAATAATCACGAACCGCCTCTACCTTGGACAAATTAACCATAATACCCTCCTTGGACACCACATGACCAAATAAAGAAAAAGAATTTATCCAAAACTTGCACTTAGATAACTTATCATACAATCTCTCATCTCTCTAACTTTGAAGTATGACTCTCAGATGCCTCACATAATATGATTTTCATGGATAAACAAAATATTAAATAAATCAATATGAGGCCAATATGCCATGTTAATCAACTCCATAAATGCTATCAGGGCATTAGTCTGCCTAAAAGACATAACCAAGAACTTATAATAGTCATGTCACATCAAAAAATCATCTTTAGAACATTTGAAGCTGTAATCTTCAACTGATGGTAACCATTAATCAAGTTGATCATATAGAACACCTTCAAACCATGTATCCAATCAAATAAATATAGATACATTGTAGAAGATACTTGATCTTGATAGTCAGTTTAATTGTCGATAATCATTGCACGTGTGCGTGATGCCTTCTTTTTTTCTTCAAAAATAAGTCAAGTGCACCCCAAAGTGAGACACTCGGCCTAATGAAACCCTTACTCAACAAATCTTACAATTTCTCCTTCAACTCTTTCAATATTGTTAGGGTCATTCTATTTGGAAGAACACTATGTATGTCCTTGGAAACACATCCATTAACTCCCTCACAATTCTCATTGATACTAAAACAGGTAGTGAATCAATATTAGTACATGGTATATAGTAAAATAATAAAAAAATCCCCTTATATCATGCGATGAGGATAAAGAAAAGATCTAATTCCTTTAGGACACTAACTAGAAGTACCCTTCATTTCTAACACTAAGATAAATGTCTTGGTATAACAATCCAGAACCGCATGATAAGGAGATAAATGATTGATACCTACTATAACATCAAAAGTGAATGTATCAAGTGTGTAAAATCTACCTGAGTCTCATACCCTAAAAAGTCATCTCACCTGATTGGTACACCAAAACCAATCCATTTATTACTTAAGAATTGCCTACAGATGTAGCAACACATATGGATTTAGCACAGGGCTCACATCTATAATCTATACTAAAAGAAAAATATAAATAAATATTAGATAATATAGACCCAAGTTCATATAACACTAAAGAAGAATGATGGAAAACTAGGATGCTATTTATAATAACAACATCAGAGGCCTAGTCACCCAAAAAATATAATAATGTCCAAGTCCACTACTCAACTGATTGGCTTTTTAGCCACCTCTACAATCTCCCTAAGTCCCACCTCTATTTCCTTAAACTCTCTGTTCACCTTCTTTAGCCAGATATGTCAATTCTAGACAAAACTTAATTTTCATACTCTATAATGAAGTGACCAAACTCATCACAGTCATAGCATCTTTTCCGAGAGAAGTCATGTTTTGAAGGCCTAAAAAAAGTAGAACATCCTCCATATTGTGATGAACCATAACGAGAAACTTAGCTGTATGACCTAATCTCTGACCACTAAAGTCTCAAAATAGACAAACCCACTATTAAAATTCTACAACACTACCTAAATCGATCTACTATGGTAACCATTGTAACATCTACCTAAAGAATCCCTACCTCATGATGAGTGACCAATAAAACTACCCTTTTAATATGACCTCTAACCACCACCCAAAGAAATATTACAAATAGTCTCAACCTAAGTCACTAATTTAGATGTTACAAACTTAAGAAAAATAGAAAATCCCTTCACAAACTTTTTGATCCACCTATCCTTTATGGACATGTAATCGATAGCATGCCTAGAGAAAGCATAGAAAAAATCCTTATACTCAAAAATAGTCATGGCACCCCAAATCTATGTGATCAAACTCTTTCCTCAGCTTGTCATTTAAGTTAAAGGTAGATATCTCTCATGAAAAATCT
>JAPEIP010000006.1:61905775-61930762 GCA_026120095.1 Capsicum chinense | reverse complement strand
TCCCCCTTAGGAGAAAACCTCTACCTTATGATTGTTGACGGACTCATTTAACTTAACTAAACTGGGATCTCTATCCTGTTTTTTCTTTACTTTAGAAACTAGAGATAATTTTGAACTGTTCTGAACCCATACACTACCTTCTGTAGAGTCGACTAAGTGGATACCTAGTCAGGCAAGCTGATGGACTTCCTGAGCTAACTTCTTCTTACTGTCTTTAACATGAGCAAAACTACCCATAGATATCCCATTGAGAGCATCAGCCACTATATTGGCCTTGCTTGGATGGTATTGCACACTCATGTTTTAATATTTCAACAAATCTAACCAACTTCTATAATGAAGGTTAAGATCTTTCTGTGAGAACACATACTGTAGGATCTTATAGTCTAGGAACATATCAACATGCACTGCAGGCAAGTAATGCCTCCAAATCTTTATTGAAAAAACTACTGCTGCTAACTCAAGATCATGAGAAAGATAGTTCTTCTCGTGCAGTTTAAGCTATCTAGAGGCATAGGCTATGACCTTACCTCTCTGTATGAGGACCTAACCCAAACCTACAACACAGTACACAACAAAGCCATTGGAACTATCTGGTAGGGTCAAAACTGGAGTTGTGGTAAGTCTTGTCTTCAACTCAAAAAAACTCTTCTAACAAGAATCTAACCATTGGAATTTGACCTTCTTCTGAGTCAATCTGGAGATAGAGGATGCAATAGATTAAAATTCCTTAGTAAATCATTGGTAATATCCAGCCAAACCCAAGAAATTCTTGATATTTGATAGAGAAATAGGTCTAGGCCAGTTTCTCACTGCCTCAATCTTTTGGGGATCAACTCTAATGTCATCACTGGAAACTATATGGCTGAGAAAAACTATTGACCTAAGCAAAAATTCATAATTATTGAATTTGGCAAATAGTTGATGGTTTCTGAGAGTCCGCAATACTATTTGAGATGGTCTGGATGATCATGTTCACTGCGAGAGTAAACAAGGATATCATCTACGAAGACTATGACAAACATGTCCAAGTACTGCTTAAACACATGATTCATCAAGTCTATGAAAGTTGTTGAGGCATTGGTAAGACCAAAGGATATGACTAAGAATTCGAATTGACCATACCAAGTTCTGAAGGATTTATTTAGGATGTCACATTCCCTGACTCTGAGCTGATGATAGCCTGATCTGAGGTCTATCTTAGAGAAATAACTGGCACCCTGAAGTTGGTCAAACAATTCATTAATTTTGGGAAGTGGATACTTGTTCTTGACTATAACTTTATTTAACTGATGGTAGTCAATCTACATTCTGAGAGAACTATCTTTATTTTGTACGAATAGAACTGGTGCACCCTACGGGGACATACTACGTCTGATGAATCCCTTATGTAAGAGATTTTTTAACTTCTCCTTTAATTCTCTGAGTTTTGTTGGAGCCATTTTGTATGGTAGAATGGACATGGACTGAGTATCTGGAAGGAGATTGATTTCAAAATCAATTTCTCTTTCGAGAGGGACTCTGGTAAGATCTTTAGGAAAGACCTCTGGGAATTTGCAAGCTACTAACACTGATTCAAGAGTAGGGGTTTCTGATCTAGAGTCCTGTACTCGAATAAGATGGTAGACACACCCATTAGATATCATTTTTCTCGCTTGAAGGTAAGAAATAAGCTGACCCCTAAGTGCTGAAGTACTACCCCTCCACTCTAGGATGTGTTCATTTGGAAACTGAAATTGGACAATTCTATTTCTGTAGTCTATTGAGGTATAGCAGGAATAAAGCCAATTTATGCCAAGAATGATATCAAAATCAGCCATCTCTAATTCAACTAAGTCTTTTTAAGTTACTTTCTGAGATACCACAATCGGAAAAAACCTGTATACCCGCTGGTCTATGATGGATTTACCTACTGGGGTAGAGACTGAGAAAGGCTCTGCTAGGATTTCAAGACTAACTCCAAAATCAACGGCTATATATGGTATCAGAAAAGACAAAGAAGCTCCTAGATCTAGCAAAGCATAAACATGCAAATGATAAAATTGTAACATACCAGTGACCACATCAGGAGAATTTTCTTAATCCTTTTGGGACTGAAGAGAATAGAGTTTGTTTGGGTGTTGCCTATTGGTGGCACAGGATGAGGCACCCTACTGATTTGGGTGATCGAACTGAGTTGGAGGACGGTTATGCTGACCTTGGGAACCTGACTGGGGAAAATTTCTAACTCTGTCGCCTGGCTTGCCATATCTAAAACATACATCACTTCTACTCTGCAGACACCCTGATGGTTTTTTCCATACTGCTAACAGTGAAAATTCATTCAGGCATTATAAATACTACCCTAAGGTTTAGGGCCTGATACTCTATCTGAATTATCATCTCTGAATTTCAGCATAGGGTCATTAGCTGAGGACGGGGCAGGGACTAAACATTTTGGGCAGAGCTGAGAAAGATTCCAACCCTCTGACTTACGCTAAGCAAAGTTAAAACTACCTATTCTATCCCTCTTGTTCTGCTTTTCTCTCTCTTTATACTTATGCTCTTTGATCTATTGAGCATGGACCATCAGTCTAGACAAGTCCATCTAAAAAAGTAGCATTGCGGTTCTGCACTCTTTAACCACAATACCATTTACCCCAGATACAAATGTATGCATCTTAGACCTATTATCTACTACCACGTGAGGAGCATATCTAGATAATTGAGTAAACTTTAGAGAAAAATCTTTCACCATCATGTTTCCCTACTTTATATTAATAAATTATAGAACCTTTGCTACTCTCAACTCCCGTGGGAAGAACCTATCCAGAAAAGTAATGGCAAACTCCTTCCATTCTATGGGCCCTGCATCTTGGCCCTTTCTGCTTTCCACTGTTTGAACCATGAGTGATCCATATCCTGCAACTGATATGCAGCTAACTTAGCACTCTCACTAGTCATCACCTCTATAATATTAATAACATTCTACACCTAATCAATAAATTCTTGAGGGTTCTCATCTGACTTAGACCCAATGAAATATGTAGGGTTCATTTAGGTGAAGTCCCAAATCTTGTCAACTATTGTATTGACACTGGGTTGGCCAGAACAATAGTTAGATGCTTATTTTGGACTGCTACAGCATGATCTAGGGTAGTGAAAGCTATTTTGAACTTGGTGTGGGAGACATATTCATCTAGAGGAACTGCCTGGATGGGCTGGGTTTCTGGCTGATCTCCCATTCCTCTTCCGTTAGTTCTTTTGGGATGCATGATCTGTAAATAAAAGAGAAACTTGGATTATATAGATATTTTGACTGGACTTCATGCTCACTCGTATGACATGAATACTAAAAGAAGGGAAACTGTTCCTAAAACATCTCGTAGCCTCTTGTCCATAAGTATGGTGTGCTACACACCCATGCAAAAGACTCTACCAGATGTGGCTTTCATACTTCATAGGACTCTATTGAACCTTAGACTCTGATAACAAGTTTGGTAATGCCCCAAGTTTGTACCCCGGACGCTACAAAGTGCTAACAACCCCAAAGGACCACTTGATAAACCATGAGTGGTACCTCTTATGAGCATTGAATAACAAAGATGATGTAATAACAAAATAAAGAAGTAAATGAGGAATTCCCATAAGGTTCATATCTAAAAAAAATACTATATATAGAAAATAGAATAATGGAAAACAACTATCTGAAAACACTCTATTCTGATAAGCTTCTAAACTATCTATAATAAGGACTTGATGGGACAAGTCCCAAACTAACTCCGACTGACTTCTGAAATAACTGAAATGCTAAAAACAATCATGTCCTTAAAATATGAGGACTCACCACTATGTTGTCTTCTGAGAATCTATACTATTGAGGATGCTCTGGAGGCCATGCGTCAGTGTAACGCCCCGAGTCTGTACCCTGCATTCTATACGGTGCTCATAATCCAAAAGGAACATAAGATAACCCACGACTGGTACCTATCTAATAACTATGTAATAGATACTGTAATGATTGAAAAAATAGGCGAAAACATATGCCTTAAGATTTAAATCTATGAATTAATCTGAATGCGATATAAAAATACTAAAACTAAATATAAGTACTGAAAAACTGAACAACTATCTAGAAGAACTCTAGTCTGAAAAAGCCCCTAACTGTCTGAACTGTGGAGTTAATGGGACAAGCCCGCGACTAACTCCATCTACTAAAATAAAACTGAAGTACTGTAAATTATAAGCATGTCCTCAAACTATGAGGACTCACCACTACTCTAAAAGCTGAGAATTTGAAATGCTACATGTGCTCTAGAGCCTGTGCATCTGAACCTATGATATAACACATCATACCATAAAGAAAGCATGTGTCAGTACTTTTAATGTACTAGTATGCTCAGTGAGGTACGCTGATAGGCATGGGTTTATATTCATGCACAATAATAACTTAATAACATGAGTATGACTAAGTAAGAGTACATGTATGAATATATAAACTGTAACTGTGATCATGCTAATACTGAGTATTGAATCTAAATACTGATAACTGCTATTTGAGTTTAGAAATACTGTATTTCTGATTATCTAAAAAATTGTATCTGATAGTTCTGAATATTGTGGAACCATACTGAGTTTCGTACTGAGCTGAGTGACTATGTCTAATAGCCCTAAATATGTAGAACTAAACTGAGTTCTATTTTAAGACTGGGAGAGGAACTAAGACTATGAGAGGTAATCATCTAACTGACATGTCCCTTCTCTACAAAGATTTGGGGTCCAACCTGTAACCCAAGTTGGAAAGGTGTCAATACCGTTCCATGGGTAAGTACAGGATATGAGTTAAACCTCTCTAATAGGAATCTCTTTTATCAACTCTCGTTTATAGGATAACTCGTATGAGAAGTATCAACCCTCATAATATCTGGCAGGAAGATACCTCAACCTATGTTGTCTATGTAGTTCGGTAATATTGAGATTGCTGCTAAGGGTCAAAACCTCTGCTGACAGGAATGCCTCCATCGTTGGGTTAACTCGGTGTTGAATCTTACTCCCAACTGAATAGACACTAAATTGATTTCTAGTCTGTACTAGGTTGGACTGAATGGTTACTAAGACTACTATTTAGCTGAATTGAACTGAGTTCACTGAGTTCCATTGACTAACGGAATACTATTGAATTCTATTAGCTAATTGAGTTTACATAGGTCTTAACTGGATACTAAATTAGACTGGACTAATATGAATTCTACTGAATTTTTCCTTAGTTTTGTAACTGACTAAGAGTACTACTGATTGTGTCATGACTGATACTATTCTATGACTGACCATGGGTCTAGGTAATCAACTAAATTATCGGGTATAAGTATCGCCAGGACTCGATAGCATAAATTAAGAGACATGGAATTACATCAAACATGTAAACTATGAACTTGATCATCATTCATTCATTATGGCATTTGACAAACACTTACATGATATAACTTGGACATAAGCTAACTTGACATGATTTCATTCTCTTAATAGTTCACATGGAAGTTTTATCAAGAACTTGGTGATCACAGTATATGCACATAGTATTAAACAACAAGTGAGAATTATAATTCATCTCTAATTTCACAAGTCAAGGGTTTATCATGGATTCACATGAATATACACACATAATGATCAATTTCACATGATATATATATATATATAATCATAAATTAGGAACTTAATCCAAATAGAAATCATGGATACACTTTAATTACAAACATGGAATTCATAAAATAAATTACTTAAAGTTCAAAAGAGATTCTTCGACTCCAAGGGTGCAAAAACTCTTAGATGAAAACTTCACATACCTTTGTTGGTGAATTTCTAAAAGCTTATGGTTGAATCTTGAGATCTTTGTTTGAAATTGGATCTTCTAGGGTCTTGTTCATGAGCAAATTTGAGAAAGAATGACTATATTTACTCTATAGGGAGTTTAATTTCATGTTTTGGGGGCTGAGAGTTATGGAAAAAAGACCTAAATACCCCTAGGAACTTGGTCTTTTAAAGACTGAAAACTGGGTTACCAATGCGCAGGTCAACGCGGTATATCGATGGCGTTGATGCGATAGCTAATGTGGTGCATCAATGGCATCGATGTGTTAGCCAACACATAAAAATGTGCCATATTTTTGTTGTTTAATTGGAATTAGATGTTGGTAGATATGGAAAATAGTAATCAATGCAATAGTCGATGCGGCGCGCCAAGATCATGTTGATTCACTATTTTGGGATCCATAAGAGCTTCAAACGAAGTCTTAAAAATCCAAAACTTGTCCGAAAAAAACTAGAGACATTTCTGATCATGAATCAACCTAAACATTAACATTTAAAGGACATAAGGGTCATGAAATAACACTGCCAACCTTCATAGGTTAAAATGACACTAAGTCTGAGTACTATGCTAAAATATTCTAAGTCTGGGACCCCTTGAAAAGCCTAAAGGACTGAATTAAGCTTAGGATTTTGCAAGGTTTTACATTATCTCCACTTGGGAAAATTCATCCTCGAATGGACTGCTGAGACTGAGAATATTGAGAAACTGTCTTACTTACTAGACATGAACATCAGGAACCTGACTATATGACTGATATTACTGGTATTTTAAATTATTATACTGAATATGCATATCATATACATGGATATAGCTAAACAAGATTCATGAATGCATAACTAGGATTACTAATAAACTAATTCTATATACTGAACATGCATATCTGATGCATGGAGACATGATTGAGCTGACTCATAAACATATAACTGAACATGCATTGGTAACTGATACCAAGTTTTTAACTAAAATATGAACATGAAACTTATTAAGCTTAAGGAAAATATTACCTTGAGCTGAGTCTAGATTAGCGGAGAATAGATGAGGATACTTGTTTCGCATGTTTTCTTCCTTTTCCCACGTATCTCCCTCAATGGGCTGATTCTTCCAAAGAACTTTGACTAGAGGAACCTCATTGTACCTTAGTTTGCGAATCTGATAGTCAAGTATTTTAATTAGGATCTCTTCAAAAGAGAGGCTATTCTTAATATCTGTGTCCTCAATAGGTACTATGACTGATGGGTCACCTATGCATTTCTTTAGCAAGGAGACATAAAACATTGGATGAACTGAAGATAAATCTGCAGGTAACTCAAGCTCGTAAGCGATCTTTTCGAAACGGCTGAGAATTCGGTAAGGACTGGCATATCGGGTACTGAGTTTCTATTTCTTGCCAAAAATTTTCACTCCTTTCATAGGAGAGATCTTCAAGTACACATAGTCTCCAATCTCGAACATGAGATCCTTTCTGCATTTGATTTCTGTCAGCTATGCACTGTCTTAAGCCTTTTCCTGATCAACTGGACCTCCTCTAAGGTATCAAACACCAAGTCAGGCCTTACCACTGTGGCCTCACCTACTTCAAACCAACCAATGAGAGATCTATACCTCATCCCATAAAGCACCTCAATGGAGCCATCTGAATACTGGAGTGATAGCTACTGTTATATGTGAACTCAATCAAAGGAAAGTGGTCATTCCAACATCCATTAAAGTCTATTGCACATGCTCGCAGTATATCTTCTAAGGTCTGAAAGGTCCTTTTTACCATCTGTCTGAGGATGAAAGGTTGTACTGAGATAAACTTGGGTACCAAGACCCTTTAGGAATGCTTTCCAAAAATAAGAGGTGAACTGGGTACCTCTTTCTGATATAATGGACAACAAAACACCGTACAATCTGACCAACTCCCTGATATAGAGTTTGGCGTAATCCTCGGCTTAATAGAAGGTATGAACTAGAAGAAAATAAGTTGATTTGTTCATCCTATCTTTAATGACCCAAACTGAATCATGCTAATGATGAGTACGAGGCAAGCCCATCACAAAGTCCATGTTCACTTCTTCCGATTTCCAGGTAGGAATACTGAACTCCTACATAGACCTACTAGGCTTATGATGCTTAATCTTAACCTGCTAACATATTGAGCACTTAGCCACAAACTCTGTAATGTCTCTTTTTATCCCACTCCTCCAATATATCTCCCACAAATTATGGTATACATTCGTCGCCCCTGTATGAATAAATTTTCATGCACCATGCACTTCTATGAGAATTCACTGCCTCAAGTTATCCACACCTGGGACATACAGACAACTCTGATAATGCAAAACACCATCTTCCCCTTGGGAGAAAACCTTTACCTTCTGATTTTTGACTGATTCCTTCAACTGGACTAGACTTGGATCCCTATCCTTCTTTTCCTTCACTTAGGAAACTAGGGATGATTCTGAGCTACTCTCCACTTACATACTACCTTTTGCTGAATCGACTTAAGTGAACACCTAGTTGGGCTAGCTGATGAACTTCCTACGGTAACTTCTTTTTACTATTCTCATCATGGGAAACACTACCCATAGACATTCTACTGAGAGAGTCATCCACTACATTGGGCTTTCCCAAATGATACAAAAAAATCATGTCATAGTCTTTCAACAATTCCAACCACCTTCTCTGTAAGAGGTTGGGGTCTTTCTGAGACCACACATACTATAGTCTCTAATGATCAGTGAACACATCAACGTGCACACCATATAAGTAATGCCTCCAAATCTATAAGTCAAAACTACTGCTGCTAACTCAAGATCATAAGTAGATAGTTTTTCTCATAGAGCTTAAGCTATCTAGAGGCATAGGATATAACCTTAACTCTGTGCATCTAAGTACAACCCAATCTGACTCTGTAGGCATCACAGTACACAACAAAACCGTCAAAACCATCTTGTTGGGTCAACACTAGAGTTGTGGTGATTCGTGTCTTCAACTCCTGAAAACTCTTCTCACAAGAATCTGACCACTGAAACATGACTTTCTTTGGAGTCAATGTATAAATATAGGATGCAATAGATGAAAATCCCTCAAAAAACCGCCAGTAATAGCTAGCCCAACCCAAGAAACTTCTGATATCTGAAGTAGAGATGGGCCTGAGATAGTTTATACCTGCTTTGGTCTTTTGGAGATCAACTCTAATTCCATCACCAGAAATTATATGGCCAAGAAATACTAATGATCTTGGCCAAAATTCACACTTACTGAATTTGGTGAATAGCTAATTATTTCTGAGAGTCCGTAATACTGTTCTGAGGTAGTCTGCATGATCATGTTCACTACGGAAGTAAACAAGAATGCCATCTATAAAGACTATGTTGAACATGTCTAAGTACTGCTTGAACACATGGTTCATTAAGTCCATGAACGCTGCTGGGGTATTGGTAAGACCAAAGGACATGACTAAAAATTCAAAGTGACTATACCATATTTGGAAAGCTATTTTTGGGATGTCACTTTCCCTAACTCTGAGTTGATGATAGCCTGATCTGAGATCCATCTTAGAGAAATAACTGGAACCCTGAAGTTAGTCAAACAAATCATTGATGCTGGTGAGTTATAATTGTTCTTGACTTTAACTTTGTTTAACTGATGGTAATATATGTACATTCTGAGAGAACCATTTTTCTTACGTACGAATAAAATTTGTGCGCCCTACGGGGACACACTGGATCTGATGAATCCCTTATCTAAGAGATCCTTTAACTGTTCCTTTAATTCTTTGAGTTTTGCTAGAGCCATCCTATATGGAATAATAGAGAAAGACTGACTATCTAGGAGAAGATCAATTCCGAAATCTATTTCTCTTTCGGGAGAAACTCCGGGAAAATCTTCGTGAAACACATCTGGGAATTTGCATACTTGATACTGAGTCAATAGTAGGGGTTTCTGAACTAGAGTCTTGGACTCGAACGAGATACTAGACACATCCCTTAGATATCATCTTTCTAGCTTGAAGGTAAGAACTAAGTTTACCCCTAAGTGCTGAAGTACTTCCCTTCCACTCTAGGACATGTTCATTCGGAAACTAAAATTGGACAATTTTGTTTCTGCATCGACTCAGACATAGTAGGAATGAAGCCAATCCATGCCAAGAATGACATCAAAGTCAGTCATTTCTAATTTGACTAAATCTGCTGAAGTGACTTTCAAAGATATCATAACCAAACAGTTCCTGTATACTCACCGGGCTATGATAGATTTACCCACTAGGGTAGAAACTGATAAGGGATCTGCTAGAATTTCAAGATTGACTCCAAAATCAACTGCTATATATGGAGTAACAAAAGATAAAGAAGCTCCTAGATCTAGCAAAGCATAAACATACAAATGGAAAACTTGTAACGTACCAATGACCACATTAGGAGAACTTTCCTGATTCTATCGGTACTGAAGAGCATACAATCTATTCGGGCGCTGCCCACTAGTGGCACTTAAAGAGGCACCCTGCTGATTTGGAGGACTGGACTTAGCTGGGGGATAGTTATACTGACTCTGTGAACCTACCTTAGGATACTATCTGACTCTATATCCTGGCTTTCCACATCCTAAACACACATCGCTGCCAGCTTTGTAGATACTCTGGTGGTTTTTGCTGCTGTTCTGGCAAAGAAGATTTGTTCGAGCACTGCTAACACTGCCCTGGGGTTTAGGGCCTGATGCCATATCTCAATTTCCATCTTTGAATTTTGGCATTAGAGCACTGTCTAAGGAAGGAGCTGGAATTGAGGATTTTGGGTGAGACTGAGAATGATTCCCACCCTCTAACTTAGGCTGAGCAAAATTATAGCTACCTATTCCCGCCTTCTTATTCTCTCTCTCTTTCTTTTTTTTCTTGGCCTTCTCTATTTGTTGAGCATGGACTATGAGCCTAACTATGTAAATCTCTTTAAAAACATGTAGTCCTACACACCTTGACCACACTGCTAGACACACCTGACACAAACTTACTAATCTTTACTCTGCTATCTGCTACAATATGCGAGGCATGTTTGGCTAATTGAGTAAACTTGAGAGACTACTCCTGCACTATCATATTGCCCTACTTTAGGTTTATAAACTCGAAAACCTTTGCTTCCCTGAACTTTATCGGGAAGAACCAAACCAGAAAAGTAACTGCAAACTCTACCCATTTTATGGACCTTGCATCTACGGCCTTCTCTGCCTTCCACTGTTTGAACCATGTGTGAGCGACATCCTATAACGGATATGCGGCCAACTCAACACTCTCAATAGCAGTCACCCACATAATACCGGTAACCGTCTGCACCTAATCAAAAAATTCTTGAAGATCCGCATCTGACTTAAACCTGATAAATGATGGAGGGTTTATTTGGGTGAAGTCCTGTATCCTAGCAACAGTAGTATTGGCCACTGGGTTAGCTGAAACCATAGCTCGACGTTCATTCTGGGCTACCACAGAATGAGCTAGGGTGGTGAAGGCTACTCTAAACTCTGTGTGGGAGACATGCTCTCCCAAAGGATCTAGATGGACGAGCTGAAGGGCTGACTAATCGCTGACTAATCTCTTGTTCCTCTTCCATGAGTCCTCTTTGGAGGCATATTTTGTAAATAGAAGAGAAGCTAAGATTACAAAGAGAGTCTAACTGGAGTTCATGCTCACTCACACGACATGAATACTGAAAGAAGAAAAAATTTTCCTAAAATATCTCATAGCCTCTTGTACATAAGTGTGACGTGCAACACACCCATGCACAAGACTCTACTAGATGCGGCTTTTAGACTTCCTTGGACTCTGTTGAACCTTAGGCTCAGATACTAGTTTGTAATGCCCCCAGTCTATACTCAGGATTCTATGCGATGCTTATAATCTTTAAGGACCACAAGCTCACCCATGACTATTACCTACTGTAATAACTGTGTAATAGATACTGTAATGATTGCAAAAATAGGCGGAAACATATGCCATACGGCTCAAATATGTGAATAAATCTAAATGCGGTATAAAAATACCAAAACTGAATATAAGTACTGAAACACTAAACAACAGTCTAAAAATACTCTAGTCTAAAAAAGCCTCTAACTGTCTAAACTGTAGAGTTGATGGGACAAGCCCTCAACTAACTCCATTTGCTGAAATAAAACTAAAGTAATGTAAATAATAAGCATGCCCTCGAACTGTGAGAATTCTCCATTACTCTGAAAGCTGAGAATATAAACTGCAAAGGATGCTCTGGAGCCCGTGCATCTAAACCTATGATATAAGACATCATAGCACAATGAAAAACATGTGTTAGTACTTTGAATGTACTGGTATGCTAAGTGAGGTAGGATTATAGGTATGGTTTTATTTGACTACACAATAATAACTGAATAATATGAGTATAATTGAGTAAGATTACATGGATAAATATTTAAATTGTAACTGAGATCATGCTAATACTGAGTACTGAATCTGAATACTGATAATCGATATCTAAGTTTATGAATACTGCATTACTAATTATTTAAAACATTGTATCTGATAGTTCTAAATATTGTGGAGCCATACTAAGTTCCGTACTAAATTGAGTGACAATGTCTGATATTCCTGTATCTGTAGAACTGAACTGAGTTCTATTCTAAGACTGAGACTGTGGGAGGTAATCATCTAACCTATATTCCCCTTCTCTATCAGGATTTGGGGTCCAACCTATAACCCCAATTTGAAGGATATCAATACCATACCATGGTTAAGGACAAGATGTGAGTTAACCTTCTCTGACAGGAATCTCTTTCGTTAACCCTCGCTTGTAAGATAACTTGTATAAGAAGTATCAACCCTCACGATGTTTGGAAGGAAGATACCTAAACCTATGCTGGCTATGTAGTTCTGTAATGCAGGGATTGTTGTTAAGGGTCAAACCCTCTACTAAAAGGAATTCCCCCATCCGTGGATTAGCTCGGCATTGAATCCTACTCCCAACTGAATAGACACTAAACTGATTTCTAGTCTATACTAGGCTGCACTGAACGATTACTCAGACTATTGTTTAGCTGAACTAAACTGAGTTCACTGAGTTCCGTTGACTAATGGAATACTACTAAATTCTATTAGCTGACTGAGTTTACTGTGGTCTTAACTAGATACTGAATTAGACTGGAGTAATATGGATTCTATTGAGTTTTTCCTGAGTTTTATGACTGATTGAGAGTACTACTGATTGTGTCATGGCTGATACTGTTCTTTGACTAACCATGGGTCTACGTAATAAGATAAATTGTTGGGTGCAAGTACCCCCAGGACTCGATAGCATAAATTAAGAGACATGATATTACATGAAACATGTAAACTATGAACTTGATCATTATTTATTCATTGGGGAACTTTGACAAACACTTGCATGAGATAACTTGCACATAAGCTAACTTGACATGATTTCATTCTCTTAATAGTTCACATGGATAATTTATTAAGCACTTGGTGAGTATAGTATATGCGCATAGTATTGCACAACAAGTGAGCATCATAATTCATCTCTTATTTCACAAGTCATGAGTTTATCATGGATTCACATGAATCTACACACATAATGATCAATTTCACATGATATATATATATATATATATATATAATCATGAATTAGGAACTTAATCAAAATAACAATCATGGATACACTTTAATTCCAAACATGGAAATCATAAAATCAATTACTTGAAGTTCAAAAGAGATTCTTGGACTCCAAGGGTGGAAGGAACCCTTGGATGAACACTTTACATACCTTTGTTTAAGAATTTCCGAAAGCTTATGTTGAATCTTGTGTTCTTTATTTGAAATTGGATCTTCTAGGATTTTGTTCTTGAGAAAATTTGAGAAATAATGACTATATTTGTTCTTTAAGGAGTTTAATTTTGTTTTTTGGGGGCTAAGAGTTGAGGAAAAGAAAACCTAAATACCCCTAAGAATGTGATTTTTTAATGACTGAAAACTGGGTTACTGATGACCAGGTGGATGCGATAGCCAATGCATCATGCCATGTTTGCATCAATTCACTAGAATTGGACGCTGGTAGCTAGGGAAAATAGTAATCAACATAATAGTCAATGCGGTGCACCAAGATCACGTTGATTCACTATTTTGGGATTCCACAGGAGCTTCAAACGAAGTCCAAAAAATACAAAACTTGTCCGGAAACACTACGGACATTCCTGATCATGAATCAACCTAAACATCAATATTTAATGGACGTAAAGGTTGGAAAATAAGACTGCCACCCTTTGTAGGTTAAAATGATACTACGCTAAAATATTCTAAGCCTGGGACCCCTTGACAAGCCTAAAGGACTGAATTAAGCTTAGGATTTTGCGGGGTCTTACAGTTTGAACCTATGATATAATACATCATAGCATAAAAAGCAAGAGTTAGTACTTTGAATGTAATGGTATGCTCAGTGAGGTAGGGTAAAATGCATGGGTTCATGATGCTATATCTTAACCTATTGATAGTTTTCACACTTGGCCACAAATTCTATGATATCTCTCTTCATACTACTCTACCAAAAGACTTCCCGCTAATCGTGGTACATCTTAGTGACTCCTAGGTTAATAAAGTAGAGCACACCATCCACTTCTTCCATAATCTGCTGCCTTTTTGTCAACACATGACACACACAATCTACTCTAGTGTCTCAATACACCATCTCCCCCATGGGAGAAAAGATCTACTTTTTGGTCTTTAACTGACCCCTTCAGTTTGACCAAACTAGAGTCCTTATCTTGCTTCTCTTTCACTTCAGAAACTAGAGAAGATTCTGAACTACTCTGAACCCAAACATTCCCCTCAGCTGAGTCAACCAACCTCACACCCAGTCTAGCTAATCAATGAACTTCTCAAAATAATTCTCTCTTATCATTCTCCACATGAGCAACACTACCCATTGACAGTCTACTAAGGGCATTTGCCACAACATTGGCCTTGCCCGAATGATACAAAACACTTATGTCATAATCTTTCAACAATTCTAGCCACCTTCCCTAACAAAGATTTAACTCTCCCTGCCTAAACACATACTATAAACTTTTTTGTTATGTAAACACATCAACATGCACCCCATAAAGATAGTGTCTTAAGATTTTCAAAGCAAACACTACAACAGCTTATTCAAGATCATGAGTCGGATAGTTTTTTTCGTGAGGCTTAAGTTGTCTAGAGGCATAGGATATGACTCTACCTCTCTGTATTAAAACACATCCCAGACCAACTCTATAAGCATCACAATAGATAACGAACCCATCTGTACTATCAGGTAATGCTAAGACAGGGGCTGAAATGAGTTGAGTCTTCAACACCTGAAAACTCTTCTCACAAGAATTGAACCACTGAAACTTAACTTTCTTTTGAGTCAATCTGGACATAAGGGATGCAATAGATAAAAATCCCTTAACAAACCATCTGTAATAGCTGGCTAAACCCAAGAAACTCATAACGTATGATGGAGAAATAGGTTTAGTCCATTTTCTCACTGTTTTAGTTTTTTAAGGGTCAACTCTAATGCCATCACCGCAAACGATATGATCGAGGAAAGCTCCTGACCTTAGCCAAAATTTACACTTGCTGAATTTGGCGAACAACAGGTGGTCTTTAAGAGTTTCTAACACAATTCTAAGATGGTCTGCATGGTCATCCTCACTACGAGAATTGACAAGAATATCATCGATAAGGACTATGACAAACATATCTAGGTACTGTTTGAACACTTGGTTCATCAAATCTATGAAGGCTGCTAGGGCATTTGTCAGCCCGAAGGACATGACTAGTAATTTAAAATGACCATAGAGTGTTCTAAAAGTTCTCTTTGGAATATCACATTCCCTTACTCTAAGCTGATGATAACCGAATCTAAGGTCTATCTTAGGGAAGTAACTTGTACCTTGGAGTTGGTCAAATAATTCATCAATTCTAGGGAGAGGATATCTATTTTTTACTATGACATTATTCAACTGATGATACTCAATGCACATTCGCAAAGAACCATCTTTCTTTCATACGAATAGGATGGAAGGGCCCTATGGAGAGATACTGGGCCTTATGAAACCTTTATCTAACAGGTCTTTAAGTTACTCCTTTAACTCCTTAAGCTCTATTGGATCCATAAAATATGGATAAATGAAGATGGGTTAAGTATCTGGAAGAAGGTCAATACCAAATTCTATTTCCCTATCGGGAGGTATGCCTGGAAAATCATCGGGAAAAACTTTAGGAAACTCATTGACTACATAGACTGATTGAATTATGGGAGTGTTAGACTTAGTGTCTTTCACTTAAACTAGATGATAGATGCACCTTTTTGATATCAACTTTTTGGACTTGTGATAGGATATAAAATGATACTTAGGAGACACTAATTTACCTCCCACTCAAAGGCTAGCTCATCAGGAAACTAAAACTTCACTACTCGAGTGCAACAATCTATAGATGCAGAACAGGAATGAAGCCAAACCATACAAAGAATAATGTCGAAATTGACCATGTCTTACTCTATTAAGTCTGCTAATATGTTCTTATGAAGGACAGTGATAGGACACTTTCTATAGATCTATTTGGTAACAACTGACTCACCCACTAGGGTAGACACTATGAAGGGCTTAGGGAGTTTTTTAGGTATTTCCCCAACATTTACTACAACTAACGTGGTTACATTAGAGAGATTCGACCCGAGGTCTAACAACACATAAACATCAAGATGAAAGACATGAAGTATACCAGTAACAACATCTGGTGAACTCTTCTGCTCCTGATAGGATAGGAACGCATAAAATTGATTCTAGCGCTGACTGCCACCAGTACTGGATGATGTTCCCTAAGGAGGGACTGGGCAACCTAAAGGAGCTGGTGTGCTAGTAGCCTGAGTCTGGGGACGAACATCCCTGTTTCCCTGCTTAGCATGGGGACACTCTTATATTCCATACACTAACTTACCATAACCATAATAACCTTGTTGTCCCAACAAACACTCTCTAAGATGATTCTAACCACACTTAGCACATGAAGGATAACTGGGTTTTCCACTCAAACTATTCTAAGGACATAGAAGTTTTACCCTACTGCTCCTGCCTAGTACTGGGGGTGAGAGCACTGGTTGAAGATGTTGCTGGCATACACGAGCGACCCTGAAACTATGAATGATTTCCCCCTCTAAACTTTGTCTAGCCATATTCAAACTGCCTGATTCAAGCCTTCCTATTTCCTCTAAATCTCCCTTACGACTTTTATGCCTCAATCTATTGAGTAAGAATCATCAGCCTAGTAAGAGCCATATCCCCAATAAGCATGGCAGTCTTACACACCTTGACTATACACCAGATAGTACAGTAATAAATATGCTCATACTCGACCTAGGGTCAGCCATCGTGTCAGGGGCATACTTAGACCACTGATTAAACTTAAGGCAGTACCCTCTCACTATCATTGAGCCCTGCCTAAGGTTCACAAACTGCTCAACCTTAGCTTCTCTCAATTTACGCAGAACTAACCTATCTAGAAATGCATCATGAAATACCTTCCAACTCATAGGAGCTGCATTCTTACCTCTACTAATCTTAAACATAACCACTCAATCATACGCCACATCCTTTAGCCTATAAGATGCCAACTCTACACTCTTCTCCTCAGTGACTTGCATAATCTGGTTGATATTTCTCACCTCATCTAAGCAAAGCTATGGGTCCTCAGCTACTTTTGACCCAATAAACTCAGGCAGATTTATTCTCATGATGTCACAAATTTTATCTGTTGCTAAATCACTATTTGACAAAAGATGGACTGTCGACTAATGGTTTCCCTAAATATTGGGAGTCATATCTTGGTCAAACGCCTGAAAGACAGCCCAAAATTCAACATGGGATACATTCTCATTTAGAGGGTCAGCATGATGGGGTGCCTAGTTACTATTTTTGCATGCTTTAGCTCGGCGAGGAGGCATATTCAACTATTTTGTAAGGGCATGAGTTAAAAGCAAATAGAGACACTGTAAGCACGATAGAGAAATAATCCCATAGGACTAACTCAGCATCATCACCCCTAGTCTAGTCTCATTCTTCAAACTATTAGTATTCTCTATCTAGTTGATAGGCCAAAAATTCCACACCATCAAATGCCAATAGTAATACCAAGGCTGACACCAATACAAACATAGCCCATGACTATAGTTATCCGAAAAAGCATTTATCAAGAAAAAATAACATATGGTTGAGAAATGTCCCCTACAATAGCCAAAACCAAGCAAATGAATAACAAAAGTAAAGGATATCCATAGCATAAAATGGATCCTTCCTTTGCATGAAAGATCACAGCATCAGTCTGACTTAAAGTTATCCCCAAATCCAAGTCACTAAGCAGGAGTAATAGTAGTATTGCCGATTCCTATATAACGTGGGGATACAACACCCAAAGATGGTTAGCAGATTAAACGCTAGCATATACTCAGGGATAAGATAAAATAATGCCCAAAATTCAAAACCAAGGTAAATAACCATATGCAATCACATACATATTTCTATATATCATGCTGAGAAAGGGAACCGAGTTTAGCAAGCATTTAAAATATTTACCTGGGTTGTGTAGCTTTGCCTTCATAATTTATCCATGGGCTATATTGGTCAAGTGTTACCCCCTCAACGGCCTCAGTGTATGTAGCCACACGAATACAAGTACATAATACAAGTATACACCTATGGGATTCCTATGTACCCCACAAGAATATGGTCACCAAGACCAACCCTTATGTTTTCAAACATGAGTTCCCAGTATATATCCATCAGATTCACACCTTTATGGTTATCTATCATAATACGCATTATTTACCAATTTAAACATTTAACACATAACCAAACCACCAACTCAAGGAGTTCATTATCAAGGCATTATGAAGTAGTATCATCATACCGACTATAGCTTGCAAACAATGTCACTATTTATCACCAATGGGATTACCATATACCCCACAAGATTTCTAATTAAACAAAACCATGGTCATCTAGTCATTTCCATATAATTAAAAATCAACTATACAATTTAGGTTCCATTACTATTTATGCAATGCAAAGCCGTCAAGATTAGTTAAACTATGTGACAAAATCATTCTCATTGGTATTTTAACAAATATATTGGGGGCATATAGTTTCAAAAAGAAAAATCACGTGTCAATTTATCATTCCCATGCAACTACATGTTCAAATAATAATTACAACATGAAAAACTATAACTAAAACACGAGGAACATTATCCATCTATAAATAACAAAAAAACCCAACATCTATTTCCAAATAAAAACAAATCCACATTAGTACCATGAATACCATTCATTAAAAACATGCTTTTAGTTAAACTAACAATGAACGAGGAGTAACATGTGTTAGACACCAAGGAAGACAGAGAGATGCACTATTAAGAGCCCCTAATTAACTGCCCTGTAGAAACCCTAGACTTTTTAAAACCAAAATCTTGAGAGAGATTTCAAGTGTGATTATTTTAGAATAATAGGTCAATAAGGTCCTAAAAAGTGTTTTATGCCGTGGGATCAAGGTGAGTTAAGAGGAAAAATATCCAGAATGCCCCCAACTTGAAACTGAAGAAAACTCACAGGTCGGTACGATTGGACCCTCCAACTAATCACCATAACATACGAGTGGTACCCTCAAGTTGTCACTAGGTTTGAAAGGTAGACGCTACATTCTATCCAACATAAAACTCCCTTGCCCAACCCCTCATCATTTCGCATGACTAGTACCATCTAGTCGTACCCTAAGCAGAATATCAAGGGATAGACACTGGACAATATACGATTTGACCTTAAACCTCTTATCACAAGACCATACGACTCATGTGGATTCTCGTGTAACTAGGAAAGAACTTTGCCAACAATATACTAACCAACATACGACTAGGATCCCTAGACCTGTACCCATACCATATGACTCGAATGGTGGGTCGTTACAAGTACAGCTAGTTCAAAACTCATGAAATTTCACAAAACCTAGGGTGTTTTAGAAGAATACCGACCAAAACCAACTGCAAATGTAGTGGACCGATCGCGTACATATAAAAGGGAACAACCTGAATTAGACAAGGTTGCCTTTTGCAATTATAGTCCTACTATTGTGTTCATGAAGAAGAATAATTTTCCTGTTCGCAATTGTGTTGGATCATCAACGAATGTCAAGAAAGCAGTGAACCTCGACCTAAAACATGCATTAGTAGTGATTTAAAGCTTAAAAAGTGTTTGAGCGGACATTTGGAATATGTTCGGGGAACCCAAAAGATGACATATAGTCCAACTAGGCTGATTCCAACTTCCCCAACTCAGTGGAACCTTTAAATTTTCTAATAGAGGTCCTTATCAATAAGGTACCCCCCAACAACCCCCAACTACCCAGCCATTCTAGATAAGTCATAACCTACCTCAAAAGTCAAAATACATTCGAAAGGAAGATAAGCCATAACCTACGTCAAAAGCCAAAAACTCAATCTTAAACCCTTTAACAAGAATATTTTCCCTTCGTGTAACTTTGAATTGAACCTAGTCTATCAACATCATAATAAACACTTAAATAGGAGTCTATATATAACCATATAAGTACACTTCCTTTTTGGGTCTAAAAACACTTCAAAAATCAACTCTAAGAATGGTAAATTTTTAATTTTAATAAAGAGTAAAGTTACTCGGTCTTTAAGGATTCTAAATCTAAAACCCCATCAAAAAATTAAGTACTAATCTGACTAGAATTCAAAAAAAATGCAATTTTTACTTACAAAGTAAAACTCAAAATCTCAAGTTTGAAATCTATGTTTTGAATATTTTAAATAATATAATCAATGGGTGGTGACAAAAATTAGGTTTAGAAGCTTAATCAAACTAGTTTAATGAAAAAGTCTCTTGAAATTGCCCAAAATCGAGGTCCAAAAGGACCAAAAAGGTGAATATTTAGTAGTATCATGAAATAGAGGTTTTACATTTTTTTTATGAATAGTAAATTCGTAGCCAAATAGTTATCCTTTAAGATTCACAAAGGCTACCAACTTATACCAACTAGGAATATAGTTGAACGATCACCTACATGTAGAAGGGAACAACCCAACTTGAACAAGCTTGCCATTTGAAAATGTGGTCCTACCATTGTATTCATGAACGATAATAATTTCTTTCTTTGTAAATGATATGATAGTACAAAGAATATGAAAAAGGCCTTGAACCTGCACCAACAACTTGCACCAGTAGTGCTTTAAGGCTTAAAAAGTCTCTGAGTGAACATTTCGGATTTGTTGGGGTTTCATAAATCTGCCATGATAGTCCCACTAACATAACGTCAACTTTCCTGACTCAATGGAACCATCAAATTTTCTAAATGAGGTCGTTATCTAAAAGTTATCGGCAAGAACCCCTTTAGGATGAAAACACTAGTTTCTCATCAACTACTCAAAACATGAAATAATGTCTGAAAACCCAAACCAACCCTATTACTAATTAAAAATAAACATTTTTGGATCTAATGAGATTGAGGAAACTCTCACCCAATGCTCGAATCATTATATCTTAACCAAAGTTAACTATCTCACTTTAAAGTCTAATTAAAATTATGAACTCACATAAATCACTCATGAAATTAATCATACCTTTAAATCATAAATGATAAACTCAAATTAGTGTAAATTCAAGCTTCAAGCTCTAAGTGATAAACTCTAAACTAAGGAAAGGATAATATGTTAAAAAAATGATGGGATGAAAAATGAACTAAAAGCCCCTATTTAAGCCTCAATTCCACATTTGCCATATATTACAAAAATGCCTTTGAAACTTTTCCTCTCAACCGCGATCGCCATCTTTGGACAGCGATCGCTACACCAGTGATCAAGGTAATCATATTGTCATCGCACTTCGCTTGACTTATTGACTAATTACGATCGCGATGGCAATCCGCAGTCCTTGATTGCAGTAACTAAGGATTGACTCCTGGACTTGCAATTTTAGCTTTAATTCTTTTTCATCGTATTTCTTCTCTTTCACCTTCTCCTTAGCTCATTTTTATCAAGTTTCCTTGCTCATCTTCTCATTTCATTTTTACCTACATAGATGATCATTAAGTAAAAAAGTAATAACAAATCAAAGAAAAATCATGATAATTTAGGCTTAAAAGATGCTAGTATGTTGTCAAATTAGCAACTTATCAAGATACTCACTTCCAAGGGACCCCTTTGGAAAAGAACCAAAAATAAAAACAAAGGCTTGGACAAAGTATGGCCTAGTAAAACCAAAATACTAAAACCAACAAAATTTAATCTAATTTAAAAAATAAAATAAAAATATTTTTGTAGTTTTAACATTTTTCAATTGTTTTTCATTTTTTTCTTAAACCTAAAGCAAACATCTATAAAAATAACACAAAAAAGAAAATCTTATTGTATACTTCACCCTAATCAAACACAGGAAGACATCCCACCCTGCAATTAAATCATGCTTTGTCCCCAAAGCAATAAATAAAGTAACACAGGGATTATAGATACTCCCTGAGGCACTCTAGGACCTAGCTAGAAACATATTATCCATCAAAGGGTCGTGTGCACCCCTCACCTAAGCTCAAGAGTGCTTCTTAACATCAAATTATGAGTACTCAGACTTTTTCTTAATCTGTAAAAATAAAAATAAAAAATAAAAATAAAAGCTACTTACTACATGTTGGGTTGCCTCCCAACAAGCGCCTAATTTAATATCGCGGCACGACCCATTAACTTTTTATCCACCTTGAGGATATGAATTTCACCCCAAACATTATATCCATCTTTTTGCTTCATTCATAGGGTGACGGTACATATATAAAGGGACCAAATTATAGATTTTTGCACTTATTGACCCTTAATTAAGGAATTTAAGTTTCTGGGGTTTGCATAAGAAATCAATGAGATAGACAAATTGTTCCTCCTCCTTACACTCTTTCATTGTCTTAGAAGGCTTGATTAATGTCCCTATATCTAAGCAAAATGTGGAAAAATAATAGGAATGATGTCTTATATGCCCTAACTCATGAACTATATATTCATTCACATCCTCATATATAGTTTTCACAACAGTGACTACATGAATAAAAATATGGTCAAGTGTCTTCTCATCCTCAAATAACTCATCACTTTGTTGGGCGTTAAACACATCAACCTTTGCACTCAACTGAACTTTCAAGTTGGGAATGTCCAAGTCAAACTTTTGAACCTCTTGTGTAAGTTCAACTCTTTCTTTCATGAGTATATTTTTTCTTATACAATTGTCTTAAGGCAACCCTCATACTCCTCTAATAATTTTCTGCAAGGATCTATACTATTAAAAATAGAAGTATTATTATATTTATCATACTTAAGGCAAGGGTATAACATTTAGACCAATCTTTCAGTTGACCACCACACCATTTAAAAAAGTCTCTCATAAGATTTTGAAGGGTCACATAACACAGTCCGTAAAATGAAAAGATTTGAGTAATGCTCCCATTAGTGGGGTCTTATACAAATAAGACAAGGATCAACAAAAGATAGTAATTATCACTTCAAACAATTTTAGATGTCATCTCAAGAGGAGTTGTAACAGACTAGCCAAAAAAATATTATACAAAAAAAGAAAAGAAAATATATATATACAATAACTTAAATAAATAAAAATTCAAATTCTAACCTAGGTAAACAATTAATTTCAAAGTCTCCGACAACAACACCAAAAACTTATTGCGTCCAAATGCACAAGCAAGTGTACAAAGACGTACAAGTAATACAAGATTGAGAGTCCAGATACTATACCATAGGGACTTGTAGATTAAAAATTTTTCTAAATTAAACTAATCCTTATCATTTATCAAGAAGTAAATTCCAAAAGATGTATTTATGAATTAACTATACTAAAATTGATAATACTAATAAAAAGAAATAACTAATGAACACTTAACCAAGATGTAGAGAATATTTTTACGCAATCAATGAATGAATCGATCAAGGATTACGAATTTTTTAACATTCATGTCAAGTATCAGTTTTATCATCTTATTTGATTATCTAGTTGTAGATTCACATGGTTAATTATATGATCACGGGCTTTCAAGCTTCTAATCATCTATCCGAATTGACCACACAACTATATCATTAAAATAAAATATGATAACCTAATCTGAATATATTTATATATCTTCCCATTTTGTAACTAAGTAAGGTGATCTAGGTATATTCCTATCCTATCCACAAACCAATTCTTTATTTTACAAAAGTAAAGATCTTACTCGCTACATTCTTCGTTCTATCTCATTGATTCTCCTTCTAGGTTCATAATAAGAATATAGATTTCTTTTAATGGTAGATAAGCATTAAAATAGTAAGCACAACAATATAAGAACGACTATAATGATAATCAAACAAATCAAATCAAGATTCACTAACAGTCATTCAATTAACAACCATAATCCTAGAACGAGAGGTTTAACTCCACATAAAGATGGAGAAATTACAATAAATCATTCATAAAAAAATATAAAAAAAATAATAACGGAGAAGAAAATATGAAATTAATATTCTATGGCCTCCAAGGAGGCTTCAACCTCTCACTAGGTCAAAAGTTAAGTAAAAACTTATTTTATGAAATATTTATAGGTGTATAAAAAAGCCCAAATAAATCAACTAAGTCAAAAATAGACTAGAATAATTTATTGCGGAGTAGGCTCCTCCGTCCCACGCACAAATATCTGCAAGCCACTAGAAGTAGGCGAATTTCAATTCAATTGAAAGGTAACTTTTGATTGTAATAATAAGGCAAAATGATCTCGTGGACCCTTGGGCTTGGTCTAGTTTGTAAAGTGAATACTCCTACTTATATATTTTTCATCTGGACCCTTGAACCTATTTAAAATCGATATTTCAAACCCTTTTGATGCATATATGGCATTAAATTGCGGACGCAGAAAACACATGTATACATGCATATTTGGGCGAGTGACTTAAAAAATATTTATAATATTTAAAAAGAATAAAAAAAGGAATTTTTTAATAAAATCATCTTTCTTCCTCACCCCTCCCCCATTCATCCCCGTTTCCCCATCCCCCATCCCTCGTCCCTCCATTCACCCTCACGCAACAC
>JAPEIP010000006.1:61893074-61903548 GCA_026120095.1 Capsicum chinense | reverse complement strand
AAAGAGATAATACCCAATTACCCCCCCCCCCCCGAACTATACCCGAAAGAGTTGTGACACACCTCAACTTTAAGGGAGTCCTATTACCACCCTGAACTAATTAAAAGGGGAATTGTCACCCCCTTAGTGCCTATGTGGCACATACATGGCACTTATGTGACACAACACACTGAAGTGTCCATGTAGGGTACATGTGTGTGCCACGTATGTGCCACATAGGTACTAAGGGGGTGAAAATTCCACTTTTAATTAGTTCAAAGGGGTAATAGGACCCCCTTAAAGTTAAGATTTGTCAAAACTCTTTTGAGTATAGTTCGGAGGGGTAATTGGGTATTTTTTGAAAATTAAATAAAGACAAGGAAAAATAGATAAAGTCAAGAACTACCTCTAGATTAGGTGCTCACCTTGACTTCGAATGGCTCTTAACTCAACACGATATCAGGTTCTACAGGTGGCACTACAACTAGGATTTTGTAGTAAAAGGATATAAAAAAGTAGGAGTGTTTATGGTACACTTGTAATCAATAAGCATCATAAGCTGAACAAGAAGACAAGATAACTAATCATGTAATTAAAACTATGAGCAAAGCTTCCACCTACATGCAAGAAAGTTCCAAATGCATCTCAAGCCATACATGCTCCTAAAGGATTAATAATGCAATACTTACACAACAATATGCTATTAGTGCAACATATAAAGATGTCCAAAATCATGGAATCATACACATAGAAGAGATGGATGTATTGAAATATCAATGATATGGTATGTATGCGATGCTCATTGATCACCTCATATACACCCTTCAAGCCTAAGCTTACAAGAGAGGACCTATAGGGGGTTTACAACCCGTATACTATCATAATCTCATCAATCTACCTTACCAAGACATCCCATAGCTAAGGCATTTTATAAAGTAATATATTTTTTTTTAATTAAATCAAATTAATGATAGTTCACGATTCATTAACAGTGAGATAATATATGATTATGCATGATAATGGAAAACACAATGATATATCATAATTAACTCGACAATGTATAAATTATGCACCAATATAAACCATTTACTAATCATGACACAAGTAAATATATGACAAAAAGTCACACAAATCCTTTCCATGGTATCGAAATAGGTAAAGAAGCAAATAAAATATAGAAAATATCAATCAAAGCCCCCATACAGGCATCACAGTCATCGTCATCACTTAAACAAATAATACTATAACCAAACTACTATCAACCCCACATAGGCAGTTCAATAATAATAATAAGCTAAAAAAGGTAATCAACTTGATATTCACCAGCCCATAGCATGGTTTACATGATCAATTAACTACTTATTTCGGTCTTAAGAAAGTTAAGTCGTAACCTACTTCAAAAGCTAAACTAAAACCTGAATACTTCAATAAAAATCCTTTCCTTTCCGTGTGACTTTGAAATGAATAAAATATATCAAAAAATTAGCTACACACAAATAAAGGCCTATTGATGCCATAAAATCACACTTTCCTTCCTGGTGGGAAAACACTCCAAAAATCAACTCAAAAAATAATTAGGTAAAAATTTAATTTCAATAAAGAATCAAGTTACCCATACTTTAAGGATTCTAAATCCAATATCCTATAAAAAAAAGTATAAATCAAACTAGAAATTAGAAAAACTAACTTTTTAGTTTATCAGGTAAACCCAAATCTCAAGTTCTGAAGATGTTTAAGTAATATAATTAATGGCTAATGATAGAAATTAGGTTTAGAAGCTTACCAAACTGGTTTGATGAAAAAGTCTTTTGAAATCACCTAAAAGCAAGGTACCAAAGACCCAAAAAGATGAATATAGAGTAAAATCGTTAAATAGGAGGTTTATATATTTTTTGGGTAAATATTATCTTTATCAAAAATATAGTTAGCCTCTAATTTTTATGAAGACTGCTGACCCAGTCCAACCACAAATATGGTGGACCGATCACATACATGTAGAAGGGAATAACCTGACTCATGCTGTTGAAACCCTTGGGGGTTGCACCATACAGTGAGGGGCTAGGTCCCTCAGAATCAATCAAAGACAAACAATCCCTGATCCTTTAGGAAAATAAAGGTAGAGTAGAAAGATTAAACACATATATTCTTATGTGGAAACCTCAGAATGGAAAAATCACAGCTTTCCCTCACAAGCACTTCAACTTCCACTATAATCAAACTCTTGATTAAAGCTTTCAATTAACCTACCTTTAGGTTCTTTTCACATGTGATAAATCTACTAGAAGCTCATCTTGGTAACTCTACCAAGGACGCTCTTTACTGATTCACTCTAATTAGTCTCACATACTTAGTTAACTCTACCTAAGAACTCACGAAATAAAGCACTACTCTTAAAGTATGAGTAGTTCGATTGCAGATCAACACTCAAGAATACTCACTCACTCAAACATATGATAAAGATAAGAAGATGGCCAATGTTTGAGAAATCTTAAAATGGGGTTTATGCTTCCGTACTTGACTCTTTAGATTTTTGCAAAAACTATTTAATGAAGAGGCACCTATTTCATTTTATAGATGAGTGATGATTAGAGCTAAAAGATCATTGTACTAGCTGTCCTAATCAGTACAAAATAGCACCTGCAAGTTTGTTACACAAGATGACATAAATGTGCAGACAACGCATGCTACCTGTACTGTATCTTATATATCTAGGAACCTAGTCCCTTCCAGCTAGCCTTTCATCATAATAACTACATATGAAAATTTCCCCCCTTTTTGACAATGAAAAATCAACAATTTGAATTTAAGCATTGGTGCACATTCATCACATTTAATCAGTGTGATTACCACCTAAAGCTTAATGTTCCCCCTATTGTCATGCAATATAGGGACCTGGTCTCGTGTTATCATTTGAAACAAAAACCTCTTCTTCCCCTTATCCACATGCACTTACTTTTAGCGCATTTTCGTACTCCCTCCCTTATCAACATGACACTCTTTATTCATCTAATCTGCATATCACTTACTTTCCCTTACCAGTATGCCATTAAAATTTGCAACTCAAATTTGTCCCTACTATATTTTATGACATAAACTCAATTATATTTATGATCATGTCATTATTGAAAAGTAAGAATGGTAAACTAAGAGTAAATTAAGCACAAAATAGTTAACTCACTGCCACTGGGGCAACACTAACATAAAGAATAACCTTGTAATTTAAAGAGAACAATTGTAACACATAAATCAAAGGTTAATTCATAAGTAGGATAAGTACCATTGCAGTACATAAATGAAATATTCTTATGGAAAAATCCATAGGAATCAAGATGGATTAATAAGTGAAGGACTGGGAAAAAAAATTGAAGGAGTTGGTTCAGGTTCTTGTTGGGATGCCTTATCTCTATATTTGACCTAAGGACCTTATCTATTAAGATTTACACCCTCTTCTTCAATTTAGCATTCTCAGTTCTAATTATTTCTTTGACATATATGCTTCCTTTGGAAAGATACTAAATTGTCTTCTAAAGCTTACTGATTTCTTCATCCTTGGCAGCTAGGTTAAACTTCAGTTCCTCTATTTCCTTGCTGAGCTCCCTTTAATAAATGCTACCTAGTTTGACACATTTAGTACTTACCAAGGATTTCATATCAAGCATTTGAAACCCAGATCCTTAGGTTCCAGAATCATAGATAATTCCATAGTTATTGAGTACTTTGTTCAGCCAAAATCTTTATGGCATGCCATGCTTTCCATCCTTACCAAGAACCAATTTGTGAATGTGTTCAATCATCAATGCAAGTAGATTAATGAATTAAAAACTACTAAGGCATTCCATCACATATAGGTCAATGGTTGAGGCAATGTATCTCTTTTGTGACCTAGGTAGGATTACCTTGTTCAAAACTACTCACTTTTGATTGATTTTCTATTTACTGTAGCCATATATTTCCATTTGACCATGGATGCATTTTCTAAGAATTCTATTGAAGGCAGCTGCTTGGAGACAATTCTCACCCCATATATAGGAATTTCCAAAATTCTTCTCAGTGATTTCTTATTCAGCGTTATCTCTTTTTCTTGGACTTATGTAGTTAAACTTATTCTATCTTCTGAGAATTCTAAAGTGAAATAGAATTCCCCAACTATCTCATAAAAATAGCGGAAATAGGTCCTTCCATGAGATGCATCCAACCTTGATGTTAACTATCTTCACAAGTTCCGCTATACCAGGTTCTTTTAGCATATTTAAATCAAAGATCCTTCCAGTTTATACCTTTTGATTCTTTAAGAACCTGTTTCTTAATTTCTTAGATACAACCTTACTTTTATTCACATTATTTCTTTTAGTATGAGTGATCACATATTCCCTTTCAGCTACTTTTCTCTTCTTGGGACTAGGTTCCCTAAGAGTCTACTTCTTCTCAGTAAAACTACCAAACCATTTTCAGAGATTCTTGGTATTCTACTAATATTGTTTTTCTTGAGATCAAGTATGCTCTTTCCTTGGATTTTTGATAGAATAATGAGATTTTCAGCTACCCAGGTTTTATCCACCGCAACATCATCAAAATAGTTTTGAAGATTCAGGGAAGATTCTTCGTTAACAAGTTGAGTGATGAAGGATTTAATCTTTTGAAGAATAGGAGAAGAGGGATGTTTTTCAGGATATTTTAGTAAGGAATTTTTCTAACTTCTAAGCTTGGAATCCTTTGACGGACATGCAAACGGAAAAGCTGCATCCATTAAGAAGGTCTTTCATTTGGAGGGGCTACTTGGAATTTTGGATTTTCCTTTTTTCATATAAAAAGTATTGGTTGTAGCAAGATTTAAGGGATAACGATCACAAGGAAGGATTTTATAGGGGATCAAGATATGAACACTATAAGGTTTTAGGTGACTCACCTTCCGTTTTTGAATAAGACAACATTGTTCTAACATAAGGACAAGGAGGACACTATGTTTTCTTGCTAGAAAGTACAAAATTACATACGAGATACTAACCTGAGAGATGGAACCAGGTCCCTCTTTAGTTTGTATGAATCTTCTACTTTTTTCTTGCCACATTTGTCTACCTCCAAAGTTGTTCCCATGGGTGTACACCTGAAAATTCATGGTACTGAGTTAGACCAATATGTACTAATTTACCAAGGATACTTGCATCCTAAACATTGCCAATTTTTTAAGAGATATTGATTCACTTGAGAGCAGTTCAGGTTAGTCTGATCAATCTTAACATCAACTTGATAGATTCATTACACCACATAATACTGTGATTTGTTCTGGAAATAGGTCTGAGGAATAGGTCACAAACTTGACATTCATCAAATATCCAGAGTTCTTTTAGCCTTTCTTTGAACTTGTCAGCATCTTTCCTATCTTTGAGCTTATCCTTGGGATAGAAATGCTAATCACATAATAAAACTTCACCTTAAAGTGTCTTAGGAAAGAGAATACAATCAGACTATCCATTCTTAAGCAATAACAAAAAGATTTTTCTAATTGCAAACCCTTTCTCCCTCTTGTACTTACAATCATTTGTTAGACTTGGGAACCCATTTGAGTTTGAGTTCTCAATAGGAGGACAGAGATATAATTAAATCCTTCTTTGTCCATTTATGTAGTGTAAGCTTTTTTATGTTATTCCAAGGTCTTATACCTTTGGGATAGGTGCTCCCCTGGTGGACATGTTTAATATTTATCATTTTTTCTCTGAGCCAGCTATGACAATCTTGTTTGAAGTGTCCATCTCTTCCGCAGTGAGTGCATAGAGGCTTACTGACTTTGTTCTTAGAATCATAAGCAATCTTTCTTTAAGACCCAACAAGTTAGAGTTTTACTTAATATCCCAAACCTATACAATCATTGACATCTTGAATGGTCAGATTAAATAGAAACTGGGAAGAAGCAGTCCATTTAAAAGATTTGTTCAACTTTCCTCTCAAGCAGATTGTTCCCTCTCTAGCGCTTCATTCCAGTATAGTGCTGCCATAAGATATTCTCGAGAATCCTTAAACCTTTATTTCAAGATGAATTTGAAACCAGGATGACTTTCTCTTTTCTTTGTCATGTAAGTCACTTTGCTTCTTCAAATTACTTACTAGATTTAGATTTTCAGATTTCATCTTTGTGAAGAACACTTCATCTTTGAAAATTTAGACAGTTAAAGCAATCAACTCATGCTCTTGATTATTTACCTTTTATTCTAACACATTCTTCTCAACAGTTAGTTTACGTACATAGTCTATCAACACACTTGCAAGCCTTTTATTTTTCTAGCAGAGTAATTGTCAATATTTTTCTTAATGTCATAGATAGTTACCTCATTCTCCTCTTTATTTTTAGTATCTCCTATGAAGGGTAAAAAGGAATTCAAAGTCACTTTCTCATCTTCCACTACAAGGATGGAAATAGCTACAAACTTCTTAACTTAATCAGATTCACTAGAGGAGTCACCCCGACCAGCTAAGGCTTGATTAACTACAAGATCAGCTATAACATGTCTTATTGATATTACAGGGACCTAGTCTCTATTTTTTCCTTTGTCACCTTGGGTGTTGTGATAATACTTATAGTCCATTTTTGCATTATACAATCCTTAATAAAATGTTTAAGACTTATACATCTATGAAAAACTTCCAAAGTGGCTCCTTTTCTTTTCCTACTTTCGTTTCTTTGAAGCTGCCCACTTTTTTTCATAGCTCCAACAATTTTTTTTGCCTAGTAGGAAAAATCACTGTATTATTCCCATGAACATAAACTTGAAACATTTAGAGCCAATGATTTTTCCCTTTTTACTTCCTTTTACTCTTCTCCTTGTTGCTTCAAAATTTTATGGTTTTTCAGGTTTCCTATAAGTTCATCCATAGTGAGAGTCTTCACGATTCTAGCCTAAATTATAGCATCCACTTTTCTTTCATTGAACTAAGGAAGAACACAAAAAATCTTTCTTATTTGATTATACAACGAAATTACTTTTCCCAAACAATGAAGCTCATTAGTGATAAAAGTAAATTTTATATGCATTTCTTTGATTGTTTAGCCTTCTTTCATGGTGAAGGTTTCATACTAAGTAGTAAACATGTCTACTTTAGAATCCTTCACATCAGTACTACCTTCATGTTTAGTCCTCAAGAAATGGTAGATCTCTTTGGCATTTTTACAAGTTGAGATCCTATTATATTTATCAGGCCCTATACCACAGACTAGTAATTTCTTGGACTTGTAGTTTTTCTCAACCTTACTTCTATTTTAATTATCATATTCTCTCCTACTTTTTACTACAATTCTTGTTATTTCTCCTTATTTGAGTTCTTTAATTAGAACATGAGGACCATTGATAATTATGTCCATAAGTTCACTATTTTAAACCATAATGAAGTCAAATATCCATATTTTCCACCACACATAGTATTGCACATTTGATCTTGATGGTCTAGTGGTAGATTATCCTTCTTCTAGATTAGGTGGATTAGCCATGCTGGCCAAGACTCTCTAGGTGTGAACCTTTTAGAGTAAACCTAGCTCTGATACCAATTGTTGAAACCTTTGGGGGTTGTACTACACAGTGAGGGACCAGGTTCCTCGGAATCAATTACAGGCAAACAATCACTAATCATGCATGAAAACAAATATATTGTAGGAAGAGTAAAAACACATAGATTTTTATGTGGAAACCCAGGAAGGGAAAAAACAAGGCTTTCCTTCACAAGCACCTAAATTTCTTCTATAATCAAACTAAAGATTACATCCTTCAATGAACCAACCTATAGGTTCATTTTTCTTGATTAGCTTTACTACAAGCTCATCCTTGTAACTCTACCAAGGAACCTCTCTACTAATTAACTCTAATTAGTCTCACAAACATAAGTAACTCTACCTAAGCACTTATAAAAGAAAACACTACTCTTATAGTATGAGTAATTTGATTATAGATCAACTCTTAAGAACACTCACTCACTCAATAATATTTCAAAGATAAGACTATGTGAAATGTTTGAGAAATAATAAAATGGAGTTTTTGATGCCTCACTTTACTCTTTAGATTTTTGTAAAAACTATTTGATAAAAAGGCATCTCTTTCTTCTTATAGTTGAGTGATAATTATGGTTGAAAGATCACTGGACTAGCTATCCTAATAGGTATCAAATAGCATATGCAAGTTTGTTACACAAGATGAAAAACTTTGCAAATAATGCATACCAGCGGTACTGTATCTTGCATCTCCACGAACCTAGTCCCTTGTAGTTAGCTGCTCATCATCAAAACTACATATGACACTGCCTTTTACAATTTTGGTCCCACCATTGTGTTCATGAAGAAAATTAACTTCCTTTTTTGCAAATTCAATGGTAGGTACATAATGAATAAGGTCATGAACTTACACTAGAATCATGCACCATTAGTGCTTTAAGGCTTAAAAAGTCTCTGAGCAAACCTTTGGGATTTTTCAGGGTCCCATAAAAAGAAACGATTGTCCTAATAGGCTAATTTCAACTTTATTTACTGAACTAAACCATCAAATTTTCTAAAAGAGGCCATTAAAGAAGTTAGCCCCCAAGAGCCCTTTTTGGCCAAAAATACTAGTTTCTAAACTAAACACTTAAAACATGAAAAAATAGTCTTGGGACCATAAATAACCCTACAATTAATACAAAATAGCTCTTTTGGATCTATTGGAAATGATGAAACTCTTATATGATGCTTGGATCATGATGTGTTAATCAAAGTCAACTATCTTACTTAAAAGTCTACTAAAAACCATAAAATCATATAAATTATTCTTGAATGCTTTGAGAATCTTATCAGTAATATCCAAAACTCGTAAATGATATAAATAAATTACAAAGAAGGGTAAAAGAATCAATATTTCTTAAAGGTGAAAAATAACTTCGAGTGTTGTTAAAGGTTGATTTTCAAATTGTCTTTTGGATCCAAACTCGAAATATAGAAGCATAGGTAGTGTTAGTTTCCTTTACTCATGTAGAATCATTGTTAGTTTCCTTTACTCATGTAGAATCATACTTGTAAATATTGGACTTATTTAGAGGTGATTTAGATTTAGATGGGTAAACCTTTCAAGTAATTCCTTAGGACTTAGTTTAGCTATGTGGTTCTTATTTTATAGAAAGTTGCACTTTTCCTTGACTCTTTTCCAAGGTGTTATGTTCTATGTGTTAGTTTCTTATAGTTTTCTATAATGGGGATTTAGGGGTTCTGTATAGATGTGATAATAAGCATATATGTAAGTATCAGTGTTTATTGAATGATTAAGAGTATTAAATTGAGTACCTTAATTGTTTGCTCTACTTGGGGATATGATAATGTTGAATTATGTTGATAAATGACTTTTTTTACCATGAATGGTTAAAAGTAATGAACTGATGTTTAGTAGCAATCCATGAAAAATTATGGTTTATTTGTTACTCAGGAAATAAAAAGATTGTGGCTATAATTATGAAAGTGATATAGAGGAATTCTTGAATGATTGTTATGTATTTTGTGTGAAAGTGAACTTTTGAACATATTTGTTCATGAGTATATTTCCTTTTTAAGCATTTTAATCTAATTGTGTCGTATTTGGTGAAAACATTTGGTTTGTGTTGTTAAAAATACTATGTGATGTGAAATTTCAATGATTTTATGGTGGTAATATTCAATAATTTGTTATAGTGATGCCCGCTAGAGGCTTGTGTTGATGTTAATGGTGATTTAAGATGTTTCTACACTATAGTGTTGTTTTTCGTGGCTTGTGTTGATTCTAGTGGTTATTTGAGCTATTTTTACATTATTGTGATTCCCATTAGAGGCTTTTGTTTACCCTTGTGGTGATTTGATGTTGACAATGTCACAATGCCCATTAAAGTCATGTGTTAAATCTAGTGGTGGTTTATAATGGTGTTTGTTACTGTGATGCTCGTGTGAGGTCTTATGTCGTGATACTTAGGGATTTTGGTTTATTGAATTGTACTTGATTTTAAGGGCTAATTTGATGTATTTGGATTTATATTTAGGTTTGTGGGTATAAGTCTATGTCGGTCAAATTCTTTCCCGATATGAGTTGTGAAATTAATTTTTTATTAGACTTTTCTCTCCGTCGTAATTTGTTAAACTGGACTGACTACCTTATTACATGTTATCTATTAGACTAGGGTGCTTTTTTGTGAGTACTGGTTTATTTGATTTATTTGGGCAGCTGGTGTGATGTTCCTCTCCAATATTTTTTTACTAGAACTAGTTGTCGATGATGCTTGTTGTATACATGTTTTTCATACTCACCTTTTCTTTTTTTGCAATCTATGTGCTAGTACTCAATGGGTATCCCTGAGCTTGATTAAGATTCCAAGTATCTGCTTTCTGGATATTGAGGTAGAGAATATTGGATCTTAGAGCTTATCCAAATCTCTTCTTTCTTTATCTTATGCTTACTCACATTTGAGATAATTCAAATTAATGTTATTATATTTAGTATTAGAGGCTTATACAAGTGAAAAC
>JAPEIP010000006.1:61878019-61892974 GCA_026120095.1 Capsicum chinense | reverse complement strand
ATATACACACACACACACACATATATACATATATATGGGATTATTACTATTTCATTGTTTTCTCTACTTCTCTATTGTTGGAGTTGTCTTGTTTGTTGGGATAGGCATACCTATGTCGGTGGTTGTGACATGTGAAATCACGATACCATGTTTTATCATGACATGTTGGTACCAGAGCATAAGCCGAGTATAGTAGAGTCTTGCATATCAGTGCGGAGACATCTATTATCTATCTTTGATAAGCTATTAGACTTTAGGGAAAAATCTATCTCTTCATTATTGGTCATGCATTCTGAGTCTAAAGTAAACCCTAAAATCTCTTATGCACTCTCCTATGCCTTGGCTATGTGTTAGGATAGAAGATCAAGCACAGATCAAACTTGAGCATCTAGGTCATCTAGAGGTCATGCAAGGGTTACCTTTTCAGGTTCGGGCTGCTCATAAAGATGGATCAATTAGGATAGAGGAGTTGAGGTTAGTATAGACACCACCTGGCTTTATTTCCATATCTACGATTGAATATTTCTTGGTATAGGTATTGAGATTTCTTGACATGATGGTTCAAAGGTTTGAGAGAAGATTATGCAACGGTATCGAAGAAAACAATTCAGATAAATTATGAAAAATTATCAAAGGGAAAAGATTCAAAGATGCGTGACTTTAACATTGTGCTTGTTCACCGTGTTAATTTGATTAAAGAATAATAATAATAATAATAATAAATTAAAGAATCTGAAAATACGAATAAAAATTTAACTAAAAACTACAACAACATTAATATATGTAGTGTAATCCCATAAGTGTTGTTAGTTAGAATATTAATTTTCAATTTCATTAATATTTTTTAGTAAATAAATATAAAATGTCATTAAATAGGTATTTCAAATTATATTTTTGCGAATAATAGTCATGCAAACTATTTTGAAAAAAGTTGAGTGACCTTTGAAAGACAATGAAGAAGGATGTTGATTTCATATATGATGCTAATATGTCATCTTCGCGTTTATGTCTTGATATTTTACTGTAACTTTTAGATTATTTTGTTTTAAAATTCTAGAGTTTAGAAGCTATTTTTAATGATTGGTTGGGCTTTATTTAAGAAAAATAGAAGGTGTCAATCTCAGGATTTAGGCTATTTGACAGACCACTTTATGTTTTCTATATATAGAGTAAACTTATTTTTGTATGAATGAAAAATCAGCTCCACTCTCTCCATATTACCTTTCTCTTTTTCATATTTGTTTTTATTTCTCTCCTTCACTTTGTATTGGAACACAATTGATCATTGAGGGATTGTTCTTGAGAGTAGATAACCCACCAAGTTAAACATATCAAGTCTCTTTCTGTTCAATTGCTTTTCGCATGAATTCCATCAACACTCTTCTTTTACCTTTATCTTTAATGGAGAGAACTAACTATTATGGATAGTAAACATGAAAATACACTCAATGGGTCTTGGATTATGGAAGTATATTGAGGAAGACGATGCTCTAAAACCTCTAAGCGAAAGTCCAACTCTTCAGCAAATTAGAAATCATAAAGAAGAGATTGCAAAAGGTCCAAAAATCATATATTTCATTCACATAGTCCTCTTAAAGTCAATTTATAGTAGAATCATGCATGTCAATATGCCAAAGAAGCGTTGAATATGATAAATCAAGAATTATAGGGGAGTGTTACCACGAGGCAAATGAAAATATTTAATCTAAGGAAATAATTTGAGAAGTTAAGAACGAATGAGACTGAAAAGGTAGAATATTATATTTATAAAATCATAAAAATAATTAATAAGATCAAGTTGTTCGAGGGGAAAGTAGAAAGAAGAGGATTGTTGAAAATATCATGGTGACAACTCCGAAAAAGTTAAAGGGAGAAATCTCCTCAGTTAAAGATATGTGTTTTATGCCTCGTGTCATCTTAAATGAATTATCCAAAAATTTTCTAGTTGCATAAAAAAGAAAATCCTTTAGAGAAGAAGAGAATTCAAGTGAAACTGATTTTGTGGCTGCTTAAAAGTCTAATGGTTAATCAAAAGGAAAATCATATAGAGTACATAGCAAGGAGAAGAATGAGAAATATAAAAATATAGGGAGATAGAAGATCCATGTATCTAACTTGTCCCTATTATAAAAAGACCAATCATAAAAAAAAGGTTAGAATAGATGTAAAGTTCAAAGCAAGGTCTACAAACAATTTGGTCATGTGCATAATGTTCAAATCAAGTTGCTAAATATATTGAACATCACGAACAAAAGTTGTTTCTCACTTGTATGGTTTGAGAAAGAAATGTATAAGTGATACACCCAAATTATACCTCTCTTACGAGAGCGTAAGAGGTCGTCATCAAATATATAACCCAACAAAGGTTTGAGACGAATACCATAAGAAATATGGTGCTAATTTAGTTGTATACAGATTACATGAAGTTTAATCATATGTTTACACGCAATAAAAGGGGTTTGATTCATATGATAATTTAGTTATTTTAAGTTGAAAAAAATGAGAAACATCTTGTAATATTTGAACACAAAGAAATAGTAAACTAAGTTTATGGTCACCTTCATATTTCAATACTTTCCAGCAATGGGTTATATGAATTCATAAATAGATTGTATTTATAAAGGATGTATTTCTAAATTCAATCCAATATTTGTCAACCTTCAAGGAAAGATTCACTTTAATTTTCTCATACATAAAGTGATAAAGATAATTGTACCTGTGCTCTAAGATATTAACCCAGTTAAGGCATTAACTTGTATGTTAGTGATTGAAAACTCTAACCCCTTATCACTACTCTCTTTTTCAAACAACAACCTATTTGTTAAAGAAAATTGTGTTTTATGGCACACCCTCAAGTTTGCAACCATGAGAATTCATTATAATAGAAGAGAATAGCATATAAAAACAACTGTAATATAAATTCAAAAACCCATAGTTTAGATTGTATATTATGAGTTTCTCGTAACCCTAGCTAAAAAGCTTAGCAACTCATCATTCGAAATAACATCGAATAAATCAAACTATTCATAATAAATTCCTAGACTGATTTTGAGATTACAAGATGAACCCTAACTAAAATGTTTAGCCTCCACGTCTTTGCTTCAAAAATACGTAATGTGTATTCAAACTGAGCTTGAGGGATTTATAATAGTCTTAGGAAATTACCCCCAAGCCCCTAGGATTAGTTTTCAAGAATAATTCACCTCTAGCTATAACATTGTGTCGCACACCTCAATGCCAACTATTTTGTGGAGAAATTTTTGACTTTTGAAAGAGTCGGCACTTAATTTTGAAAAGGAATTAAGAAACCTGTATAAAATACTTTAAAAGATCCAAAACAGAAAAATCGTTCATGTTTTTGAAGATTATGAGAAAGCAGTTCCTATTAACATTTTAGGAAGGTGTTAGGAACCTAAAACGTCCGCTAACTTGCGGTTATCCGGACTATTTTGAAAATCATCTTTGATTAACCTTGAAAAAGTTGATTTTTGAAAAGAAAAGGGATTTTAGGAATATTTTGGTGTTTATGCAAAACCAAGTTTTAGCGACATGACTAAGGATTTAACTAGGTTCACAAAACACATAAGGGAAACAAGCGTAAAGAATAAAGGGAAGGGGAGAAAGTAAGGGAATTAGTCCATTGGGCCCAAATCAACCTATCCAAAACTTGTTTAGGCTTTTGGCCCATTTCACCTGTCCTGATCTAGTTTTCGAGCCTTTAGCTCGAACCTTGCTCCACCTGTATTAAATACAACTCTGGCTATGTGGTCCTAATGAATGAATAAATAATCAAAGGGGGAAATAAACAAAAAATAATAAAACATCAACAATAAATAAATAATGACAACAAATGAATGAACAGAAAGGAGGCTCAAGTTTCATCGTTCCTTTAAGAATGGGACTTTAGCCCATTTCCCTTCTTTCAACTCCTTGTATCCGTATGCTAGGCAACAGATTCTTAGATTTAATATTTTGGAATCAACTCGGGACACGATAGGCCTAAATGGCCCATTAAAAAATGCCAATGGAAAGAGCCTGTTCTGACTCAAAAACGAGTTCACATGCAGGTAAAGAAATAAAAGAGATCAATACGCATTCAAAATATCAAATACTACATAGATAAACAACATAATAGAGCGATAGATAAAATAAAACCATGATGGTCCAAAACAAAATAAAAGTCAATAAGTCAAAACATGGAAAGGGTAAGTAAAACATGCATACATAACATAGTAAATTTAGGTAATACGACTATCGTTGGTATATAAGAAAAAAGAAGAAGAAAAAATTGATTTTAGCATGAAGACAAGGTTTAAAACCAACTTTGCAGGTTCCAACATATGTATATATGCAAAACAACCCTAAAAGGAAAACATTCAATTCACTGTTTGCAAATCTCTATTTAGAATGTGAAAATTTTACACAGTTGATCAATTCAAAATCTAACAGTACCAAAATTTCATAATCAATATAAAATCTTGATATTTTAAAAAAAAGCAAAAGTATTAGAATATGATAAGTCCACCATTCCCCCAATATTTCACAGTAACAATCTTTTAAAAAAAACTTGAACCAATATGAATATTTTACCGAGACTAAAGGCAAGAGGGAATTCACCCACACATACAAACTCAGCAAGCATATTAATTCATTCGCGGAATACATGCATAACCTTCATATATATGAGCAGGGATGAAAATGGTTGACGAAGTAAAAACATTTTGAGCAAACATTAGAAGAAAAGAAATTGTATTCGATTGAAGAAGCCCCAAAGTAAATATGTTCGAAACCAATGGACTTAGAATATTGGTTTCGAACAATTTATTTTGAAAGGGTAGTACAACAAAAATGATAACTTCAATAAAGATTCATAACCATTGACGAATTAATACAAAAGGAAAACCTGTAAACAAACTAAAATGGTAGGAGAAGGAAATATACTAATATTTTAACATAAAATCATTTAAAATGATTAAACTGTTAAATAATAAAAGGGGAAATACTTAAAGGAGCATCTACAAGGGATAATATGATTACACACTGTGAATATGAAATGTTTTCAAGATGCACAAAACACAGATGACACAGTGCACTTTCTCCCCTTGTCTAACTACAACTATGGTTTAAAATCAATTGATCTAAAATGGAAACAAAACATTATCATGTATGTATGAAGAGTAGAAATATATCCCATAGAGCAGGCAAATTAATTAGACAATTTACCACGCATATAGCATGTAAAGTCGATATTGTCCTATTTTTGACTTCTTTAGCAGATAACAACATAAATGAGGGAAAAAATGACCTTACGAAGAACAATAACCTTATGCTAAATACAAAAAATACAAAATTCCTAACCTTATGGATCTTAAAGTAAATCAGAAAGGGGCAAGAATAATGCAACTATTACGAAGGGAAAGAGAAAAAAATTAGCAAAAGGAAGTCACTGGATTAACTTCTATACCTACAATAAACAACAAAAATAGATCCAGAAGTTCAATAAAATAATCTTAACATACACTAATTAACTCGTTCAAACATAAATCACAAACACCAAACAAACGATGAAACACATGGAACTACTGCAAATTATTTCCCACAAAATTCTATGGCCTGTAAGGATTCCTACAGCAAGCAATTCCTAGCATAGAATAATTACTTCTACATCAACTACGAAGAAGAAGAGACAAAGAAGAAAAACGGTCAAATTAATGGAAAAACAGAGTGTATTTACCTCTTTAAGGGAAGTAAATGGGACAACGAGCTATCGACAGAACTATCACCATCGGGAGATGATGTTATCAACACGGGAACTTTCGATTGATCGACCAGATTCCCAGAAAGAAGAACAAAAGACAAAATTTTCAAAAAAATAAACTATTTTGGTTTCAAAAGTTTCTTCCTCTCCTCTTTTCTCCTAACCAAAATTTTTTCCGACCCAAGAATTTCTCTTTCTTTTTTTTACTAAAATTTCAAACCCGTAAGGGAAAGAAGAGGCCCCATAAGAAAATCTCCTTTTCTTGCTCTAAAGAGAGCTATTTATAGAAGGGGGTTTGAGGGTTCATCTTTGGAATTCAAAATATGAGAATCCTAACCAATTGTACCACCTGTTGATCTTTTGAAAAGATTTCCAAAAGCGGCCATTAGAATTTTAGGAAAAATGGAATAATCCCCTCAAAGCTAATGAAATCCTTCAATCTATGTACAAATTCGTACAGCTCTATCCTAGAATTTCGAGATTTAAACATTAGGAGGATCTAACTCACCATATTCTAGAAGATTCAAGGATATTATATAAGAAACTAGAGCAGGAAGATTGGGAACATGTCATTGTTGGTTGAAAATGGGTCACGGGTCGGGCTGGTCTCTGCCGAATTTTGGGTTGTACGCGGTTGGGGATTGTCATTATTATTGGGATCTAGGTTTTTTTGAGCGTTTGTATTATGTAGAGCTAATGAAGAAGCAACCTAAAGTGGGCCGGGTCGGGACACTTTTGGTGTTGGGCCACTGGGCGATTTTTATTGGGTTAAAATTGTTGAATTGTTATTATTTTGTGAAAGGGGAAAAATGGTCTAAAGTTTGAGCTAGTCTGCGGATTGCTGGGTCGGTATTGTTGTTTACATTTTGGGTCTTTAATTGGGGTTATTTAATAACCTTTGTTAAATCTAAATGGGCTATTAAATAATCCTAATTAAATTCAATTAGAATAATCAGAATTAAATTTAATTGGATTAAGAATAACTCAAATTAAATTTAATCGGATTAAAATAATCACAATTAAGAAATGGTAACTTTTGGGATTAAGATTGAATTACAATTTAAACGACTTATTTAATTCTAACCAAATTGAATATCTATTGGTCAATTGCATTACAATTGGGCAAATTTGATTTCAATTGAGGTCATATTTAATTTGTTCACTAAATTGAATCACAATCTGGCACGAATCAAGTGACAAATTAACCTCGAGTTTCTTAATTTGATAAAAATACAACAAATATTCCTTCAAATAAAATATTTTAAGAGCAAATAATATTTAAAACCAAGATTTTATCCATTTGAATTAATTTTAAAGTTTAATCAATAAAAACCTAATTTATATAAAAATGTTCATTTAAATAACAAAATTTATACACTCTCATATATAAAAAATACGAAAAATGTATAATCGTTAACTAAATGATAAAATTGCCTTGAATAAATACTTTAACCAGTATTTATTTGAACAAAATAATTGTTGTGATTTTATTTTAAAATTGAAGAAACCCAAATTTAAATTGGATTGTGGAGGGCAAAAATTAGGTGTCAATAAATTCTCCCTCCCTTTGGGTAGGGTGGACGCAAGTAACCCTAGGTAAAGGGAGGTTGACATTCCTAATTTTTGTCCGACCATAAAATCATATCTAAAAGAGGTTTGTTTTCGTACGAATTTCATGGAGTTATGGCTGGACCTCGGTATCAGGTTTCCTACATATCTCAGGTTATATGAGAATTCAGGCCACTTGTAGTTCATAAAGGTTGATTTAAAGCACGATTTTCAAAAGATCCACCAACTATCTCAGTTTTAAAATTTTTGATAAAACCAAAAGGCTGGGAAATAGAGGAATTTGGAGGGAGGTTGGAATGCAATCGAGTTTTCTACATAGATTCTAGCCTACATATCCTCAAGATTTTAGGGAATCAGACTGCTTGTAGTTTGACTCGATCGGTAGAAAAGATAGTCTTCTATTTTAAATAATCTTTGGCTTGGGATGAGTGACAAGTTAATGATCGAATTATGGAAAAGAGGCTTGTAACCTCTTAACCACAAATGTGGGATCCTTCACACCCATAGGCAATAATTTACCTGGACATAATTTACAAAACTCTAGGTGTGTTGTCACTCAGTTTTGAAAGAAAATGAAGTTTACCCTCGATATGAGTTTAGGAATATCCCAAAGGTGAAGCTGAAACTAGAATATCCTAAGATTCCCATATGCCTTCTAACAGGGGTGTGGTTGGATGGTGGTGGCGATCATTCTTTAGCTGGTGTCCAAAGAGTTTGACGTCCCTCTTTAGACTATGTCCCGGTTTGCTGTTAAGAAAAAGTTCTAAGTTGTGCTGTATCTTTTTTGGAGTCGTCCGCACCTATGGTTTTGATTTGAGATTTTCATCCCCTCGGATGCTCTCGGCAATGCTTCAAGCCAAAAGTGTTAGTGCTAAACATAATTCACAAAAGAGGTATGTGGTTTTTTACCATATCTCCACGTGAGTTGTGGCCTGAAAAATGTAGTCATCTCTTCATGTACCTATTTGGAATGAAATAACTCGCAATAACAGACACAACAACCTTCTTGGTTGTTGCATAATTAGCTCATTTGTTGAGCGAATATATTTTTAAAGTGGGGTGGCCCTCAATGACACTTTATGCGGAACGGTCCCTACAACCATGTAATCTTGTGCTAATGTGAAAACCCTTTTAGTTACCTATATCACTTCTTGTATGTAAAATGATGACCTATCTCGTTATAGCCAATGATCAATTTATAAATTTCCCTTAAATTGTCAATCTTTAGATAATCTTGTGTATTATTTGATGCTGGATATGAGGTGACTTATAGATATCCTTTGAATTGCTAGCTTTTAGGTAATCCTGCACATTATCCAACCTTGAATAAAAGATGGATTAAAAATATCCCTCCGATCGCTAGCTTTCAGGTGTTCCTACATATGATCTGACCTTGGATACAATATGAATGATAGATATCTCTCAAATTATTAGTCCTTGGGTAATCCTACACATAATCAATCTTAGATATAATGCGGCTTATAGAGAACCCTTGGACGTTTCAATTTGATAATCTCACATATTCTTCGGTAAGGATTTAGTTGCAACTTATGGATAACCTTCAAACTATCTATTTTTGGGCGATCTTGCACACTATCCGGTTAGGATATTATTGTGGCTTATGGATGACCTATAGGATATCAATTCATAGGTGATCTTGCACACTATCCTATTTCAAATAATATGACTTATATTATCACTTCTTGGGAAATGTCATATATCATCCATCTTTAGACACCGACTTAAAGGTGTCCTTTCAAATCGTGTGCTCTTGATGCATTCAAATGCTGATTCATCAAATGATGAGATATCCTCGATGCCAGTATTTTTGTCTCCCGTGTCAACAGATATTAAATGCTGATGATATCCTCGACGCCAGCATTTATGTCTCGTATGTTAACAGATATGAATTGCTAATGATACCCTCGATGCCAGCATTTATGTCTTGCGTGTCAACAGATATTAAATATAGATGATATCCTCGATGCCAATGTTTAAGTCTTGCGTGTCAATAGATATAAAATACTGATGATATCCTCGAAGCCAGCGTTTATGTCTTGTGTATCAACAGATATGAAATGTGATGATATCCTCTACGCCAGTATTTATGTCTTACATGTCAACAGATATGAAATAGATTTCTTGGCAAATAATATGAATGTCCCTCTTGGCAATGATATGAAATGGTCCTCTTGGCAACAATATGAATGGCCCTCTTGGAAATAATATGAAATGGCCCTCTCAACAATGATATGAAATGGCCTTCTTGGCAATGATATGAATGGCGCTCTTGCCAATGATATGCAATGGTTCTTCCGGTAAATTAAAAATAGTTTCACCTGAATTCATTTATCAGAGTCTTGCTTTGTACATATACCCATAATCAAGGAAGACGATTAGTAGACACAAAGTCATTTTTGCTAAAGACTATTTTTTAGAAAAATTCTAAATACAATATTTGTAAAGAAGACAAGACACTTTTGTTTGTCCTTCATGATCTCAAGAAATGAGATGGATAATTCAAAAGGCCCCCTGTAAATGGGTATTAAACTTGTTTTTAGGGCTACCCAAAAATACCGTTCTTGAGCATTAATGCTCTGGTGTGGCTCCCAATTTGCATCGGGGATTTTTTAAAGAGACTCTCATTTTTGTGTATTGGTCCCTGCATCCACAGAAAAATGATTAGTTTGAGTGAAACAACTCCGTGTTGACCTTCTTCGATTCTCTGTTTGCTCTACGTCAACTTTTGGGTACTCCACCATCTTGGTACCTCCACCCTGGCTCCCTGCTCCCATAGCCCCCTAGGCAATCACTAAGTAAAAGATTTTGTAAAGATTGTTCAAAACTAGTCTTATTTTTAGCAAATAGTTTCAAAAGTTTTTGTAAAAGCTTTTGAAAATCTCTGTCAGTCATGCCATGTACTAGCTCAACGAACGTATTCCTCTTAGTTTTGACTTATATCCAATGGAGGAGTTCCAGAACTCATCATCATTATTGGAGGTTCTACATGGTTTTGTCATAGACGAAGATTTAGTTTACTTAGACTTCGTCGCAGTTGGTGGCTTCAAAAGCTTGGCTTTAGCCTCTGGTGCCGGGGAATTTGAAATTTATTCCAGTATTTGGTGGAAATTTTAAGGCCTCCCTCTAAATTTATGCCCCAGTTTAAAGTTGTTTGATATGATATCAACTCGAGATGATCCAAAGTCTTTGTTGATCTTCATTCTCCTTGTTGGATGTCGATCTTCCCTTGTGAATTTTCGAGATTCCTTCTCGAAAATTCTGCCCCAGTTTCTATTTCCTGGGGTTAATTACCGAGCCATTCGGGTGCCTACGTATCCCGTTGAAGCAGAAATCAGGTCAACCATAGTTCAAGACTACACTAAGGATATATATAAAAATCTAATGGGTTGACCGAAGCCAACATAGGCCACCTACGTATTCCTTTTGTTGGGAATTCAGGTCATCACGTAGTTCATACATAAAAGGAAAGGATTAATTTTCCTAAGGGGTTGACCGAAGCCGACATAGGCCGTCTACGTATCTGATTCTTGAGAATTAAGGTCAAATGTAGTTCGTTCACAAAAGAAAGGATAAATTTTCCTAAGGGGTTGACCGAAGCTGACATAAACTGCCTATGTATCCCTTTTTTGGGAATTCAGGTCAAACAAAGTTCATACATAAATGGAAAGGGTAAAGTATCCTAAGGGATTGACCGAAGCCGACATAGGCCGCCTACATATCCCTTTCTTAGGAATTTAAGTCAAACGTAGTTCATACCTAAACTCATAATGGCCCTAAAAATACTCTTATCCATTTTACTACGATAAATAAGTACTTTTATGGATGACATGATGTTTGCATTGCCTTTGAATTGTAGAACAAAGGATTAAATGTCCAATGGAGTTATCACCTTCCTAGTTAACATCCTCGATTTCCTCTAGATTAGGCTTCTTTGATTCTCGAACTCTTTGACTCTTCTGTTAACTGTTCTAGGGCTACCATTATTTTGATTCTTGACATGACATGACAAGGGCAGGTTTTAAGTTACTGTTATACGACGGCGATGGGTCATGAGTGAAGTAGAGGTCCAATTCAATAATATTTTCTCCCATTAATCTTCTATGATCTCGGTTGTCTTGGAAAGTTCTTCCCTCATATTTTTCTTATTCCAAACTCAAGACTATCGCTTACAGGGTTGAAAAATAATTGGTAGAGACCAGTTTTACTACTAGTCATTTTTCTTTTCCTGTAACAAAGTTATAGTAAAGAAGAAGATCTCTTATTCATTTTGATCTGGTGAAATAGGGCCATTTTGTGCCAAAACAGAGTAGTTTCTATTACCTGCAAAGTAAAAAACAACTCAAAGGCTGACATGTTAGATTCCGTTAGTAATAAGTAAAGTAAGATGATAAGGTAGGAAGTAAACACATAGAGTTGTTTCTCATCTTATGCGAACTGATCCATGAAGTAATGATGACTCGAGGATTTCAATGAATAGGATTTTGCTCAATGATATGGATAAGGTGGAATTTGTCGGGAAGGTTCAACTTTTCTTATTCCTTCACAAAAGTTGAGGACAACAGAGCTTTTGAAGATAGAGGTCGGGCCAAAAGGCTGCCTACGTATCTCACGAAGGAGAAATCAGGCCCTATGTAGTTCAAAACTATAATGGCATTTTCTGATTCTAAAGTCAACTTTCCTAAAATGGCAGTGATCATTTTGGAAGTTTTAAGAATGACTACAGACTTTTCTGAGAAACTTGGGAGACTTGAAGTACGTTTGGTCAGACTTTTGTATAGTGGGGTATATTTATGCCTAGAGATGTTCTATGGAAAATGGTATTGGGTCAATTCGCCTTTGATTCAAATCAACATAACACGTATAAGCACATAAACAGTTATATTACACAAGTATATTGTAATAAACATGCATTATAGTTGGGTAACCCTTTTGAGCCAAGGGTTTACACCTAAAAAATTTTGAAGAAAATATATGTCTTTTAAAAGTCAATCCATTATCCCCCTAAAACCTTCATAGGTATATATAAATGACATAAATGTCTACAAAAGTTTCACAAAAGGGATACAATCTTTAGGGAAAGGGAATAATGTCCCACGCAGGGGTTACTAATTACTGAATACTTCTTCTATCGGCCTTCGCGCTCTCAGCTTCGTCTATTTCTTATATTGGTGACATCCGTTGACATTCAAACTGTGCCTTAGATGCCACCTCCCAAATCGATCAATTTCTTGCTTAACTTGCTTCAATTCTTCTTATGAAAGTAAGCAAATCAAGTTTTTTCCCGATCCCCAAAAGATAATGGATTGAATTAGACAGGCATACATTTTCTTCAACATATAAATATGATTCGTATATAATTGACACGGGGTCAATAGACGCAGGGCTGGTTTCCTAATGGTCCCAATACCCCGCTCGGGTATTGGGTCGTCCTAGGCTCATGCCTAAAATAGGGTTTTGGTTTTGTTCTATCCTAGGTGTTTAGAGTGGGTTTGAACACTAGTTCTCAAGCGGACAACTTGAGTTTGAAAATGCAAACAGTCATCAGACGACTCACATGCTAATAAGTCGTTCGTATTTCCAACACATTTTTGGAATTGAACAACAGGGGTCGGGATATCCATGAAACCCCAAAATAGTTTAAATAATGCAGGAATATGCCATGAGATCTGATAGTTAAACTTTACGGAATTGGAACATATAAACACATAAATAGTTAATCAAAAAATGAAATCAAATATTTGGCTAGAACCTAGTTAAAGATCCCCAATAGAGTCGCCATTTCTGTTTTACGGAGAAATTTTTGAATTTTGAAAGAGTCGCCACTTAATTTTGAAAAGGAATTAAGAAACCTTTATAAAATACTTTAAACGATCCAAAATAGAAAAATCATTCAATTTTTTGAAGATTTTGAGTAAGCCGCTCCTATTAACGTTTTAGGAAGGTGTTAGGCACCTAAAACGTCCGCTAACTTGCGGTTATCCTGATTGTTTGAAAATCATCTTTGATTAACCCTGAAAAATTTGATTTTTTAAAAGAAAAGTGATTTTAGTAATATTTTTATGTTTATACAAAACCAGGTTTTTACGACTTGACTAAGGATTTAACTAGGTTCACAAAAACAGATAAGGCTAACAAGCGTTAAGAAAAAGGGGAAGGGGAGAAAGTAAGGGATTTAGGCCATTGGGCCCAAATCAACCTGTCCTAAACTAGTTTAGGCTTTCGGCCCATTTCACCTTAACCTGATCTAGTTTTTGAGCCTTTAGCTCGAATCTTGCTCCACCTATATTAAATACAACTCTGGCTTCGTGGCCCTAATGAACGAATAAATAATGATAGGGGGAAATAAACAAACAATAATAAAACATCAATAATAAATAAATAACGACAACAAATGAATGAACAAAAAGGAGGCTCAAGTTTCGTCGTTGCTTCAAGAATGGGACTTTAACCTATTTCCCTTCTTTCGACTCCTTGTATCCGTATAATAGGCGGCGGATTCTTGGATTTAATATTTTGGAATCAACTCGGGACATGATGGGCCTCAATGTCCCATTAAAAAATGCCAAGGGGAAAAGCCCGTTCGGACTCCAAAACGAGTTCACATGCAGGTAAAGAAATAAAAGAGATCAATACGCATTCAAAATATCAAATACTACATAGGTAAACAACATAATAGAGCAATAGATAAAATAAAACCGTGATGGTCCAAAACAAAATAAAAGTCAATAAGTCAAAACATGGAAAAGGTAAGTAAAACATGCATACATAACATATTAAATTCAGGTAAATACGACTGTCGCCAGTATATAAGAAAAACAAATTGATTTTAGCATGAAGACAAGGTTTAAAACCAACTTTGCAGGGTTCCATCATATGTATATATGCAAAACAACTCTTGAAGGAAAACATTCAATTCGCTGTTTGCAAATCTCTATGTAAAATGTAAGAAGTTTACACAGTTGATCAATTTAAAATCAAACAGTACCAAAAGTTCATATTCAGTATAAAATCTTGACAGTTTAAATAAATCAAAAGTATTAGAATACGATGAGTCCACCATTCCCACCAATATTTTGCAGTAACAGTTTTTTTAAAAAAAACTTGAACCAATATGAATATTTTACCGAGACTAAAGGCAAGAGGGAATTCACCCACACATACAAACTTAGCAAGCATATTAATTCATTCGCGGCATACATGCATAACCTTTACATATATATGATCAGGGATGAAAATGGCTGAGGAAGTACAAACTTTTTGAGCAAACATTAGAAGAAAAGAAAATGTATTCGATTGAAAAAACCCCAAAGTAAATATGTTCGAAACCAATGGATTTAGAAAATTGGTTTCGAACAATGTATTTTGAGATGGTAGTACAACAGAAATAAGAACTTCAACAAAGATTCATAACCATTGACGAATTAATGCAAAGGGAAAACCTGTAAACAAACTATAATGGTAGCAGAAGGAAATATACTAACGTTTTAACATAAAATCATTTAAAATGATTAAACAGTTAAATAATCAAAGGGGAAATAATTAAAGGAGCATCTACAAGGGATAATATGATTACACACTGTGAATATGAAATGTTTTCAAGATGCACA
>JAPEIP010000006.1:61841596-61871936 GCA_026120095.1 Capsicum chinense | reverse complement strand
AATGTCTTGATCTTGAATTTTGATGAACGTGATTTGAATATTTGAGCTTTTTAGAAATTACGGTATTTGATCCATGAGCTTTCTCTTGCTACTTGTTAGAGTTCTAGGGGGGTCCTTTTTCTGAATTATGATGCCCCTATTTATAGTTGTAGGAAAGGAAGAGTCAGGATGAATATGGACTTCCTTTGACCAATCAGATCTAAGTGATGTGGTGTCTTTTATGGTCTTTTATTTCATGGGCCTGCTACATCAGTTTGACATGTGGCACGGTACTATTTGCTCCTTCACTTGACTTGGCATGTCACGTCATTAGGCATCTGGAACTTATTTAGGCCTCTAGAATATGACAATATTTTGGGCTTAGTAAAGTGGGCTCATCATTTGTAGCCCAAATTAATGGACTAACCCAATAAATATTGGGTCTTATTTAAATCCATACCTATTTGGACTTAAACAATTAATTCAGTTATATTATTCCGCAATATTTATTTAGGACTAATATATTTTGAATTTAATATAATCTAAATTTTGTATGGATTTAAATTTAATAAAATTGTATCGCCCACAAATGCCCCCTACTTCAAGACTTGTCGAGACATTTAATATTTTATTGACTAGCCTTGAAGTATGATTATTTAAACATGTTTTCTTCGTGCTTCAATGATTTTCCATACATAAGAACACCTCATTCAAAAACTTTAAAGCCGAACCATATTGACATTGTCTCTCAAAGCTCTCTTATTTTTTTCACGAATCTCTACACTTAAGACCCATTGGTGAGGAATGATATCTAATTTCAAACAGTTTTGGAAAACCTTTTCATTGCCATACTTAACCAGGAATAAAACTCTTCCGATTTAAACTTAGATTGGAGAAGGAAACAACCTCCAATTTGACTTTGTATGTGAGAAAAAAACAACCTCCAATTTGAATTTGTATGGGAGAAGGTAATAACCTCCAATTTGAATTTGTATGGAAAAATGAAACAATCTCCAATTTGAATTTGAAGATGGAAGCTATCCCAATCTGAATTTATATTGGAGAAAGAAACAATCTCCAATTTGAATTTGGAGATAGAAGTTATTCTAATCTGAATTTATATTGGAGAAGAAAACATCCATCCTACAACTCTATAAAAGGAGGTAGTTTCCCCACATTTTCAATAACAATTTTGGGGTTTTCAAGCCATCAACAATATTGAGGTAATTTCTTTCCCTCCTACTTTTCTCTTATTTTCGTCACTTTTTTTTCAGTACAACATTTTAGTGGTAGAAAATTCATATCTAATTGTAAAAATATCAAAATTATGAACCGTTTAATATTCTAGAAATCAGACTTCGATATATATAACATATCAAAAATTTAGATTTAAGTTCCCTCATTATAATTCTTGATAATTTTTTGAAGTTAGCCTTGAATTTTATCATGCTGAAAATTTCAGATCTGCGAGTCTTTACTAAAACTTTCATATCTTGAAGTAGGAAGGATGCAATCACAAGCCGCTTGAGTCTTGTAAAACTAGATACAAATATATATAAAATATCCAAAATTTATAATTTAATACAATCAATATATTTTCAGGTGTTATCCCGAAATCAACATTGAGTTTTGATGCATCAACAATTTCAGATTTAGGCGACATCACGAAAAAAATTATATCTCAATGTGAGAGCACCAAAATTATGATCCACTTAATTCTATAAATGTCATAATAACTCATGTATAACATATCCAAAATTTGGATTTTAACACTTTTTTTATTGTTCTAGATGATTTTTTGAAGTCGATCTTATATGCTGTCCGATAGAGGATTCCAGATTTGCATTGCCTCACCAAATAATTTATTTTTTGATGTGGGATCATCACCACCAAAGGGGATTTTGATTGCCTCAAACTAGATTTTGAGGGATTTATTCTCATCAAGGAATCTTTTCTCAATCCAATTTGGTGATATACCACTTTTATGATCACTACGCTTTGATAGATAACATCCTTTCTATTTGTGTTTTTGCTTTCTTTCTTGTTTCCTCTCTTTTTTTTGGAGAATTAAAATAGATAACAATATGCAACAATCCACTTAGAGTGCGAGAGTTTAACTTCGCCTCCGTCACTTTAAGTCTGACTAATTATACTTGAAGATGGTGGACATCGGCTTAAGGTGCGAGAGTTTAACTTCGCCTCTGTCACTTTAAGTATGACCAATTTTACTTGAAGATGGTGGACACTGGCTTAAGGTGCGAGAGTTTAAATTCGCCTCTGTCACCTTAAGTCCGACCAATTTACTTGAAGATGGTGCAGTGATTTTCTCTAAGTATGGGCCCTTTTCAATGTTCAGCTTAAGGTGCAAAGGGACAAATCTTGTGCACCTTAAGGCATGAAAATTTTGATATCCTTTTAAGGATAAATCTGTGAGAGGCCAGCTTAAGCTGCAAAGGGACAAATTTTTTCCACCTTAAGGGATGAAAATTTTGAGATCCTTTTAAGGATAAACCTGTTAGAGGCCAGCTTAAGGTGCAAAGGGACAAATTTTGTCCACCTTAAGGCATGAAAATTTCGATATCCTTTAAAGATAAACCTGTTAGAGGCTAGCTTAAGGTGCAAAGGGACAAATTTTTTCCACCTTAAGGCATGAAAATTTTGAGATCCTTTAAAGGATAAACCCATTAGAGGCCAGCTTAAGGTGCAAAGGGACAAATTTTGTCCTCCTTAAGGCATGAAAATTTTAATATCCTTTAAGGATAAACTCATGAGAGGCTAGCTTAAGGTGCAAAGGGACAAATTTTGTCCACCTTAAGGCATGGAAATTTTGAGATCCTTTTTAGAATAAACCCATTAGAGGCCAGCTTAAGGTGCAAAGGGATAAATTTTGTCCACCTTAAGGCATGGAAATTTGATATCTTTTAAGGATAAACCCGTGAGAGGACAGCTTAAGGTCCAAAGGGACAAATTTTGTCCACCTTAAGGCATGGAAATTTTGATATCCTTTTCAGGATAAACCCGTTAGAGGCCAGCTTAAGGTGCAAAGGGACAAATTTGGTCCACCTTAAGGCATGGAAATTTTGAGATCCTTTTAAGGATAAACCTGTTAGATGCCAGCTTAAGGTGCAAAGGGACAAATTTTGTATACCTTAAGGCATGGAAATTTCAATATCCTTTAAAGATAAACTCGTTAGAGGCCCGCTTAAGGTGAAAAGGAACAAATCTTGTCCATCTTAAGGAATGAAAATTTTGAGATCCTTCTAGTTGTAGGCTTGGAGAACTTTGGCATTACAAATCCCATTGAAGGAACTTTCTTTCTTTTCGACGGGTTGCCTCCATTGAGTCACCGATATTTAGAGTAAGTCCAAAATTCAATTAGAATAGTTTCATACTTGGTATCCATATGGTAGATACTTGCAGGAACATATTTTCTTTTACATTCATGCAACTAAACTCAGAATAAAATTCCAAGCACCTACGTATCTCAGTAAGAGGATCAATTCACAACATAGTTCTAGGTGAGTTTTTTTTTTACATCCTAACTTTTGTCTAGGACGCCTCTTTCGAGGTTTTCAACCTAGTGAACTTCTTTATTTCTTTTTTTAGCCGTACACAGTTTATATTCTTGTAGGCCAGTAGTAGACATACAGTTTATATTTTTGCCTTAAGGAGTGGACATGCAGTTTATACTCCTGCCTTAAGGAGTGTACATGCAGTTTATACTCGTGCCTTAAGGAGTGTACATGCAGTTTATACTCGTGCCTTAAGGAGTGTTCATGTAGTTTATACTCGTGCCTTAAAGAGTGTACATGCAGTTTATACACGTGCCTTAAGGAGTGTACATACAGCTTATACTCATTCCTTAAGGAGTGAGCATTTTTCTTCAAGGATAGTATTTCTTCAAGAACTTGGTGTTGATGGGGCCAACCCTCACACTATCTACATCCATAAGCTTGTAAGAACCATTTGAATATGCCTCTTGTACGCATATGGTTCATCCCACTTTGGGGTGAATTTGCCCCCCAGACTTATGAGAAGTGATAATGGGCCTTCTTAATGAAAGAACTTGATCTCCAACTTGGAAGCACCTCAAGATAACTCTTTTGTTGAAGGAACGAGATAGACAGACTTGGTAACATTCAAGATTTTGTTGAGCCTCTAGTCTCTTCTCATCAAGAGGTTTTAACTCTGCAAGATGCAACTTAGAATTTTCTTCATCAGTGAGCCCTTCTTAAATATCCAGTCTCAAAGAAGGTATTTGACTCTCAAGTAGCAGGACTGCTTCAACTCCAAAAGTAAGTGAGTAAGGGGTTGCTTACGTCCATGTGTGGTAAGTTGTTCTATATGCCAATAAAATTTCTTCCATTCACTCATGCCAGTCTCATTTGGATTTGGAGACAACTTTATTTAATAAGTTGCATAAAGTCTTATTGAAGGCTTCAGCTAGACCGTTGGCAGTAGCATGGTACATAAAAACTTGTGCTACTTGAAACCAAAGAGATCACAAATTTTGTTCATCATTTTGTTATGAAATGTCTTTCCATTGTTAGTTATTATGTACTGAGGAATTCCAAAGCGGTGGACGATATTAACTCGGATGAAGTTTACAACATTTTCATTCTTTACTTCCTTGAGAGCAGCAGCTTTAGCCCACTTTGAGAAGTAATCTGTCGCGGCCAAAATATATAAGTGTCCACCAGAATATTTTGTTAGTGAACCAACAATATCCATTCCCCAAGAATTGAATGTCCAAGACGCTACAGTTGAGGGTAGTACCTCTGGAGGTTGATGTATGAAGTTTTCATGGAATTGGCAACCTTTGCATATTTTAGCATAGTCCAAGCAATCTTTCACCATTGTGGGCCAATAATATCCCATCCTTTTAATGTGAAAATAGAGCTTTGATACAGACTGTTACGATCCACAAAATTCTGAGTGTGCTTCTTTCAAAGCTTGAATTGCTTCTTCCTCTCCCAAACATCTTAAGAGTACTCCTTCAAATAATCTTCTGCACAGTATGTCTTTGTAGCAAAGGAAGCGAGGTGCACGATGATGAATGTCAGTCTTTCTTCTTGGATCTTCTGAAAGTATCCCATAACATAAGTAATGAATGATAGGTTGTCATCAATCTTCTTTTATAGTTTCAAACACAGCAACAAGGTATTCAACCTTTTTTTCTACGACTTCATCTGATGGCGGTACTACACATTCTTGACGGACAGTAACTTAGGTATAATTTGGAAGATTCAAGGTTGAGGCCAAAGCAGCTAGGGTATCAGCTTGCTTATTTTAACTTCTTGGCACATGTTGGAGGGTTACTCCTCTAAGACACCCCATAAATTCTGTGTATAATTATGATATGGTTGTAGCTCAGGCTTTCTGAGTTTATAGCTTCTCAAAAGCTGCTTGATCACTAATTGGGAGTCACCAAAGACTTGTAATTACTGTTGTTACATGTCAACTGCCATCTCAAGTCTAAGTATTAAAGCTTGATATTCAGCAACATTATTAGACCAATGATTTATTAGGGTAAAAGAGTATGGGATGACCTCTTCTTATGGAGTGATGAACACCACACTGGCACCAGATCCATCTCAATGTGCGACATCATCAAAGTACATCTTCCATGGGGGTGTAGATTCAATGACCATTGCTTCTTCATCAGGAAGTTCATTGCTCAGTTCCCAATCATCATGTATCGGGTGATCTGCCAAGAAGTCAGCCAGTGCTTTTCCCTTTACATCCTTTTAGGAAATGTATACAATCTCAAACTGCTTAAATTGAAGGTACCATATTGCTAGTTGATCACTAAGGATTAGTTTCGACATTACAAACTTGATGGGATTTGCCCTAGACAAAAGACAGACAACATAGGCTTGAAAGTAGTGTTTCATCTTTTGAATTGAGAAGGCCAATGTCAAACATAACTTTTCAATTAGAGAATACTTTATCTCATTTGGTGTCATCATTCTGCTCAAATAGTAAAGAGAGTTTTTTTTGCCTTCACTATTTTCTTGAGCCAGTAGTGCTCCAACTGAACTCTTATGTCGTGATATAGAGTATCAATAGTTTCCTAGCTACGGGTGCCACAAGAATTGGTGGATTCATTAAGTATAATTTAATGCTCTCAAAGGCATTACTACAAGTTTGGTCCTATTGAAAGGGAGTGCCCTTCTTCATGAGATGACTAAATGGTTGACATTTCCCAGCCAGGTTTCATGAACCTCCTTAAATATGCTAGCCTTCCTTGAAGGGTTTTTAACTCATTAATATTTTGAGGTTCGGACATCTTCAAAATTGTATCGACCTTGGCTTGATCAATTTCAATTCCTCGGTGTCGTACAATAAAGCCAAGAAACTTTTCGAAAGTAACTCCAAAGGCACACTTCTATGGATTCATCCTAAGTTGATATCTTCGAAGTAACTCGAATACCATTCTTAGTTTTTTTAAGTGGTTGCCTCTCTTTCTTGACTTCACCACTAGATTATCCACATAGCATTCAACATTTTTATGGAGCAGGCCATCAAAGATGTTCTGCATAGCCCTTTGATAAGTGGCGCTAACATTCTTCAAACCAAAAGGAATTACCTTATAGCAATAAATACATTTGGGCATATGAAATGCAGTGAGTTCTTCATTCTTTGGCGCCATAAGAATTTGATTGTAGCCGGATGAACCATCCATGAAGGAAATTACCTCATAACTAGTGGTGGCATCAACCATCAACTTTGGTATGGGGATTGGAAAGTCATCCTTAGGGCAGGCATTATTAAGATCCCAAAAGTCGACACAAACTTGAATTTTGCCATTCTTCTTTCGTACTAGAATAATACTTGAAATCCATGTAGGATATTTGACTTCACGAATAAAGCCTGCTTCAATGAGTTTGTTAACTTCATTTTCAATCAGAGGAACAAACTCCGACCTAAAGTATCTTTTGACTTGCTTAACAGGACAGGCACCATTCTTGACCGCCAACTGATGGACTGCTACTTTTGGATCTAAGCCAGGCATTTCCTTATAGCTCCAGGTGCAGACATCTATATATTCTTAGTATGTTCATATATGCAATTTCCTCTTCTATTTCTAGAAACACACTCAGGTAAGTTGGTCTTGGGTCTTCATTGGTTCCAAGATTAACTTCCCTCAAGGGATCTATTGTGGCCTTTACTCCTTTTTCAAGTTGTGATGGAGCATCTCCAACATCTTCCTCCTCTTGAGGATCATCGTCATTGATGGATAAAAGAATCGATAAGATCGACACATGATGTGATAAAACCAGTGGGAAGATACCTCATCAATAATACCGCCTCACCTGTTAGAGAGAATGGGAAGAGGTGTAACTGCATAGACTCTTGTAAGATATGAGCAAGGTCAAATGAGGCACACACTTCCACAAAATTTTTAAAGTGCATGTTTAGGTCTTCATACACTTGAACCACCCCCAAATAGAAATTTTATTTGAACCATGTGTAACATACACTTGTGACGTGGAATACCCCATTCCCTTTATTTAGTGGGATGGGGATGGCACTGGCCCGTACCGTATCATGGAGGTGGTCCTCATCATCGAGGGGACCATCACAGGTCCCAACATTGCTTGCAAGATCACTCACTGTGTCATGGACACTATTGAAATCACTTAAAAAGAAACCAAGACAATAAACAAAGTAAATAACACATACTATAGGTGAACCCAAAGTAACTATCAACACCATAGAAGATAAAACTAAGTTTCACTCCCCGACAACAGTGCCATTCTGATCACGCTCACCTATACCATTATTTCGGTATAGGACGACCGTTGTCAGTATAATAACCCAACTAGATTTGGGGTCGAATCCATAAAGTAAGACATAAATTAAAATTAAGGGGTATGGTTTCAAAGGTTGTTTAAACCAAATTCACTTTAACTACCAATTTAGAGCAATAATTTTAGATAAAATGCCAATAGGAGAATATGATTATGCTTCCCTAGGGGCATATAGTGTATGTGTACATGAGGGCCACAATCAAGTTCTACTTAATGAATATATGGGTAGGCTAGGTTAGGGGATTTAGTATTAGTCTTTCAACTAAACACCAGAAATATCACCCATGGATTCTTTTGAATACCTCATAGGTGTTGAAAATAAATCAACCGAAAACCTCAATTGAGCATCCCTATTTCTAAGAAGATGCCTAAGACGTAGCAAATTCACCATCCATTCTTATTTCTATGAAAATGCAAAGGAATACGCTAACATCCAATTATTATTCACAAATACTTATCGCCCATATCCCTCTTTCAAGGATGATATAGGATCTGAAAGAATACCCGCATCCCTCTTTCAAGAATGATGTGGGATTTTGGAAAATTAGGTTTTTCACCCATAAATTCCAATTTAACAATCAAGCATTAGTGAAACCCAACATCATTAACCAAGATTTTAGACTAATAATCAAGGTCCACAAATATTGGCACCCTATTCCAACATAATCCCTAAATACATATTTAGCTACTTGTGAGATTATAGGAAGAAAATATACCAAAGTGCTAACCCAATGCTTCCATTGATAACAAAAAAGAATAATACACAAACATTAGTCTCAATTCACAACCAAAATCTCATAGAAAATTAGCTATAATTGTCTTTTCCAAAGTAGTAGGGTTCTTCTCCCTACAAAAATTAAATTCTAGTTAGAAGATGCCTCCTAAGTGAAAGGGTTTTACGTTTTAGAGAATATAGGTTCAACTACTGTAAATTACAAAATCGCCACTGGGCATTTGGCCACACCATCATAATCGCCATTATTTGACCATGATCATGACTTCTACGATTGCGGTGAGCCGCTCACGATCACCAACTTTTACTAGTACTGACTTATGTCGGAAACCTTGGGATTTACACCTCACAAAGAGGGGTCAGGACCCTTAAAGTCAATCCCAGGCAATCAAATAATACACTGCAGAAAAACTAAAAGCTATGCAGGATAATAACAACACACAATATTTAACGTGGAAACCTCCTTTCTTTAAGAAGGAAAGACCACGGCTTGTCCTCACAAGCACCTAAAAAGTTCACTATAATCAACCTCGTTATTATAGAATCAAGCTTGAACCTTATTCTAGGTTCCCCTCACATGTAATACCTCTACTACAAGGTCATCTTGACAACTCTGCGAAGGCACTCTCTGAACTGATTTACTCTAATTAGTTTTGGACTAGGAAACACTACCAAAGTACTTTCTAAAAAAAGAGAATAGATCATTACTTTTATATCATGAGTAATTTGATTGCAAATAAAAACTCTCTCAAGAAATTCTCTAATTCAGCACACACATATGGCAAAAGATCTTGAACAATATCAGATATAGAGTTTCTGCCTTTCTCTCTCTTCAACATTTTTTGTATTTGCAAAAACTATTTAATGAAGAAATATTTTTTTCCTTTTATAGAGAAGTGATGATTAGGGTTGAAATGTCATTGGACCAGGTGTCCTAATTAGTATGAATAGCACCTGCCAGTTTGTTACACAAATGGACAAAGTTGCGCAGATACGTTCCAGCTATACTATTTCCTTGAACATCCAGGGACCTGGTCCCTTTTAGTCATCTGCTCATCATCAAAACTACATATAACATTTTTCCCCCTTTTGAAGATGACAAGCCAACCACAAATATTTTAGCCTCAATGGATATCCATCATATTTAGTTGGTGTGATTACCACCCAAGATGAATGTTTGCCTATCATCGTGCTTCCACCATTATACAACATAAGGACATGGTCCCTTGTTGTCATTTTACTTAACAATTTATTCCCCTGTCATCATGAAACCTTCATTCAACTATTCAGCACATCGCTTACTTCCCACTATCACTGTGCCTTCCCATACTTCCCCTGTCAACACCACCACATGAGTACACAAAACACATACACCTGATCCTTACATATGAAGTTAGTATTCCCTCTTTTGGTAATATTAAATAGGAATAACAGTAGATAGGAGTAAAATAAGCATAAATTAGTTAACTCATTGCCACTGGGGCAACAATAACATGAAGAATAACTTTACAATTTAAAGGGAACAAATATAACACACAAAGAAAAGATTTCTTCATAAGTAGAGGATAAGTATCATTGCAGTGCATAATTTAAATGTTCTAGGGAAAAAGCCACAGGAATCACGAAGGATTAACAAGTGAAGGACTAGGAAAAAGATATTGAAGGAGCAGGATCAGGTTGTTGTTGATATCCCTTATTTCTATATTCAGGATAAGGACCTCATCAGTTAAGATTGACACCCTTATTTTTAATTCAGCATTCCCAGTTCTGACTATTTTAGAGTCATATAGGATTATTTTGGACAGATGTTGAATTGTCACCTGGGCTTGCTAATTTCTTCATCCTTGGTAGCTAGGTTGAACTTCATTTCTTCTATTTCCTTGCTGATCTCCCTTTGGGAAATGCTACCTGATTTAACATATTCAATTTTGAGCAGTGTCTTCATGCCAAGAATTTGTAGCACAGTTCCTTGGGTTCAATTTTCATAGACAATAAAAAATTAGTCAAATAAATCATTCAACCAATATCTATAAGGCATACCATGTTCTTTATTTTTCAAAATAACAACTTTGTGAATATGTTCCATCATTAAAGTAGGTAGATTAATGAATTCAAAGCTACTAAGGCATTCCATCACATACAAATTAGCGACTGAGGCAATGTTTCTCTTTTGTGATCCAAGTAGAATCACCTTTCTTATAATGTCAAAGACTAATTTAAACACGCTCTTGATTTATTTCATATTCACTTCAAACATAGATTTCCCTTTGACCTTTGATGCATTTGCTAAGAACTCTATTGAAGGCAACTGCTTTGAGACAGTTCTCACTCCATATATAAAAACTTCAAAAAAAATTCCTAGTATTTGTTCATTCAACTTTATTTTCTTCTCTTGGACCTGTGCAGTCTGATTCAACCCATCTTCTGAGAATTCCAAAGTGAAATAAAATTCCATAAATATCTCACCAAAAATAGTGGGAATAGGTCCTTCCATAAGATGCATCCAACCTTGATGTTTAACCAACTCAACTAATTTCACCATACCAGGTTCTGTTACTACATTTGAATAAAAAATCTTTCCATTTAAAACCTGATTCTAAGTTCCTTGGAGACAACCTTAATTTTCTCCACATTCTTTTTTCTAGTATAAGTAATCATAGATTTTTGGTCAACTACTTTCTTCTTCTTAGGACCAGGTCCCCCAAGTGTCCATTACTTCTCAGTAAAGTAATTAACTCATGTTCTTGACTTTTCACTTTTTCTTCTAAAGAAAATTTTTTTAGTCATTTCACACAGAGAGTCAATCAGCACATTTGCAAGCATTTTTATCTTTCTAGATGAATAGTTGCCCAAGTTTTCTTTAGGGTCGGATAGTGTTACCTCATTTTCTTCTTCATATTTAGTTTTTGGCCATAAAAGTAAAGAAGGAATAAAAGGTCACCTTTTTATCCTCCACAGCAAGCATGAAAACATCTGCAAACTTCTCAGTTTCATCAAATTCGCTAGAGGAATCATCCCAACCATCCAAGGATTGGTTAGCTGGAAAATCAGCTATAGACAGCCTTCTTTATTTTGCAGGGACCTGGTCCATGTTATTTCCTTTGTCATCTCCAGTGTTGAGATAATCTTGATAGTCCTTTTTATACCTTGGAAAATCCTTAATAAAATATTCAAGACTTCCATATCTGTGACAAACTTCCATAGTGGTTCTTTTTCTGCTGCTACTTTTATTTCTTTTAAACTGGCCATTTTTCCTCATAGATCTAGCAATTCTTTTAACCAAGTAGGCAACATTAGTGTTTTTTTCATTAAATTCCCTTCTGCTTTTAATAACCATTCTTGTTACATCTCATTTGACTTCTCTTACAGGTACATGAGGATCATCAATAATTATATCCATCAGCTCATTATCCTTAGCCATAATAAAGTCAAACATCCTTGTTTTCCACCACCCATAGTACTGTCGATTAAATCTAGTTGGTCTAGTGGTAGATTTCCCTTCTTCCAGGTTAGTAGAGTAGCCATGCTAACCAAATCACTCTAGGTGTGAACTTTTTAGAGTGTTCTGGCTCTGATATAAATTGTTGGAACCCTTGGGATTTACACCACACAGTGAGAGACTAGGTCTGTCAAAGTCAATCCCAGGCAATCAAACAACACAGTGCAGGAAAACTAAAGGTTTTGCAGGAAAATAACAACACCTAATATTTAACGTGGAAACCTCCTTGCTCAAGGGAGGAAAAACCATGACTTTACCTCACAAGTACCTCAAAAGTTTAATATCATCAACCTCTTGATTAGAGACGCAAACTTGAACCTAAATATAGGTTCCCCTCACTAGTAATACCTTAACTAAAATCCCATCTTGACAACTCTGCCAAGGTACTCTCTAAATTGATTAACTCTAAACAGTTTTTGACTTAGGCAACTCTACCTAAGCACTCTCTAAACAAAGAGAATAGATAATTAATCTTATATCATAAGTAATTTGATTACAAATCAAGACTCACTAAAGACACTCTCTAATTAAGCACACATATATGGCAAAATAGCCTGAGCAATATCAGATATGGAGTTTTTGCCTTTCTCTCTCTTCAATACTTATTTTATATTTGTAAAAACTATTTTATGAAGAAGCACCATTTTTCTTTTATAGAGGGATCATAATTAAGTCTAAAATGTCATTAGACCAGGTGTCCTAACCAGTACGAGCAACACCTGCCAGTTTGTTACATAAACATACAAAGTTGTGCAAATGCGTGCCAGCTGTACTATGCCTTGAACATCAAGGGATCTAGACCCTTGTAGTCATATGCCCATCATCAAAATTACATATAATAACTGATCGTGATCGTGACCCTCAGACCGTAATCGTTGTAACTAAGGTTAGTCCCTGCTCTGAATTTTCCAGCTTTTGTACTAACTTTTCCCTTTTTCTTCTCTTTTAAACTCACTTCACTTGTTTTCTTCCATTTACCTATAAACCTACAAACCATGGAAATTAGTGCATTTAAATGGAAAATTTACCTCATTTACACAATTTAATCATAGTAGTGTGCACATATTTGGACGTCAATGAGTCGTAAATTTACCACTCATCACAAACCCATAATTAAATTCACTTGAACAATGATTAATCATTTGTATTTATATAAAAATCAAGTTAGGGAGGAGAGACATGCCTTAAACACTAAGAGATTTAGAGAGGAACCACCAATTTAAGCCTAGATGAGCAATCATTTAAAACCCCAACTTTCTCTTGACTTTAGAAGGGACCCTTAGATGTTTTAAGGTCATGGGAAAAGTGTAAAAGAAAGAAAAGACCAAAATATCCTTAAGGAAAATATGAAGGAAAAATTGCTCCCACTTGTTACAGATCAGGTAATGACTCATGGTGACTGGTCAAGAGTAGTTTCCAGGACTCGTGGCCTGGGTAGGTCATGAGTCCTTCACCATGACTTATGACCTTACCCTATGACTCGTGAGGACTAAGTCATGATCAAGATAGTAACCTGGGTACACTTCACTGGTAAGACTACTAGTCTCACCTTATGACTTGTGATGAGTTATAATGACTTATCACTTGAATCATAGTCTGGGTAGTGTCGTCAGTACTAAAAAATTTTCAAAGTCCAAAACCTAGGGTATTACAAATTTAGATGAAATAATTCAGCCAGTTGTGATTTCATAATTACTATTCATGCATGGCTTAGAATATTTTCTGAGTGAAGAGTACGAAATAAAAGCAAAGGAGAAGGGTCAAGGGTCGTCTCAGAATCTTCCTGAAATTTACCATGGAATAGGGAAAAGTGTGATGCTACCATGGAATTCTCCAATAACACTGGAATCAAGGAAGATAACAGGAGGAAAAGTTGTTGAATTGGACTTCCACTCTACTTATTACTCCCCTACTAATAGGGTAAATGGAAAGATGAAATTTAATTTTCCACAAAGTTGGTGGTAATACTAGGGGTGTGTATCTGTTGGTTCAGTTTGGTTTTATATATTATCGGTTCGGTTTATCGGTTTTTGGTTTTTTAATATGATAAATCAATAACCAAACCAATAAGAAATTTTTTATCGGTTTTTAGACCTTAACAGTTCGGTTTTCGGTTTAACCGATAAGAAAATACTCATAAAATAAAAATAGTAGTAACTAACATGAAAAAACCGAATCTTTGCTGCAATCAAAAATCCTTCATGATGTGTTTTAATTTACAAGAATCTTCAAGTTTAACTAAATGTTGTTAGCAGAAGTTAAGAGTTTGTATAATTGAAACAATAGGTTTGTTAATTGGTAGAAATTAAAGAGAAAATAAGAGAAATATATAATAAGTCATATATATATATATATATTCTTATTGGGTTATCGGTTTACCCAATAACCCAATAAGAAAAAATTTAACTGAACCAATAACCCAATAGTTTTTTATAAAACCATTAAAAACTATTAACCCAATAACCTGATAACAATAAACCAATAACATTTTTATCAGTTGGTTCGGTTTTTGCACACCCCTACGTAGTACGGATGAGGCCTGATGCCCACCCTTTAAGTTTATTTACTTCTCTTTTGCTTTCTATACTTACCAAAAGGAATTGACCCACACTTGTGCGAGTCATGTCTAGAGTTAGTAATATTTTCTCAAAATTCAACAAAAGCCTACCTTATTGCAAACATCTTTATTGCTTATTACGTTATCTACTTGATATTATCTAAACTTTATTTGATTTTTAAAAAAGTAATAGACATCTAAAACTTGTCAATATATCATTTCAAGAGTAAAATGAAAAAATCAAGAAAGATAATGATGAATAGGAGACACTGCTCATAGAATTGTCATAAAAAGAACCAAAGAGTTCAAGAATCAAGAAATCATAACCTAGAAGAAACCAGGGTAGTTAAATAGGTAGACAATGACAAAGTTAAGAAAATAGGTAGACAATGGCGAAGTTAAGAAAACCAAAGTCAATAATAAAAAGGAGAAATCTTATCAATTCCCTCCAAAAGAAGTGGATAGCTTATCCTTCTTTCAATTAAGGAAAACACAAAGAAAGTGTCAAATCATCCACAAAGTGTTATCTAGAGAGGATTAATTTAATCTGAGTGGGATAGATATATGTATCCCAGGCCAATTTAACCTTATGAAATACTGCATCTAAAGATGGTCTTTTTGTTGCAGCACTTTTCTTGTAATAACATTTTTTTCTCAAAGCAGTCATTTCATGTTTCAAAATGGATTAAATTTTCCTTTCCTATTACGTACGAACTATGTTTGACGTGAATTCTTCAGAATGAGATATGTAGGCGGCCTACATCTTCTTTGGTTAATCCCTAAGGAGAATTTACCCTTTCTTTCTATGTATGAACTATATTTGACTAAAATTATAAAGAAAGAAATACTGAGGTAGCTTATTTCGGGGTCAGTCAACCCCTTAGGACAATTTATCCTTTCTATTTATATACGAGCTATGTTTGACCTAAATTTTCAAGAATGAGATACATAGGATGCCTATGTTATCTTCAGTCAACCCATTAGGAAAATCTATATCTAAACTATGTTAGACCTGAATTCTCATGAATGAGATACATCGATGGCCTATGTTGGCTTCAGTCAACCCCTCAGAAGAATTTATCCTTTCCTTCTATGTATGAACTATGTTTGACCTAAATTCTCAAAAATAAGATACGGAGGCGGCCTATGTTGATTTCGATCAATCCATTAGATTTTTCTATGTCTTCCTAATGACTCAGTCATAACAACCCTGGAATTAAAAACTAGGGCTGAATTTTTTAGAAGAAATCTCAAAATTCCAAAAAGGATCATCTTCTAGAAAATAAAAGGAAGACTAACAACGACTTTGGGAAAAAGTCTCGAGACCCCAACAAGTGTCAAGATCATCTCAAAGAGTATATAACTACAGAAAAAATTTAGAGAAGATCCTCTAAATTTCCACTAAACACTTCAAAATGAATTACAAATTCCTTAGCATTGAGAGTTTAATGTTAGCTTTAGAAATCACCAGCTATGACAGAGTCTAGATAGACTAAATCTCTAACCATGATAGAACTTTTACAAATCTATGTTATAGAAGTTCCCAGAAATGACAATGAGTTTTTAAAATCCACCATTGGATTTCAGACATATTTAGGCCTCAAGCGGGAGATGCTCATTGAGCTAGCACATAACATGACTGGCAGAGATGTTCTAAATGCTTTTACAAAAGTGTTTGAAACTAAGTTTTTTAGAGAGCCAAAGCTATTTTCAAAAATCTATACAAGTTTTATAATTGAATAGTTTTTCAAACATCTATTGAAATGGAGAAACATGGTGGAAGTCCAAACATGAAGGAGCACCCGAAAGGTGGAAAGAAGCAAACCAAAGATCGAAAGAGGTAAGCATGGAGTAGTTTCACCCAAAGATAATAGTTCTTTTATGGATGCAGGGATCAATGCACAATAATGGGGGACTTTTTCAAAAATCCCCTAAGAAAATCTGGAATCGCACTGAAGCATATCAAGTTAAGAACAATATTTAGTGGGGGGGGCCCTAAGACAAGTTCAACTGCCCATCTAGGATTAAGGACCCCCTTTGACTTGTCTATCTCATCTCAAGAGAGTATGAATGACAAAAAAGAGTCTTATCCTTGTTATAAATATTTTATTCAAAACATTTTCCTAAAAATAGTTGCTAGAAGAAGCGACTTTGTGTCTACTAACTATTTACCTTAAGCACAGGAAAATTCAAAAGAATCAACGAAAAAATAGAGTGATCAAAAGGATCACCCAATAAAGGAAAGAGAATAAGGGTTCTCCTCAAGTTCACTACAATACAAACATATGAAGTTCAAGCGGTCCCTAAAAAGGGATTTCACCCTCTTTTTTTTTACATAGAATAGACTTGCTTTTATATATTCCCACAAAAAGAGAAGATTGATAGCATACTAAGTTGTTCAAATGATATTGAGTATTTGATATTTAAACTTTTATAAAGCTTGTTTGTGGTTGGAAGCAAGAGCTATGCTATGTATACTAATTGTCTACCTTAAGTACTGGTGCTGAAGAAAGACAATACCCGAATAGATAAACTCAGGTGAAAAATTCTTTAAACTGTCGACAGGGCAATTGCATGCCATTACATTCCATATTGTATTCCACAATAGTTTATTGCATCTCATTACGTTCCATATTGTATTCCTCCATATTTCATTGCATCTCATTACATTCCATTGCACCTCATTACATACCATTTCATTCCATCACATTCTACCACATTTCATTGTATCTCATTATGTTCATTTGCACCTTCTTGCATTACATTATATTTCTGTGCTTTATTTCATCTCATTTCACTATATTACATCCCATTACATTCCATTTCATTTTATTACATTTCATTCTATTACAAATTAGTCATGACCAGATTTCTCGAGTCATGATGTCACCTACTTTATCCCACTAATAGGTAAGCCAAACCATAGCCAAGAACTACACGTAATTAGCTAGTTGGTGGAACATAGCATAAATGTCAGAATTATGCCAGTAATATGATTATAAGCTATAAACCAAAAGAATAATAGTATAACTAGAGAGAAATAAAGAGAAGAGTAATGATATCCCAAAACCTAATAAAGTCGATACAAAAGCCTCCGGAAAAACAATAAGAATATTATCAATGTCAAATATACAATAATCACAAAACAGAAAGATTTGTTAAAATAGAAGAAGGAGAGAAAGTCCAATCCAACTCTAAGAGCTCACCCTATCTCAAAACTCTAACCTACACCGGTCAAAACTTCTACTAAGATTTGCATCAGAAAAGGGTACATAAGTATAGTATGAGTACTAATGCAATGGGTTCTCACTTGGAATCACAGGGAGACTAAGCTAATTTACCATATAAATACAATCAAAATGCGAGATAATAAGCTAAGTCGGGGGAGAAGGGCAAACCTAAAATAATACTCCAACTATTGAAAGTAAACAGTCAAATAAATAACATCAAGAGAATATAACTATAAGTAGCATAACTAGGCCACCATAATCCCAAAAGACACAAATGAAAGTAAACAATCCAATGTGAGCCCTCATAATTCTGGTGGATGCACAAGAAGGAGTAATAATAGTGCACTAATCAAACATTCGAACCTCAAATCTGTAAATGTGGATCTTTCAATATCATAAACAATGAATTCAAATTGAGTCCATAAATTTTATAAGTAACCTTTCAATATAGGACTCAAATAAAAATTAGTAATGTACCAAACTTAAACTGAGAATAATATTATGAAGTTCAGACTTGAACTAGAAATAATATCATTTGTACGACTTGAACCAATATTAATATCAGCATAATTGCTAGACTTGAACCGGTGTTAAAACCTCCTGCATATAAGCCTCGAATAAGTCATAATATATCTAAATGCTCCCCGGGCTCAAGAATATAAATAGGATAACGTATAAAGGCCTATTGAGTCTACATGGAGCTAATTATAGTCTTAGCCTAAGGATGGACAAAGGGGCCCACTTCTAACCCTACGATAAATTCTATTTTGAACTAGACTAACGAGTCAAATCCCACTACAAGGTGATAAATAGGCCTCATTGCATTCTAGGATAGAAATTTTACCAAAGAAAAGGGTAGTTAAGTCAACTACACCTAATTACGGTCCTTTAACTGGATAAATAATCCATATCACACTAAATATACCTCCAAGTCCTAATTTTTTACCATAAAACTAGCATAAAATCTTTTGATACTATAATTAAGCTCAATCTAAGATAAAGATAAGCCTAGCCTACCTAAGAAGAAAGAATGATAGAGTTTTCTAAATTGGTAATTTTCTTTTTTTGAGAAGCTTCTGCACGATGCCACACTATCATAAAACTAATATATACATTAATACAAGAATAATGATACCCATATTGCATTTTTATGATTTGGGTCCAAAATCAAGTTAAAATCCCATGATGGGCCCGCTTGACGAATCATACTTTCAAAATAATCAATACATACCTCTATGCCCAAGGATCATTTACCCTCAAGAGTAGGTAAATTTCTACCTCAAATGATACCATAATCAACCCATCAATAATCTAGAGATTTTTTACTAATTATAACTAAGCTGATGCACCAGTTGAGTCTATGCACCAGTTGAATTAGTTTTTTCCAAGTTTTGACCTACTCCTCTAAATTTATTTTGAATTCGGTGATCATAAACGAACTATGCTACCCCATCAAATTTAACATTGTGGACTCAATGGCACTATTGAAATTTCTATTTAAAGTTGTTTCGATGAAATGTAGGCTCCACACCCAAGGGTTATTTTTATAAAATTCCATCTAAAAGCTTAAAATTAGTCTGGATGCTTTGGTACCCAAACCAAAGGATCCCCAGCCTAATATCGATGTTCCAAAACTAATGGACCTATCAGAAATTGCATATAAGGTCATTAACCTAAATTTTATGCTCAATAGCCAATTCTTACCAGCAAAGACCTCAAAATAGAGAATTAGCTCTAAAAATCAAATGAACTACCTGGTAATTGAACTGTCAGCTGTTGCAAGTCACAAATGACTTGGTAAAGCTATAAGAAAGCTATAAATAATAAAAATTTGTTGAAATGAAGAAAATGACCTAGAGGGTCATTACAATATCCACTACTAAAAGGACTTCAGTCCAGAAAAGTAAAGGGTTATGTTCCTGACGGCTCAAATCGATGGGGATACTAGGCCCGCAGCTCGCTCTCGATCTCCCAGGTAGCCTCATCTATCGAGAGGTGTCTCCACTAAACCTTAACTACTAAAATTTCCCTAGAAAGAAACCCCATGATATCTCTGGCAATATAAGAACTTCTCTTCCACAAAGGTCAATCTCGCATCCAACTGAAGCGATCCCCATAGAAGCATATATGACACATTAGGGACGTAATGCAGCAGTATAAAAACATAGAAAACTACAAGAGCAATGTCAAAATATGGGGGCAAGTCCAACTTATAAGCCACCTCTTTGACTTTGTGAAGTATCTCAAATAGTCTAATATATCTAAGGTTGAGCTTGCCTTTCCTCCTGAACCTCATCATGCCTTTTATAGGTGATACTCAAAGGAATACATGGTCTCTAACTCAAAGCCTACTCCAACATCACATCTATCTAGGATGAAAAGCAGTGCTAAGATCCACCCGAGTACCTAACTCCTTTGGAAAATCCCTCCAAAGGCTAGAAGTATATAATGAGCCTCTTCATGAAATAATAGATATGGGTACTCCATGTGGGAGTACTATCTCACGGACATAGACATAGGATAACCTTTAGGCATTGAAGAACATCTAAATAGGAAGAAAGTGTGTCGACTTGGTCAGTCAATCCATAATGACCTAAATGTCATCAGAACCACGGGAGGTGCGAGGCAAACCACTAATGATGTCTATGGTGATCTGCTCCCACTTCCACTCAGTAATAGGCAATCTCTAAATTAGGCCACCAAGCCTCTTATGCTTGGCCTTCACCTGCTGAAAACATTGACCAGGAGCAATAAATTATGCTATATCTCTCTTCATGCCTCTTTACCAAAAGTGTTACCTCAAATCCCAAAATGTCTTAGGTGTCCCAAGGTGAATAAAGTATTTAGAGTTGTGAGCCTCATACAATATCAACTAAATCAAGTCTCCAATCCACTAAATGCAAATGTGACCATCATATCTCAAAATATCCTCAGAATCTATGGTATCCCTTCAGGACTCACCCCTTAGCACCTAATCATAGATGATGCAAAGTCCCCTATCCTCAAACTGGCAACTTTGAATTTGCTCAAATAAGATAGCCCTAGCCATCACACTTGAAAAGATCCACCTAGGGTATGAAATATTAAGTGCACTATTAAGTTGTCTACGAACTAGATATCCCACACCAACAACCTCTCAAACATTTAAATAAAAGCCAAACTACCCATACTCGCCACTTTTCGACTCAAGGAATCATGACCATATTCGCTTTGCCCGTTTAGTATATAATAGAGATGTCATGATCCTTCAGAAACTCCATCTATCTGTGTTACCATGAATTAAGATCTCTCTAATTCATAAAGTAATGAAGACTACAATGATAAGTATAGATCTCACAATTCATGCCTTATAGATTATGCCTTTATATCTTAAATGCCAAAACTACCCATGCCAACTCCAAATCATGAGTGGGGTGGTTTTGATTATACACATTTCATTGCATCAAGCATAAGAAATAACTTAGTCCTGCTGCATCAAAACATAACCAAAGCCAACATTAGAAGAATTACAATATATAGTAAACCCCTCTCTCTTAACAAAAAAAAGCCAATATAGGAGTTAAAGTGGAAACTCTTGAACTTGTGAAATCTTGACTCATACTCCTCGGACCGCTAGAAAGAAACCTCCTTCTGGGTCACTCTTGTCATTAGTATTGCAAAAGTAGCAAAACTCTTAATATACCGCCTGTAATAACCTGCAAAACCAATAAAGCTATGAACCTTAAATGGAGATAATGGTCTGGCCCAATCTTGAATAGCCTCAATCTTTGTCGGGTCCACCATAATCACATACTTAGACACCATATGTCCTAGGAATATAATAGAATCAAGGCAGAACTCATACTTTGAGAATTTGGAAAAAAGCATATAATTTGACAAAGTTTGGAGTACAATCCTCAAATGCTACGTATGCTCCTCCCTGCTCTTTGAATACACAAGAATGTCATTGATGAAACAATCATGAAGGATTCCAAATAACATCTGAGCATGTAGTTCATCAAATGTATAAATGTACCTTAGGTATTATCAACCCAAAGGACATCACCAGGAAGACATAATGGCCATTGCAAGTCCTGAAGGTTATCTTTGGGGCTTCCTCTGCCCAAATCATTAGCTGATGCTAACCGATCCTCATGTCAGTCTTAGGGAACACTACTACTCTTTGAAACTAGTCAAGTAAATCATTAATACTAGGCATGGGATATTTATTCTTTACTATTACTTTATTCAGTTGCCAGTAATCAATACACATATATGAGGAAACATCCTTCTTCTTCAAAAATAATATAGAAGTACCTCAAGGTGATAACTCAGCCTAATGAAACCCTTACCTAAAAGATAATAAAACTAAGAATTTAGCTCCTTAATCTTTGCAGGAGAGATATGGTAAGGTGCCATAGAAATAGGTCAGTTACTCATCTCAAGAATAATTACAAACTCAATATCACGCTCAGGAGGAAGACTAGGTAGATTGGTAGGAAAAATATTAGAAAAATCATAAATTATAGGAACAAAGTAAAGTGAAGGACTATCTAAACTAGAATCATGGAAATAAAAAATATAAGACTATCAATCCTAATATAAGTCTCCTAGATCGAACATAAGAAAAATCCCCATTGGTGTGTCATTAATAGATCACTACCACACAATCGGAGATACATAGATCATGGCTAAGGTAATAGTCATGGTGAAATAATCCAAGATGGAATAATAGGTGGATAACCATTCCATACCCAGAATCATATCAAAGTCCACTATATCTAGTATAATAAGATCAGACTGAATATCAAACTCTCAAGCAGTCACAACGCATGATCTATAAACTCTATCCACTACTAAAGAATCACCAATGGCAGTAGATCAACACAATGGCTTAGATAAAGAATCAGAAACAACTCTAACCATGGTGTATATTAAGAAAAAATAGAAGAATAAGTGGATCTTAGATCAAATAGAGCAAAAGCTAGTTGATAGAACATTGAGATTATACCTATAATAATAAAATACAAAGACTCTACCTCCAGTTTACCAGGCAAAACATATAAATGATCCTACCTGCCACCTGGCTGGGAGCTTGATCGATCATCTTTCCTATCTGCTTGAGGACCTATATGAGAACTCTACAGACCACCCCAACGACCCTATGTCCCACCTTTAGCTTGTGGTAGCACTGCCCTAATCAAGAGAACACTTTGTATTATAGGTACAACTACCCCATACTAGGGTTATTATCGAGAGAAATGGCCAAAGGCCCCATACTCATAACACACCCAAGAGCTACACAATACCTAGAAAACTTGGTTGACTCAAAAAAACTACCTCAACTAAAAAACCTAGAATACTCCTTACTTAAAAGATAACTATTACTCTAGCTAGGATGATCACTATAGCTGGGTTGACTCCCATCAGTAAGGTAAAGTGCAGTATGAAGGCCTACTATACATACCCTGATACTGATAAGATTGGCGTGGAGGGTACCTACCTTGAGAAAGGCTGCCACATAATCGTCATTCACTCCAACTCCTACTAAAACTACCTTGGTAATGCAGCATCTTATCGCTGCCCCCTTGGGCCTCACGATGCATCTCTTTCTTAATTTGAGCATGATTAGGAACCTTAATAGAAGACCTACCAGTAGTAACAAAACTCTATATAGCCATGCAAAGAGGAAGTCTTAGTCACCGAATAAAACACTAAATACGCTTATACTCGGTCAGCAAGATATATATAGCATGCTCGACCAACTCATGAAACTGAGCCTCATACTTTAACACGACCATAAAACCCTGCTCTAATCTTTAAAACTCATCTTTTAGACTCTCTTTAAGTCTAATAGGCATATACTTCTCTAACAAAACATCAAAAAACTTAGTCTATGTCTAATAAGGAGATAAAGTTAGACTAGAATCAAGAAAACCTCTCACTAATGTTAACTTAGAAGATCCAACTGAAAAGTAGTATAGTTGATCCCTCAAGTATCAACTAGGTCCAAATTTTGGAGCCAATCCTTACAAGTAATCAAGAACTCATACGCATCCTTACTCGATTCTTCAGAAAACATAGGTGAAGTCAATCTTAAGAATCTACCCAAAATCTTCTACTCCTTAATAGACATAGACAATAAGGCAACTACCATTTGAGCAACTATAGGTATTAGAGGGATATCAACTCTGGGAGCTACAGTTATAAGATGCATCCCTACCTCAATATAACTTTAATCCACAAATTAAGCATCATTGGATGGTACACCACCAACCAAACCCAATTGCTGAGCGAAGGCATCTCTGAACAGTGATGAAGAAATAAACTTCGGTGGATCTTGTACTATCCCATGGCCCACCATAGGCTTTGGTGGAGGTATCTCTAGTGTAGGGGTAGAAATAGTGTTTGTGATGGTTCTCTATTAGTATCTCTAGCTGGGGCTATAAATTTCATCTTCCCCTAACCTCTCGGTCATCCACATCTTTCGATAGGATCCCTAGTTGTGAAATTGAGGTCCTCATCTCTCGTATCAATATTCGTATCCTAGACATCTAGAAAAGATTGAACCAAATGAATCTTACAAACCAACACAGACTCTTAGCATAAAATAAGTGAAAGAAGTGAATGTATCCTAAGAATGTCCTATAGACTCTAGAAGATATGAAATGGATGTCATCATTTTGATTTGTGGGACTCTACTAGATACTTTCTCTTATACCTACAATACTAGTTAGCCTAGGCTCTGCTAGTAATTTTTCACCACCCAATTTCTTGAGTCATGATGGAACCTAGTTTATCACACTAGTAGGTAAGACAAACCATATTTTGAAACTACGAGTAATAAGCTAGTTGGTGAAGAAAAACCTAAATGTTGGAATTAAATGACTAATAGGATTACAAGCCATAGAAAATTCAAATAATAACATTACTAGAGATAAATAATAAGAAGAGTAACTATTTTCCATAACCTAGTAAGGTCGACACAAGAGCCTCTAGCAAAAAAATAAGAGTACTATCAATGTCAACTATACAGTCTTGAAATAGAAAAACTAGTCAAAATAGAAGGAGAAAAAGTCAACTGCATCTCCAAGAGATCACCCTATCTTTGAACTCCGACCCACAGTAATAAAGCTTTAACAATGGCAACTAGTACTCAAATATGTACTAGAATAGGGTACAAAAGTGTAGCATGAGTACCAAAGCAATGACTACTTAGTAGACATCATCGGTCGGCTAAACTAAATCATAATATAAGTATAATAAAAATGTGAGATAATAAGCTAAGTTAGGCTAAAAGGAAAAGCCTGGAATAATACTCCAAATACAAGAAGAAAAAATATAAATCAATAACATCAAAAGAACATAACTATAAGTGGCATACTAGGGCTCCCATAAAATCAGGAGAAACAAACAACTAAAAAGATCCAATGCGAGCCCCAATAAGCCTAGCATATGTAATCAAGAAGGATTTATAACCGTATACTCATAAAACATTTGACTCTCAAAATTCTAATCGTGGATCTTTCCATACCATAAACACATGCTCAAAATCGTTCCATAACCATCCTATGTAACCACTCAGTACTAGACTCTAGCCAAAAATAATATCTCATATAAAAGACTTAAATCAAGAATTGGACTTGAATCAAAAGTAACAACATCATTTGCCAGACTTGAACTGATATTAATTTCATCATATTTATTGGACTTGAACTGATCTTAAAACCTCTCTACTATAAGCCTTGAATAATTCATAATATATATCAAAATCCCCCTCAAGATCAAGAATGTATATAGGATAACATAAAGTCCTATTAAGTCTACAAGGAGCTAATTGTAATCTTGGTCTAAGGTTGGTCGAAGGGGCCCACTTTTAACCCCAAAAATCCATTCTAAGTTAATATATCCAAAACTATAAAAAGGTGTCAAACCCCACTACAAGGTGCTAAATAAGCCTCATTGTATCCTAGAATAGCAATTTTACCTAAGGAATGGGTTTTTAAGTCAAATACACCTAATTATGGTCACTTAATAGGCTAAATTATCCAAATCATACTAAATATACCTCCAATTAAAAATTCCTAACCAAAAAACTAGTATAATATTATATAGATACTGAATTACGCTCAATCTAAAATAAAGGTAAGCCTAACCTACTTGGACTCCAAAGAAAGTTCGATAAAGTCTGCTAAATTAGTGATTTCCCCTGTGGAGAAGCTTTCTCATGCTGTCGTGTTATCAAAATAGTGATGTATGCATTAATATAAGAATATTTATACCTATATTGTATTATAATGCTTCGGGTAAAAATCAAGTCAAAAATTTATATATAGGGCCTGCTTGCAAAATCAAATTTTTGAAGCCATCAACACATCCCTAATAGTTCAAGAATAATTTATCCTTAAGAGTGGGTAAATTATGAGCTCAAATGATACCATTATAACCCCATTAATAATATAGGTATTTGTGACTAATTGGGGAATTAAACCTAGAATTAGATCAAAACTTACAAGGATTATAATGAAGAATGATTATTTTGAGCTATCCGTCTCCCTGCAATCACCAAAAGATTAGTCTCCTAATTTTCTACATTCTTTAGGGATTTATGGATCTTTAGACTTGTAAGAAATGGGATAATATTGGGTAAGGGTCGAATTTAATGCCCCCCATGTGGCACATAAGTGATGACTTGACCACTTAAGTGGTTACCGCTAAAGTGGCTTTTGGATCATTAAAGTGATCCCGGACTTCTATTGGGACCTGCTAAAGTAGCCAAGATGTCACCTAAGTGACATCCACATTAGCGGATGAGCCTTTTCTAAAGTTGCCTGGATGGACCAGCCTTGGATGCTTAAGTGACCACTTGGCCTCTAAAGTGGCCTCCGCTTAAGTGGCCAAAGGTTCACTTAATAGGATGCACTAGCTAAACTTGGTTTTTATCAAGTTTTCACCAACCCCTCAGGATTTATTTATAGTCCCGTGAATAAAAATTAACTATGCTATAATTCAACTTTACGAATATAGTGCCATGATCAAAATTTTCATCCAAAGTCATTTTAATGAAATATGGGCCTCATACCCAAGGTCCATTCTTACCAAATTTTGTCTAATAGCCTAAAATGAATCTAGATTCCTTGGGACCAGAACCTCAATGGTCCCCCTAGCCTAAAATTGATGTTTCGGAGCTAATGAAACTACTAGAATTGGCATAGAAGATCGTTAACCTAAAAACCAAATGCATAGCCCAGTAATTTAACTGTTATCTCCAACAAGTCATAAATGACTTGAGAAAGCTATAAGAATACTCTAACTACCAAACATATATGGAAATGTAGAAAATAACCTAGAGGGTTATTAAAATTTTCTTGTATCCTATTATATTTCATTCCATTTCATCCCATTATATTTCACTACTCCATTATTTTCTATTGAACTTCATGGCATTTTATCATATCACATGATTTTCATTCTTTGTCATTTTATCCCATTACATTATATTCCATTACATTTTATTCCATTATTAAGAGGGTCAATTCATGAAACACCATAGGATTAGGACCCTTGCAAAATGTCCTTGGTTTTAGACTTACTAGGTTTGGTATGAATTAAGGGTACCATTCATACCCTTGGATACGAGTTAGGGGAGGCTTGGTGGTTTAATCATATGCTAGGTAGTATGTTTGTTGTAGCTACTGCCCAAGATATAAATTAGCTTGGTATGAATCATATATTAGCATACGAGTGGTGTAAGGCATGTCATATGGTACTTAATTAGTTTGTCTTGTGGAATTTACCCAAGGTATGATTGGTGGATACAGTTTGGTATACCACTCATACCCTTAGGTATGAGTAGGGAGGTATGAGTTGTATAAAAAGTAGTAGGTAGGGTCTTGGCATTATTTTGGGTATGAGTTAGGTTACCACTCTAAACTTAGGATATAGGTCAATAGATGAATCGTACCCCTGGATGTGGCTAGTTTTTAATTTTAAGTCAAGGGTAGTTCGGACATTTCCTACTTCAAAGACCTTATTTCCTCACGTTATATAACCCTTGTTGTCCTTCCATATCACTTGTTAAAGGATTAAAACACTTTAAATACTCTTTCATACACTCTCTTGAATATTGGAGGCTAGGGTTTCTTTATGTGTTCTTCAAAGGGCTCAAGAGTCATGCTTCTCTTCAGAATCTTCTTGTATAAGGCATGTGCTCCTTTCCACATTGTTATTTCCAACTAAAGGTATGTGTATTGTTTTTTAAACATTGATTTATAAATCATGAATGGTGGTTTTCAAAATATATGTTGAGGGTTTTAATGCATATGGTTTAATATTGGCTTAAACTGTGTTTTTACTTGATTTTGGTAATGGTTTGCATATGTGGTTATTGGTTGGTTATTGTATAACAAATGGGTCTTAAGTAACCCAAATTATGGTGGTTTATACATTTGTTTTTGTCTTAGTAAGGATATGCCCTCAACATGTTTGATAAAATGCCTCAAAGAATGTTTTCACTCTATTATTGAACTTTCATTAGAACTCTTGCATAGTTTGGTTTGGTAATGAAACTCTAAATGGTTTTGTATAGTTTTTCATGGTTTAAAAATTTTAAATGATACAAATGTGTTAAATACTTGGCATGGTCTAAAATGGTTTGGAATGGTTTAAAGTGTAAAGGTTTTGGTAGCTTTGGTTGGTCTACTTTGAAAACCTTACGGGATACATAGAAATCCCTTAAGTGAATGGATTAATGGAATTGGTTTAAATTATTTGAAAAGGTAAAAGGCTAAATAGTTATTCTTGTGGGAACATAGAAGTCCCCCTAGTGGTTTAATATGGTAAATGGAAGGGCACTTGGAAGTTCCCTTAAAACCTATATATAGTTTGCTATAGATAGTACTTACAAGTATGGTTGGTATGACGATACCACCATTAAATGGTCTTAGTTAATAAATGGTAAATAGATTGATTAGTTTGTTGGTAATGTTTTAATTGGGCAATAATGAAGGGATATGTAGCAAAGTCATGGAAGGTGGATGTCCCTGGGGGACCAAAATTGGAAACTCATATTTTTCAATGTGAGGTTGGTCTTGGTGACAGTGTGTATAGTGTCACACTATATTTTGAGGGATGTATTAGTCATCCCAAGTTTTCTTCCCTAGTCGTGTGGCAACATGCACTGGTATCTTCTTAAAAGGGGGAACTGAATCCCTATAGCCCATCGGTGGTTTAGGACGAGAAAGATACATAACCAGTTAAAGGTTTTAATGGCATGCTAAACTTGGTCCCCCTTTTCTCGCATGGATATATATATGTGTGGTTGTGTGTATCATGGATGGTTTTACTTGGTTTTATTAATGGAATTATCTTATCCTTATCCTAAGTGCATTGCTAGTGTTCACCCATTAACCCATCTACTGGAGACTATATACCCACATTATGCAGGAACCGATCATTCCACTTCTCCTGCTTAGTGATTGAATTTAGGGATAATCAATATTGGATTGAAGTGGTGAGCTTCCATATTTTGGAAAACATCTATTTCATGTCATGGTTTACTTTACATATCTCTTTTCTTTCATAGACTTTGGTTTTTGGCTATGGTATGGGGTATGTCCCAACTAGGTACTCTTTGGTTTGTCTAGAGGATTTGATAGACAACTATGGACCTGGGTATGGTATGGATGGTTTATGTTATATATATACATACACTGAATTATTATAATTAGTTTTGGTTATTAGTTTCTAAATTATTTTAGTTTGGTTGGTTATGGGGTAGATGGACTTGATTGGGTTGATCTCGGTTACAAACTTGTCCCAAAGTAACCACATGGCTAGATACACTATCTTATTATATATTTGGACTTCAGCCGACAAGGTATGAGTTTTATGGTTGGGTTGGGTAATGGGGGTAGTATCCGATCCTGGTTGGACTTGGGATTGTCCATTACGATAAAGCCCTGGTTGGGTCATGTCATGTTTGTATCAAAACATTAGGTTTTGGTGTCATTGGGTATCCATAAATCCATTTCGAGTAGATTCTTGCTTATGGGTGTGTGGTGCACCACACTTATAATCAGGAGAATTCGAGGCATTTAGGATGTTTCATTTTCTTAGTTATTCTATTTTTGGGCTATGGAGTCTAAGGTCTTGAATTTTTCTCAGAATCTATTTTAGTTCATCTTTCGAATCATGTCCTCTCAATGATCTAAAGTTCATGGAAACTTACTTGTTCTACTAAAAAACAACATGGATGGATCTAGTATAACTCATGGGGCACAGACCCCGTTAGGGGTCGCAGCTTCTGGTTTCCCCAGTGGATCCCTATCCACATCATCCTATTTTCCTAATAGTTTTTATGGTCGGTCGCACCATAATTATTTTGAGGAAGAAAGGAATTAGTGTTTTGGTTCAGATCGATTGAGTCACATGTAATGGGAGTACCCTATAAGGGATGTCACTTGGGCAAGTTGGGCATTGGGTATTTCTTTTGTCTTCGACATTGGTCAGGATTGTCTTACTGTTCTTACTATCCCTCAGAAGTTTGAG
>JAPEIP010000006.1:61793139-61840546 GCA_026120095.1 Capsicum chinense | reverse complement strand
GTCTATTCATGGGATGGGATAGAGCATAGAGCTTACGCGTATCCTTGTCCCTATACTTGTACTTTATGTTTGGCATGAAAATTAATTATTAAGTTCATGGTTTTGAAATTGGGTTTTGGCACAATTGAGATCTTTGACATGATTACTCATTTAATTGATTTTCCATGGGTTATGATGCATTATTCGTGCTTTATTTATATTTAGGAACATTGTGGGATGCATGGGAATGCTAAATGGATTTTGGGGTACTATGGATTCCCCAATTACTTGTTTTTTGGTTTTGGAAATTTTATACCCTCAAAATATTTGTGATATTACCATTAGATCTAATTTTGTCATATGATTTGACTATTCTGGAATCTTTGCATTGCATAGATGATTAAGGAAACATAGATTAGTTTTCGGTTGGATTCAAATGACTTTGAAAGGCCTTGGTAGCCATGGTTTTATTTTAAATGGTTTTGGTTTAATTGGAAACCTGAAGTCAATTTAGTCTTATGGTTTTTGCATATCTATGTTGGGCTTTAGGTAGCATTAGAATGAAGGTTGGTGGTTAATCTAGAATTCTCTTTAAGCGGTGGACTTCAAGAGAAGGTCGGGTTGCATATTCTAGCGACACTCTTCTCTCTCGGTTAACAGATTACTCTACTAGTAGTGCATGTATTCTTATATCACTTATGACTACGGTTCACATTTTACATTCGCCTTGTTCCCTGGATATGAGCCTTGACCTTATGTTAAGTTACTCATGGTATGTGTGGTTGTGTTTCTCTTAGTGTCCTATCTAAGGACTCCTCTTATGGTATGGTTTGGTCAGGATGATTCTCTATTATAGTCTAGGTGGTTGTTATGAAATACTTTATGCCTATGGTGTCATGTCTTGTTTCAAGGGTCTTTGTAGCGTTGGGTGGCATGGATAATTCTTGTACCTTAGTTTCTTAATAACTCTTCTTGTATTAGGATGGTGGTGGCATTAGAGGTGTGGTGATGTTATAAAATAGGGAATATAGAAGTTCCTTAGTTGGGGAGAGTCTCGAGTGACTATTAGAGTTATGGTTTTCAAAGGTGAGAAAAGGTTGTTGTCGTGAGTGATGGTTATGAAAGGGATAGGTGGTGGAAACCCTTATTAAAATTATAAAAAGTGTTATCTTTTGGTGGATAGATCATACCACGGGTATATAAGTCGTAGGCTTCAATAATGTGATTGGTAGATATACCAATAGTTGTGTTGGGTACTTGAGATATGTTATAGGGCATGGTTTTATGAATTATTTTCTTGGCATAGTAGTGTATGGTTTTACATATTCAACTATAGGTTGGGGGTTTCAGTTATAGTGATTGGTTATGGCTTGCCCATGTCTTCTACTTATGGTTTTCTTTATGTAATGGTGATAGAAGTGGAGTAGCATTTTGGGATAGATGTAAGGAGTAGATCCCAGTGTCTTAAGTTAACCCAGTTTAGCTTTAGATAGGCTTAAGCATGGAAGTAGTGGCGTATAGTTAGACTCAAGCCCTCGTACTGGTGTGTCTTTGTAAATTCTAAGTTGAATTGGACTTGCCCTTGCATAAGTCCATTCAGTCGGTACTCTATAAATTTGCGTTGGGGTAAGGTGTGGATGGTCCTTAGTTTGTTGGTTCCATTCGATGGTATTGGTATCTTGAATTCCTTGTTCTTTAAGGGGATCCCGATGAGGATCATGGAATGGTAAGTTCACTAGTTCCGAACAAAAGGTATGGCTTAGGTAAAGGTTCCATGGTTGAGCTAGAAGTCTGAAAAAGTCATTTGGAATGCGAAAGTAGACATGGAGTCCAAGTATTTGTGTTTGTTCTTTGTTCCGAAAATTTATGCATAAGGTGTATGTTCCTTAAACAAATCTTTGTTTTCAAACTTTGTTAAAGGAAATATTAATTTCCTAGCATCTTTGTTTTCTAACTTATTTAGAGATCAAAGTGAAGGTGTTGGGGTGTAAATTGTGCTTGGGTTATGCAGTGATCTTCTCACCTTGGTTGTATATGCTTGCTTCCTATTTTGGTTGAGAAAAAGTTTTTTAGGTGTTAATGTGTTATCTCGTGCTTGTCCCTTACCGTTACCCGTCATTCGAGGATGAATGATCCTAGTTCGGGAGACTGAAACACCCTAGGAATAGGACCCCTGAAAAATTTCTTTGGTTCTGAACTTACTAAGTTTGGTACGACTCAAGGGTACCATTCGTACCCTTGGATATGAGTTAGGGGAGGCTTGGTGGTTCAATCATATGCTAGGAAGTATGTTTGGTGTAGCTACTGCCCAAGATACGACTCATCTTGGTACGAATTGTATAGGAGTATACGAATGGTGTAAGGCAAATCGTATAGTGTTTAATTAGCTTGTCTTATGGAATCTACCCAAGGTATGATTGGTGGATACAGTTTGGTATACCACACGTACCCTTTGGTATGAGTAGGGAGGTGTGAGCCGTATAGAAACCAGTAGGTATGATCTTGGCATGGTCTTGGGACGTGGCTTGTTTTTAATTTTATGTCAAAGGTAGTTCGGATATTTGCTAGTTTAAAGCCCTTATGTCCTCATATTATATAACCCTTGGTGGACTTCTATAACACTTGTTAAAGGATTAAAACACTTCAAATAGTCTCTCAAAATTTCTTTTGAAGATTGGAGGCTAGTGTTTCTTCATGTGTTCTTCAAAGGGCTCAAGAGTCATGTTTCTCTTCAAAATCTTCTTGTATAAGGCAAGTACTCATTCCCACATTGCTAGTTTAAACTAAAGGGATATGTTTTGTGTTTTAAACATTGATTTATGAATCATGAATGGTGGTTTTTGGAAGATATGTTGAGGGTCTTGATGCATATGGTTTGGTATTGGCTTAAACTATGTTTTTACATGTTTTTGGTAATTGTTTGTATATGCGGTTATTGGTTAGTTATGGTTTATCATAACCTAATCTAAGTAGATACAAAAGCACTAAAAATTTTGAAGAACAACTCAAAAGACAACATCTCTGTGAGAGTAGAATGATAGAAGCTGCTAAAGAATAATCGTTGTTGTACCTACAGAAAATCTAACTGACATGTAATATGGCTATATCCCTTAATGGATATATTGTAAGTGAGGGAGTATATGAGTCCTTCGAACACAACAACACCTGGTATCTAAGCAATAAATACAGTGCAAAGTAAATAATAAGAGATGGTGCAGTAATATAAAGAACACTAAAAGTGTATGTGGAACTTCCTTGCTCAAGGAAAGTAAAAACCACAACCTACCATAGGATTTCAAACTCCACTCTTCTTCAAGAAACTGAGTGATTACAAACTCCTATAACCAATAACCATTGTAATAACTATTTTATAAGACAAGTGTGATAAATCTAACATACTCACAATGGACTAACTTTAGTCGCACCTCCTAGGCTACTTTATCCAGGACTCAACAGGCTGAAGATGAGCACAACAACTCGACCAACTTGCAAACGACTCAAACAACCAACTGCAGTTGCTTTGACTCAAACTAAACATGGTCAAGCTACACTTCTACTATCCTTTATAATTAGGAGTATATTTATAATATAAGACCAAGATAATCAGTAATACAATACACTCACAAAACTTAAGATGAATGAGCAATTAGGTCCCTTGTATAAGCAATGTTCAAGATGGCTTTTGCTTTTTGGAGAATTTTAATATTAGTATTTTCAAAAACTAGGTTTTGTTATGAGTAAATTATCCTTATATATAAGACAACAAAACCTAGATGTCTTGCTATTGGTCGAGGTTCAGCTCATCTACTGTCACTCCTCCAACTTTCTATATGAAAGTACAACTTCAAGTTGTAGTCAAGCATATCACTGTCAAGGAACACTTTAAATGAAACTAGGTTCGATAGATACATAAAAGGGCATCTAGCAGGTCCCTTGTGGAATAGATTGCAGATCGCCAAACTTTAAGGGTGTAACATTTCCCCCCTTTTGATGATGACAAACTATTCCCCATTTCGCTAAGGAGCACTTACACATTTAACTATTCCTTCTATCACCATGCCTATTTTCCTTGTCACCATGCCCATTTCCATTCCACCTATCAAAATCATTAGGTCCCTCTACAACCAAGAACATAAACTTTCCTTTTTAGCATCAATAAAAAGATAAACAGTAAACCAAGATAACAATGATACTGATAAGTTAATGCATGGCTAGTGAGGCTACATTGACATGAATGAACTAGAGAGACATTAGGACTGTAGCAGAGATTAAAATACTAAAACAACAAAATATTTCCACGAAAAATAGAGACATGGGGAGAAACAACAAGAGAAAAGGACAAAATGGGCCTTAGTAGGAGCTGGTCATAAGTATATGGAGGTTTGAGGGCTAAGGACTTAAGAAGTATATCTATGTCACCTGATGTCGTCAAAAACTAAGCTCCAAAAAAGTATGTTATGGTCGATATCAAATATAGTAAACCAAACCAGGTTGGGTTCTAACCCACCGAGAAAACATTGAATTGTATCTCAAATTTGGCAAAATCGACGACAAATGTAAAAAAGTAAATAGGGGAAATTTGAATTCAAAATTAAATAGTAACAGAACTTGATAGCTTGAGGTTGTAAATAACAGAAGACGAACATTAGGACTGTGTTTCCTCTGGCTTCACAACTACGTATGATTCTCATACTCAATCAGCTTACCCCCTACTTTACATGAAAAGTTAACAACCTATGTACTATTAACCATCTTATGAACGAATTGATAGATTTCACCCTTTACCTCATGATTCTGACGGCGTTGACTCATTTTCCTTTATCTTTAACCCTAGTACAACTCTCACCTTTTGAGTCTCAAGTTGATTAGCTGAGGGTTGGTAGCCTCAAATCACTATTGTGATCTCCTTTTCCCAATATCAAACTCCCTTGTGAGGACGTTCTCGAATACCGAAAATATCCAAGCCTATGGATTAGCTTGAGTTCAATAAATATGATGAAGAGTGCAGTACCTGTAACAATAGTAGAATAGATAAATCTCCTACTTAACTTACGTAGCTAATCCGCTCATGTTCCGACAACCCTAGTCAAGGAAATTAGCCGCTCATGTTCATGTAACAACCCATGATAATCAATAAATAACACATGTAACACAATAATGAAAGAGAGAAAATCCAAAGTGTTCAATTTAATAAAAACCTAAAATCTTAATGATGAAATTATGCTAAAGGTATCAAAAGTAATGTAAAAGTGCGTAACTTAATAAAGAAATAACCCTAAGGTATTTATAGTGTCTCAAAAAATAAGGAAATCCTAATAAAAATGGGATAGAAAAAGTATGTTGGGACTCTTTATGACTCATGTAGTGCACTCATAAGGTCTTCCTATGATTCGTACGTTGCCAGTCGTATGCATTCTAGTAACTGATCTTCAGTGCTTCAAGCTTTTGTTATCCCTACGATTCCTTACCATAAGTCGTATGCATTCCTTACAACTTATGGTCTTCACTCATCATCACTTGGGACTTAGGTTTTCAAGGCTTTGAACACTAATCTCTTTATGAATTCTCCTTATGATTCGTAATCAGATTTTACAACTCGTAGTCTTCTAGGACTTTAACTCTGAGCATTGGCCTTGACTTCTACTCTCTTTATAACTATTCCTCGTGATTTGTAGCCACATCATATGATTTGCAGTCATTCTTTACTTAGATTCTCCACCTTGACTTTTTCTACTATTTTGGTTATGAGTAAGGCTACGAGTCATATGATGACTAAACAACTCGTACACCAGACTTATAAGATGGCCAGTCTTCTTAATTTTTAGCACTTCTTCTTCTATTTTTCAATCAAAGACCATGTTAACCTGTTTCACCTGCAACACACATAAAACCATATCATATCTCTCAGAATGGACTAAGTTCAAGCATAAATTCTTTATTTTACACATCGAATGTGCCATGTTTCTACGGCGTACCCAAACCCTCAACTTTTACTTTTGCATGTCCTCAGACAAACCATAATTCATACCCACAAAAACATGATGCTTAACTTTGAGGAATCTATGACATAATTGGCAGTTGATTTCTTATTGAGCTCAAGAATACATTTTTACCCTTTTCCTATATTATTGATCAAAAAACTACTGTGTATAATGACTTGGTGAAATAATATGACATACAAGAATCTAATAATGGCATTACATTAGAAATGAAAAATTAGGCCTAAGTAATATACCCTACCCTATCAGATAAGTAATTTGACATTGTAACCAATACACCCTCACACTTAAAGAAATCCCTATCACTCATCTTGATTTATTATATTATTTCAAGGATAGTACAGAGACACTCACACTCACAAAGAAGTTCCAACCAATGTACACAGAATGCTATAGGGTTTCCCTTATGCTCTCTACCTAAATTTTCAAACGCTAAGACTAGGATCACTAAAGGACTTTGTTAGGTTTGTAACATAGTCTTCGCTCTGGTTATGATATATTAGGGATATTTTTAGTGACTTAACCTCCTTGTCACCATGTTTTCTTTTGGGTCCACTTTTTCTACCATTGCTTTATTGACTTCACCCTTAGTTCTCCATTTATTTTTTTCATGACTATTTTTGGGTCGGGTGCAGTTCTCTTTTTACGTTCTTTTTTTTCAATGTTCTTTTTTTATTTTATTTTCACCATACCTGCCCTTATTCCCTTATCTTTCTACACATCTTTCTTCACACTTATCTTTCCCTATGCACCCTTAGAGTAGCCACCCTCAACTTAGAAAATTTTCTTGAGTTGAGGTGCACACTGTCTAAGAAGGAACATGGCTAAAAACAAGTTCATTGTATTTAAATGAGAAGGTGAAATTGGTGTAAACCATAAAAATCGGTCTATTAGGCTCAACTTTTAGATCAAGGGATTCACATATTATTTGGTTCAACATTTGGGCTTGAATAGGATAATTTGAAAAATGGCCTATGATCATCTGCTAACCGAACATCCTACATTATAGGCAAAAGCAATCGGGAAAATTCTAGATTCATAGACACTGGGAACTAGGTAATTCCTCACACTCACATGGTACAGGGTCATAATGTTAGTCACTACCTATCCAGTTCATGCAACTACATGCCATAATTAATTTTATTTCTATTTCTAAAGCCATTAAGAGATTCACATAAAAAATTTTAGGAGGGGTATCCTTTTTTCATATTTTGCACCTTTTTTCAAATTATGAAAATATTCTCAACCTTCTTACACTTTATTCTTCTCAGTTAAGAATCAAATAATACACATTGAAAAACATCACAAACATGAATGGAATATTTAAAATATACAGATTCACAAACTTTTAGGTTGAATCATAACGACTATGGTACATCCCCACCCCCAACTAAAGCCTATGCACTGTCCTTAGTACATCTAAAAATGTAATTTCAAGGAAGACGGCCTACTTGGGCACCCTAGGTGCCTGCTCAAACTGCATCATCATAGGGACCCTTAGATTGGTCCTCATTCTTCTTAGCAGTAGTCCCATTAACTGGAGAAACTGTCTCTGCAGTAGTGTCACCAGTTATCGCCGGTGTTCTCAATGTTATGTAAAGTGTCGGGGCCATATCACTTCCTCTCTTAGCATTATCATCTACTGGTTTTGAGCTACTAGTACCAGATACCATCTCTTGGACCCTCACCAGTCAATCCTTCTCACTCTCTACACTTTCTGTTTTTGCCTTTTTCATATTTTTTTCAGTGCTACAGCTTTTACTTTTCTTTTATTTTCTTTTTTCTTTCTTTCTCACTCTACCTTCTTCTTTAACTAGGACACTACAAATGTTTTAAATTTTTATCTCAATCTCGATCTCTATTATAGCAGGTGCTGGGAGAACTGGTCATTCATATAATTCATCAACCAATTTTTGTAACTCAGCCAGCTGACCTGTGATTCTCTGCTCAAAACAATCTAATCTTTCTTGGATTCTCCTGTTATGTTCTTCAAGTTTGTTCTCAACCCAGGGTTGTACACCATTCTTCATCAATTTTACCTTTGCTTTGACAATTCCCAACCTCTTCATAACTTCATTTAAACTTGCCTGGTAAATAATCACATACCCTGGAGGTGCAGATCTTGATAATGATGGATATGGGGCTGTAATAGGTAGTGAAACTAGAGTGCTGGATGGGCCTGTTGTGTCAGACTGTTATGGCTCAGAATGGCCACCCTCGACTAGGACATCATCTACTCCAACAGTTTCTATACTTTGTCTTCTACTCCATATTTCCTGAGCTAGTAATGTTGCACCTTGCATTGCCTACTTGGTCATAGGGTGAGAAGCCTCCTGAATCAGTCCTAAGTCTATACTATTCTTTGGATTAATAAACTAATCAAACTAGGGAAGTTCTAGCACCCTTGCTTCCAAGAATATTTGAGTTATCAAACATAAGAATGCAGAATCAATTTTTCTCTGCCCATTGCTCAGTCTGCTATCTCTCTAAATATGAACTGACCAATGTCAAACTCATAACTCACCATAAGTCTTACTATCAATACTCTATGTACCGGACTAAGCACATTGTTGCTAGTAGTGGGACACAGTATATATAAAGCCAACATCCACTATACCTTAGCCTCGAAACTTAAAGTCTGCTTTACAATCTACTATGAGTTTATTCCTAGTGCACCTACCCCCAGCTAACTTCTTCCCTATTTATAAAAATTCTATCCATTGTAAGTGCCTCATTTTATCTGCCGACCCTATTTAGTTCTTTGTAACTTTCTGTATTTCTTCTATGCATTTCTCAATCTCAGTTGTGTTCACTGGTGGCTGGAAATCTGGTCCGTTCAAGAACCTTAAAATAGTAAGTTGGGAAATATTTACCCTTTCTCCATAAATCATCAATGATATGATTGGATCCCCACCTTTCCATAAATTTCCTTATGGATATTGTCTCTTCAACTCTAATACAGGACTAAACTTTCCCAGTTCTGAGGTCATTCATTAAAATCTGTACTGCTAAAATCTGGCTTTGAACTCAGGTATCTCAGATATGCCTGCTGTGGTTAACCTTCTTTCAAGATAGATTCCCCTCTTTATTTTTTCTCGTAGAAGGGTTTTTGCTTATCCCATTATTATAAGTATCCTGCATGTCAGGGTACCCCACCATTAAATGATGGTCACCAATGAATGTTTTATAGATAAGGGGAGTTGGTGTGTTTCCTGTATGTTAATAGGAGTCATGTTCTCCTCAGTCTCACTCTTATTCTTGGATTTTACCTCATATGAGCTTGAGTCTTCAGCACCCACATCACCATCAGATCACCTTCAGATTCTACTTTTTCATCATCATCGTCATCCTCATAAGATGATGGTGAGTATGGTAGAGAAGTACTCATATTTTTTATTCTGGGCCTCCTTGGAGGTGTGTCCTATTTTATGATATTTTTCTTTCCCCGAGGTCATTTTTCCCTGGGGTTTTCTTTACCCTTCAGTGGGTATTCTATGAGGTCACCACTTGTCTCATTAGTTTCCTCATTTCTTAATTAATAGTTAGACTTAAGGGTCAGTTTCTTCTTGGTATTCTTCTATGGGGTTTGCTTGGATGATGAGTCATCTTTAGGATCCATTTGTACATGTTGCATAAGACTAATTAGTTATATCTAAGGAATGGAAAAGAAAATGAAGAAAGTTCCGTGTCAGTATGTCTTTACTTGATTCCTTACAACTGAGAGGTATGAGTCATGACCATTGAGTATGACTAGTATGTATGAGTCGTAAGGTATACAGTGTATTCATAATTGTTCACTGGTCATCTTATGAGTCCTCCTAACTAGTCGTACGGATAGTTAATGACTCATTACCAATAATTGTAAGTGGATAAAAAATAAATCTCTATTATTTCTAACCTAACCAGTCAAATCTTGTTTACATGTCGTAGGGATTTGTTATAACCCGTGAAGGTGAGTCGTAACATTACCCGAACCCATACTCTTCTAATCCTCCATGTTATCAGTGGTTTTGAGTCATCTGACGACGCGATACTTGTTGTAAGTCTTTATTAGCCCCGTATCCATTGTAACATAGGGGTTTTGCTTGGGTTGGTTCCAATATTCAATCCCTATATTTTATAACCTTAACATACTTCATTACCACCCCTTATTCTTTAAAAAACACAAATTTAAGGCACAAAGTTTGAGCTCACTCCCATTAGCACATTTTGAAGAAAAATTTTCAAGAAGTAGGGTTCTATTGCTCATGTACATATAATTAATTTAAGAAATCCTAAACCTCAAACCATTTTTCATATCTAACTTGATACAAAAAGAATTTAAGCAAAAGAACTTACTTCATTCTTTTGAGGTTTAGATTTCTTGAGTTCAACATATTTTTAGGTCCTAATCTTTGATGAACTATTGAATTTTTCGAGGAACCACTTGATTTATTGATATTTTTGGAGTAAATTATTTTTTCTTAGAGCTTGGAAATCATCAACAATAGATAGTTCTTGTTTGTGATGTTGGGTACCCGATTTGGGCGCCCCTCTATTATTTAAATAAAAATTTGGGCCGGGTTGACCCATGACCCATGAGCTATTAAGTATTGGTTATGAGTCAGGCGTATGACTCTTAACCAATAGGTACAGGCTTTATCCTTCCTCTATAAAAACTTTTAACCTTACCTTGGTTCTAAATCGCTACTAATCAAGGTGATGAATCATTATCAAAAGTTGAGAGTCGTAAAGACTCCAGCGACCACTTACCTGGATCTGATTTTAGTTCCTAGTCTTTACGACTCTTGCTCACGAGTCGTAATGGTTGGTTACGACTTGTGAAGATTCTGTCTAACCTTCTTTCTGCAATTTCTAGCTAACTCCTACAATCTTCAATCCTACACACTGAACACACATATTACCCTATAGATTATTAAGTACAAAACATAGGTTGCCTCCCACACAACAGTTGATTTAAAAGTCCTATTAGCACTCACAGTCTTTGCCAAAATGGACTTTATCTCTCTTTGGACACCTCAACCTGTCCACTAGTCTGTGGATGGTAAGGCATTGCCACTTTATGCTTTACTCCATACTTTTCAAATAAACTCTTAAATAGGCAATTGCAGAAATTTGATCTACCTTTACTAATGATTGTACGTGGCGAGCCAAATTGAGAAAAGATATACTTCTTCAAAAAGTCTATGACACTTCTTCCTTCATTATTGGGGAGCACCACCGCTTTCACCCATTTTGACACGTAATACACAACCACAGGAATGTACTTCATACCAAAAAAGCTCATAAACGGACCTATGAAGTCCACACTTCACACATCAAACTACCTCAAGTCTAAAATAGGGGTCATAGGATGTTCATGGCTCCTAGAGATATTACCTTTATGCTGGTATTGGTCACAGGCTAAAGCATAGTCATGAACAACCTTGTATATTATAGGCCAGCAATACCTATATTTTAAGATCTTATAGGTTGTACGTGTTCCTTCATGGTGACCCCCAACTGATGAAGCATGACAATCTTTAAGTATGATCATCATCTCTACTTCGGGTATGCATCTATGAATAACCCCATCTGCATAGATTCGGAATAAGTAAGGTTCATCCCAAAAATATTTCCTTACCTTTTCCATAAATTTCTTTCTCTGCTGGAAGGAAAGGTCTTCTGGGACTTGATCACTAGCTAGATAATTTGCATAGTCAGCAAACCATGGAATTAAATCTTGAGAAGCAACAAATATATTCTTGTCAAGAAAACTATCACCAATCTCGAGTCCATCTTCAACTTTCTGTATTTCTTCCTCATTAAGTCTCGACAAGTGATCTGCAAATTCATTCCCCATGAATATTTTATCCTTGATCACGAAATCAAACTTTTGTAGCAACAGAACCAGCCTAATCAATCTAGGCTTTTCATTTTTTTTGCCATCAACTACCTCAATGCTGCATGATCAGTGTGTACTATTATCTTCATCCCAATAAGATAAGACCAAAATTTCTCAAAGGAAAAAACCACTGCTAATAACTCTTTTTTTGGTAAATGTGTAGTTTTTTTAACAGGGTGTAATGCCTTGCTAGCATAATAAATAGGATGAAGGATCTTTCATCTTCTTTGGCTTAGGACAACACCTAAGGCCACTCCCCTTGCATCATACATAATTTCAAATGGAAACAACCAATTAGGGGAAACGATGATAGGAAATGTCATTAACATATCTTTTAGACATTTAAAATTCTTCAATCATGCTTCATCAAAATCAAACTTCTCCTTTTTCTCAAGAGGCTTGCAAAGAGGGTTGGAAATCTTTGAGAAATGCTTGATGAATCGACTGTAAAAATCTACATGACATAAAAAGCTCCATATCTCCTTCACAGAAATTTATGGAGGGAATTTCTTGATCATTGTAAGTTTAGCTCTGTCTACTTCTATACCCCTTTTTGAAATCTTATGCCAAAGTACAATGCCTTTTTTAACCATGAAATAAAACTTCTCCCTATTGAGTACAAAGTTGCATTCCTCACACCTACAAAGAGCATTTTCCAAGTAAACCAAGCAAGCATCAAATGAATCTCTAACCTCCAAAAAATCATCAATAAATACTTTCATGGTTTCCCTTACCATATCAGAGAGCATTTAGATAATTTATCTCTGAAAAGTGGCTGGAGCTTAACATAACTCAAATGGCATACATCTCAATACGAAGGTCCCATAAGGACAAGTGAAGGTTTTATTTTCTTGGTCTTAGGGTGCAATAGTGATCTAATTGTATCCAAAATAGCTATCCAAGAAATAATACCACCCCTGGTTTATGTATTCAGTTTCCTATAATCTATGCACACTCCATCTTATGACTGGCCCCATTGGCACTAGCTCATTCTTCTCATTATACACAACATTAATACCGCCTATTTTTGGAACGCATTATACTGGACTAGCCCATTTGCGATCAGCAATGGGATTCACTACACCAGTATCTATCCACTTGATTATTTCATTCTTCACCACCACCTGTATAGGAGGATTAAGCCGACGTTGATGTTCTATACTTGGAGCATAATCTGGTTCAAGTTTGATCTTATGAGTAAAAGCCCAGGCGGGATACCCACTTGAATCTTTGTGCACTGATATAAAAGCCTCCACTTTTGTCTGCATCAAATCAGCTATAATGATTACTGACAAAATATTATCGGCCCTTAAAAATGCATATCATAAATAAGAAGGAAGGGACTTCAACTCTAAGATAGATGGTTCCTAAATAGACGGTTGAGTAGGTGGAGTGGTTCTATTTTTCAGATCTAGATCAAGTTTCTTTAGTACAAAACTGTACAAACCATTCCCCTTAAGTGCACATACCGTCTCATCATAGTCGCCAATCCTATTACTGTTGAAGTTCATAATCACTAATGATAAGGCTTCAACACCCAACCTTTTTTTAATAGGAACAATAACAGAAGTATCAGCCCAATTAGTTATCACATCAAGATCCTAGAATGAGACCATCTCCTCATCGGAGATATCAATCACAGATACTACCTTTAAGTCTTTTGGCGGTGGCATAGACTGGCATACATTGAATATCACCTTCTCATTGTTGAGTCTGAACATCATATGTCTTAACTCTATATCAATCAAATTCATTTCTATCGCTAGGAATGGCCTTCCTAAAATAATTGAAACTTGTAAATCCACTTCACAATCCAGTATCATAAAATCAGTAGGAAAGATGAAAGAATCCACCTTTACTAATATATCACATAGAATACCAACTGGATTTTTCTCACATAGAATACCAACTAGGTTTTTCATTGTTCAGTCTGCTATCACTAGCCTAATAAATGTGGGTTTTGGTGATCCTAACCCTAACTTCTTAAATGCCACTAGTGGCATGAGATTTATACTGCCACCCAGATCACATATTACCCGAGAAAAGTTAAAAGATTCAATGGTGCAAGGGATTATGAATGCACCAGGATCCTCCTTCTTCTCTACCAATGATTTACTAGCAACAAGATTGTAGTGATGAACATTGTCTGCTGGCTCATAACAAATAGTTTGCTTTTTTGCGTCTAAATCCTTCATGAACTTTGCATAGCCAGGCATTTGTCCAATGCCTCTACAAGTGGAATGTTCACAGTCACCTTCTTTAAGATAGACAAATACTTTTGATATTTACGCTCTTCTTGCTTGTTTCTCAATCTTTGAAGAAAAGAATGAAGAGATCATGGGATAGTCTTCAAAACAGGCTCATCAAACTTATCCTTTTCCTTGTTTTGCCTACTACTGCTCTCAGTATCAATATTATCATCATCATTCTTTGAATTGGTCACAGTGAGTACAGGTATATCCATGGGGGTTTTATCACTCCGAGTGGTAATGGCATAATATGACTATCATTCTTTAGGTTATACACTGTATTACTAGGAAGAGTGCCAGTTTGCCTTTGATTTATTGTGGCTGACATTTGGTAATAATGTTGTTCCAGTTATTTGATTGTGGTAGCATTTGGTTCAACCTTCTGATTCAGTCTTGATAGGTCTACCTTAATCTCCTTAAGACAGCTCTTTTGACTTTCTTGGCCTTTGACTAATTTTAAAAACATGGCCTCCATTCTAGATTCTGAATCACAACCACCTAGTGGAACATACCTATCACTTTTCTCTTTGTAGTCATCATTGTATATCGAATCGCCATCTCGATCTGTACTTCTATCTCGGTATCTGCCATTGTAATAGTTCTGACCTTGATTACCTTGACCTTGGACTAAAAAATTTAACAACTAATGATCAAGATACTTCATTTCTTCTTCATACTTAATATCGTATGTTCTAAAAGTAGAACCATGTTCCCTTACTACATTTACTTTCTTAGCACTTATTATTGTGAATTATTTCGTAAGAAGTTCAATGTCTGTCTGAAGTTGTGCAACCTCTTACACTACTAAATTATGACAAAATCTATAATCATTAGTTGCACCAATAATGTATGTACCTGCACCTCTCTCTGTATCTTAAGTGTGCAAACCTCGATTAGTCATATAAATATCATCTAGCATATCTTACGCAGCATCCCACTAAAGACGCATAAATGCACCTCTAAAAATTGTATTTTCCATTGCTCTAGAACTGATATTCAAGGATCTATAGAAGATTTCCAATAAATTAGACCCTGTATTTCTGTGATTAGGTACCATGCTTAGATTCTTTTTTGTGCCTAAACCATGCCTCGTACATGGATTTTGCAGGTAGCTATCTAAAATTGTAAATTTCATCTTTCAACTATAGTATCCTTGTAGGAAGGAAGATCCTATTCAAAAATGGTCTATAAAAATAATTCCAAGTAGTTATTAAACCTTGCTATAGTTTCCCTAACCATAGTGATGCTTCTCTAATAAGAAAAAATAGGAACAACCTCAAAACTTCCTAGTTCACCCCCAAAATAGTATATGATGTACAAATTCTAGTAAAATTAGCAAGATGCATGTTTGCATCATCTATTGATGATCTAAAAAATACACCCTTCAAGTTTAGAATTTGGATCATTGATCTAGTAATGTCAAATTCAACATTGTGGGGTAGATCAGGAGGAATGATGGTTGCTATCTCAGTAAGCTCAACATATCCCATGTCCTTGTCTTTATCATATGGTTGTAGATGCTGATATTCATGGATCATTTGAGCTCTACCTTTTTGGACTATATCTCGATGCTCAACCACTTGTCTTGTCCTAGCTAGTTCTTCTTGTTGAGATAACCTAGCCTCCTCAGTTGTTTTCGCTAATAAGTGCTCTATCTGTCCATCAACAATATTCTGTGGGTCACCTGGAACATAAGAGGCTAATCTGCCATTCTTCTTGGTATTTAAAGGATTCTTTCGTGCTCTAAATCTAATGGGAGTAAGGGATTGCCTCAACTTCTAGTGTTTGGTATACACCAGCATATACCAAATCAAGAATAGTAAATAAAACCTGTGAAGTTCACTAACTTCAATCAACAATTCACACCATTATTCCTCGACAGTGGCGCTAAAATTTGATGTCACCTAAAACTAACCTCCAAAGAAGTATGTTGTGGTAGATGTCAAGTAAAGTAACCCAAATCAGGTTGGCGTCGAACCCACAGGCAAAATGTTGAACAATCTCAAACTTGAAAAAATCCACGACCAATGTAGAAAAGTAAATTGGGGGAATTTTAAGTCAAAAGTAAATAGTAACAGAAATTGATTGCTTAAGTTTATAAACAATAGAAGACAAACACTAGGACTATGTTCCCCCTGGCTTCACAACTACGTAATATTCTCGTACTCAACCCACCTACCCTCCTACTTTACATGCAAAGTTGAGAAGCTATGTACTACCAACCATCTTATAAATGAATTGATAGATTTCACCCTTCACCTTGTGAGACTCATGGATTTTCCTTATTGTCTCTTGTCTTTAACCTTAATACAAATCTCACATTTTGAGTCTCAAGTTGCTTTGATGAGGGTTGGTAGCCTCAAATAACTGTTGTAATCTCCTTTTACTAATCTCTAACTCCCTTATGACGATGATCTCTAGTACAGGCAATACCCAAGCCTCTACAGTAGCTTGAGTTCAATAAATATGAAGAAGAGTGCAATATATGCAATGACAGTTGAATAGATGAATCTCCCACTTTCTTTACGTAGCTAATTTTCCATGGTTTTCACAACCCTAGTTAAGAAAATTATACACTTATGATTATTCAAAAACCCATGATAATCAATAAAGAACAGATGTAGTTAATTTCACAATAATTAAAGAGAGAAAATCTAAAGTCTTCAATTGAATAAAAACCCAAAATCTGAAGAACGAAATCTCACTGATCAAATTAAGCTAAAGGTATCAAAAGTAATGTAAAAGTGTGTAACCTAATAAAGGAATAACCCTAAAGTATTTCTAATGTCTCAAAATAATAAGGAAATGGTAAGATCTTCATGTAGTCCACTCGTAAGGTCTTTATCTAATTCATACTTGCCAGTCCTATGCATTCTAGTAACCGATCTTCAAGGCATTAAGCTTCTGTTTTCCTTATGATTTCTTACCATAAGTCAGATTCAGTCCTTACAACTTTTGGTCTTCACTCGTCACTACTTGATCCTTAGGTTTTCAAGGCTTTGAACACTGGTCTCTTTTTGACTTCTCCTTACTAGTCATAATGACATCTTACTATTCATAGTCTTTTAAGACTTTAACTCTGAATATTGGCCTTGGATTCTTCTTTCTTTATGATTGATCCTAATGACTAGTAGCCACATTATATGATTCATAGTCAGTAGTCGTAGTCACTCTTTACTTAGATTCTCCATTTTGACTTTTCCTACTGTTTCGGTAATGAGTCAGGATAAGAGTCGTATGATGACTTAACGACTCAAATGGCAAACTCGTAAGATGGTTAGTCTTTTTTCATTTTCAGCACTTCTTTTTCTATTTTTCATTCAAAGATGAATCTTAACCTATTTTACCTGCAACATACACAAAAATACATCATATCCCTCAAAATGACCTATAAGCATTAAATGTGTTGTGTTTCCATGACACATCAGAACACTCTCTTAATCATGAGCACTTAACATCTGTTTAGTGAGATCCTTGATATCATCTTGGAGACCCAAATACTCATCAGTAAGTGTAGTGAATTGGGACTTTAACTTAGCCTTTTTTGCCCCCAGTCTAGTAGAGGCACCAAGACCCTCAAACATCAATTGGTGCATCCTAGATTTAGCTAAGAGATCTCGGCATCATGCATGGTCATTGCTACCCTTATCTCCTCCGATTCACCACTCAGGTGCTCCTAAACATCCAATAGCTTAGACACTTGGGACATGGTCATAACTTTTCTTTCCATACACCAGTTCTCAATTAAAATAGTCATAGTGAACAGTTTTTTAGAAGTCCCCTGAACTCCAACCAGACATTCTATTTTGAAATGCTTAAACACCTTAGGGAGGAAGTAACCATAGGAAAGTCAACATTTACCATCCTTTATATACAATACCTTGTGAAAGTGCTCAAGAATTAGAGAAGGCGAGTTAATCATCTTTAACTTGCTAAGAGTTTCTACGAGAAAAGGGTATGCTATAGAGGCAACTGTATCTTTTTTTGAATAAGGAAGAAACACCTTGTTGATGAATTTAAACTATAATTGGAATTATCCTCTTACAATTTTATTTTTGAATCCAGCTCTTGAATCTTCACTAATATTAGAAGAAAACTTAACAAAAGAACAAGAGGGACACTTATTTCAAAATGACCTAATCCTATCTATACGCACACCAAGGATTTTTCCAAGTGTTGTTTCATCCAAAAATATCTTGACGTCATGCACCATCCCAGTAAGACTTGATTTATCTTCAGCAAATTCTAAAATAAAGATGGAGTCCTTGACATTATCTTCATAGACCATGGGTGCACACGTATTAATAAGGTACATCCAGATTTGTTGTTCTACATACTGAATAAGCTTACTCATCCCTATTTCAACAAAAATTCCAAAGTAAAAGACCCTTCTCGTCAAAACCTTTTAGGATTTGAGCATAAAGTTTCTCTCATCCCTAGTGAGACAAGTAAAAACCTCTTGAATCTTTCTACTTTTAAAAGAAGAACCTGGTCCCTTAACCATCTGACCAGTCTCCTCAGGTTTCTATGCTTCTCCCTTAGTACTAGGTCCCTTTTTAAATTCCACCCTTTTTCTTTTGACTAAAGTATGTTTTTTCTTACTAGAACCCTTTGACTTGGGTACTGTTGGCTTCTTAGACTTTAAAATTCCCACTTCATTCCCCTTTCTACGTACAATAATCAGAATATCACCAGTAGTTTTTATTTCCTTATTCTTATTTTTCTCCTCCACATCAAGGACCTTCTTAGGAGGCAGAATAGGTTTACCACTTATAGTTTTTCTCTATGCATTTTGCTTCCTAGTAGTGGTCCACTTACTTTCTTTGGAAGCATCAATCATTACATTTTTCTCAATCCCTTGAATACTGTAATCTCAATGAATAGGTGTTTCAAAAACTTGTTTCTTTCCAGAGTACCCTCCTCTCCTTACTCTATCCTAGGAAAGATTGGCAAAGTTATCCTCCTCTTCATTATCCTCCATAGGAGAATAAATGATTTTCTTGTCCACCCTTATAGATAAAATGGTACCATTATATTTAGGACTAGGGGAATTAGGAGGTGAGAGAGAGAAAAATAATTAAGAATCTGATGTTAGACTTGTCAAACTATCTGCTACCCAATCGGCTCTAGCCTCAATTCTGCTTGGGGGATTTCCATGCCCCCCAGGTAAGTCTCCTACAAATAAACTTTATTCCATCTCTAGATGTTCAACAACTGTTAGGGTAAATGGTCCTTTGAATAGTTCAGGTGTGACTCTTGACATGAGAGGAGAACATGAGGTGGTTCTCTCAAGAATAATAATAAAAAATGCTATCGACATAGATTTTAGACTAAGAGGTATCAATCCAGTGATTTTTGGGTCCACACCTAGTAAAGAAATTTTTGCATCTTTTATTGGTACTTCTTTACTGATGGGTGACCCAAAGGGTCCTCTAGTGACCAAAGAATGTAAATGATTTTCCTTAGAGAAGGGGTTTTCGATGTTCAGTGAGGGATTTTCTGGAGATTGTTTGACAATGGGGCATTGTCCTCTGAGGAAGATTTAACTGGAGAGGAAAGAAGAGATATTTTTAGTTTGAATAAGGATTTCAAACTAAAACGATAGAAGAAGATGGACAAGAAAATTTGTTGTTATTGAAACTTTTTAAGTTGGTAGATTTGTAAAGATGAAGTAGACAGAGAAAGGGTATTTAATAGATTTTAAAGGGAGGTGACTCTTGGATTTAAAGTGAAGTGGCGTGCCTGGTCCCTATTAGGCAAACTAATTTATATAATGTGATAATGGTTCGAAGAGAGAGAGACAGACATAGAGGGTCACATGACACTTTAAAGTAGTTATTTTAACATTTTAAAAACATGCAATATATGTGTACTGACCTTGTAGTATTGACCAGGTCCCTACTTTAAAAGTTTCTCCTCTTCTTGAGTCTGACCCACTACTCATTTAGACCGACTAATTCACCATTGGTGTATACTTGCAGAAGGTATGAGATGGAATTAGACTTGTCCAAAAATTACACTCGGATACCTGCCTTCAAATTTTTTCCAATATAGTGAGAAAAATAAAAGTGATTGTACAAAAACTAAATTTTTTTTCATTAAACCAAGTTTGAGAATTTTTTGTCAAACTTATCTCTATGCAATACCTTGGTGAATATATCAGCCACATGATACTCAATTTTGTAAAACTCCACACAAATTATTCCTTTTTCAACATTGTCTTTCAGAAAGTGATGTCTCACATAAATATGCTTGGTTCTCTTATGTTGAACTAGATTTTTTTACCATGTTTAAGGAATTAATGTTATAAAAAATTAGGGAATGGAATCTGTGATAATCCCATCATCTTTAAGATATTTCTCGATACACTGAACCTGAGAACAACATGAGGCAATAACAACATATTCAACTTCGGTTGTGGATAGAGCCATAGAGTTCTATTTTTTGTTGGCTCAATAAATTAGGCTGGATCTCAGTAACTAAGCCATTTATTAATTGATTTTTTTTATCAATAGGGTACCCTACATAATTTGCATCAGGATGACCAGTTAGATAAAAAAATGTCACCTGAATGGTAGTACAGGACTAGGTCCCTTGTACCCTTCAAATACCTCATAATTCTCTTGGTTGCCTTCATGTGAGACTCCTTTGGACAAGCTTGGAACTTTGCCACATTCCAACACTAAACATAATATTAGGTCTTTGTGTTGTCAAGTAAAGAAGAACTCCAATGATTTCTTTGTACATTGTTTTATTTACCTAAGGGTCTAATTAATCAGTCTCATACTTATAATTAGTTCCTATAAGGATATGAATAGGTTTGGAATCATTCATGTAGAACCTACTTTGTATTTCCTTGATCTACTTTTACTGACTGATTATAGTCCCTACGTGAGTCTGTTTTATTTGCAGTCTCTTAAGAATAAATTGAGCTCTCCTATCATACTCATTTTAAATTCACTTTCCATAAGCTCGGCAAAGTCTTTACACACAGTGTATAAAGTTGATCCAAAGGTACATCAACATATACTTGAACAATTTGTAGATTTTCTCCTCTTAACTTTAAAAAGTGAGTATTGTCAATTTTTCCTCTCTTGAACCTATTCTAAAGAAGAATTTTAGAGAGCCTTTCATACCAGGCCCTAGAGCTTGCTTTAGACCATACAATGCTTTATAACATTTAGAGATCCTTTTATATCAGGACCTAGAGCTTACTTTAGACCATACAATGCTTTATCGAGTTGCAAGACATGGTTTGGATGGTCAATATCCTCAAACCTGGGGGATTATTTCATATATACCTCCTCTTTCTAGTAGCCATTCGCAAAGGCACTCTTGACTTCCATCTAATTTAGTTTCAACTCCATGTAGGCAACAAAGGTAATAAGAATTTTGATTGTTTCTATTGTTTCAATGGGGTAAAACGTCTCATCATAATCAATGAGTTATTTTTTATTATAACCTTGCACTACCAATCTATCCTTGTTTGTATAATAATTCCATGTTCATCTTTTTTGTTCCTATAAACTACCTGGTCCCTATAAATGTTTTGTTAGTAGGTCTGGGGACTAAATGCCATACTTTTCTTCTTTGAAACTAATTCAGTTCTTCTTAAATATCCATCACTCAGTTAGTATCCTTCAGTACTTCATGGAAATTCTTCAGTTCAATTGTGGAAATGAAAGATGATAAGGCAGCTTGATTCTCACCTTAGATCTAGTTTGAATTATAGAGTCGAAAAGTGACGTGAGATTCTTAAGGGGATGGGAGGACTTATTCTTCCAATTAGATCCTTTAATACTTGAGTCCAGCTGATTGGGGCTAGTTCTTTACTTACTTGATCATTAGAATACTGAGATAATGCGCTTATATTATGATGATTAGTGTTTTAGGAATTTGGTCCCTCGTTGGATTTGGTATCTTTATCTCTTTGTCTTTCACTATTTTGATTTACATTATTTTTTTATTTTTCTGATCGGTGCTTCCTTCAACATTTTAGGAGTCTCTTTGAATTTGTAAAAGCTCCTTTAGTTTTGCATCATACTTGTACATTAAATCCTCCATGCTTCCTAATACATCAAAGATAACATGAACACTTTCTTCTACATACAAGGTCTTTTTATTAATGATCCTATTTCATTTGCAATTTGATGATTACCTAACAAACACACCCTCATAACATTTGGGATCAAACTATTAAGATTATTTTGCCATTGTTTATGACAAAGCACTTGCATCCAAAAGACCTCAAATACCTAAGATTGGGTTTCTTCTTATTCAATAGTTCATAGGGAGTCTTGTTCAACATAGAACTAATTAGATATCTGCTAGTTACATAGCAGGCAGTGTTGACAGATTTAGCCCAGAAACTTTTAGGAAGAACAGAATCTATCAGCATTATTCTAGCAATATCAACTAGTATCCTATTTTTTCTTCCACAACTCTATTTTGTTAGGGGGCCCTAGCTATTCAGAAGTTGTGATTGATTCCATGTTCTCCTCATTACTGATCCATATTGACATTTTCAAAATCAGTCCCATCATCTGATCTTATCTTAGCAACCTTGGAGTTGTACTACACTTGAATTTTCTTGACAATATAAATGACTGATTCAAAAGTTTCATACTTAGATCTTAGGAATATGGTCCAGGTGAATCTTGAGAAGTCATCCACAATTACAAAGATCTCTTTCCACCTCTATGTTGTACCTTAACATGTCCACTCAAATCCATGTACAACAATTTTAGGGTTCTGGAAGTGTTGACATGTTACTTTTGCTTGATAAGGATCTTGTCTACTTTTCTCTAGTACAAGCATCACAAACTTTGTCTTCTGCAAATTTGACTTAGGAATTCCATGGACTAGGTCCCTAGCAACCAGTTTGTTTAGAAATTATGAGCTAACATTTCCCAGTCTTCGATGCCCCAATTCAGTTCTATCACTTTGATTACTAATGCATATAAGATCATCACCTGAAATTGAGCTAAGATTTGCTACATACATATTTTTGAACCTTTATGCTCTCAGAACCCCGTCACCTGAACAAAGACTAGTCACAGTGCATCTATCTAACATAAACATAACTTTATTTCCTTTGTCACTGATTTGTTACACACTCAAGAGACAATATTTTAATCCATTAACAAAATAGACATTTTTAGTTACATGATTTGGTGATCTTCCAATATTGTCAACACCTTCAACATTGCTTTTTTTTTCATTTTCAAAGGAGTCACTTCCACCATAAAGTACCCTGAGTGAATGGAAGTCTTATTTTCTTCTAGTCATGTGCTTGGAGCATCCACTCTCCATAAACTAGCACTGACTACTTCCTCCTCCTCTCTCCTACATTAGCAATCACTTGTTAGACTTGGAAACTTATTTGATTCCGAGTTCCTAATATAAAGATAAAGGAGTGATCAAGGACCTTTTGGTCCATCTGGGTAATCTTGAATAATTGTTTTTTACATGAGAACCTGGTCCCTAGTGCCTCGGACCAAGTTTCCTACCAGACGTGTTCTTCTCACAATTGTACAACTCAAAAATTTGCTTAGCCTTCTTTCTAGACTCATATTCCCTCTTTAAATTCCCATTTCTACCACAATTGGTATACGATATATTTTCATATGTAGAGACATACCTTCTATAGGGGTTATAAGGGGGGTTGATATCTTTTCTACCTAGACCTTACACTCTAATTAATCTTTGATTTGTCAGAATGGACAATAGTTTTAAGGAGGCAGTCCACTTAAGTGATTTATGGAGGTCTTCCTTAATTGGGATTAAGTCCCTTTCTAGTAAGGAGTTTCTACTTGTGGAGGTTCCAAGAAGTTTTTTAGAATTTTGTAACCTCTCTTCAAGTTCTAACCGAAGACTATTGCCTTCCCCTTTTTATTTAGATTGATCTACAGAGAAACTAAACATATTTTCTTTTAGGACAACATTTGTTTTGACAAAAAAATTATTTTTTCTCAAACTGAAACACTTTATTAGCAACAGACATTTTTTCAGTTTCAGACACTTCAAGGGTTTCACTCCAGAGATCTTTCTCATTAGTAATCTCAACCAAAGAGTCTATCAAGGCACTTGTTAGACCCTTGATCCTCTTCATCATCTTCATCACGGACTTGGCCATGAATGCAAAGAATAAATCAAAGGTTGCATCTAAATCGTATGTCACCATCAATGAAATATATTCAGGGTGTTGAGAGTCATCAGAGTCACTAGATAAGTCCCCTATGATGCTAGGCGTTGTTTTGAAACATAGTCATCAGTTTCTCTTTTTCTGAATTTGTCTAGAACTCGAAACTCGGTCCTTCTGCTTTTCTTTATTTGGCACACCTCTTCCATAGTCACTGTGTTTTACCTCATGCATTGGGAAATTCCAGATGATGTGCCCAACATTTCCACACTTATGACATAAGTCATTTCCTATAGTTGATCTGTTGTAGTTCTCTCTACTTTGAAATTTTCAAATTTTCCTTATTACCTTGAGAAATATCTTGGTTATGTATCTATATCTTCATCCTCTTCACATTCTTCATCTTTGGAAACTTATAGAGCCAAGGTCTTCTCTTTATTTGGTTCTTTCTTATCTTGCTCATGTTGCTTCATCAATTCATAAGTTTTTAGGTTTCCTATGAGCCCATCCATCATGAGACTTTTTAGGTCCCTTTATTTAGTAATAGGATTAACTATACTCTCCCATGACTTGGAAAGAATACTAAGAACTTTTCATACTTTCTTAGTAGGCCTGATGTCCCCACCTAAACTGAGCAGCTCATTAGTAATGGTGTAATCTTTTATACATCACCTGAATAGTTTCTCCTTCTTTCATGGTGAAGGTTTCAAATTGTTTGGTAAGTATTTGAATCTTTGACTTCTTTACTTGACCGGTGCCATCTTGTGTAGTTTTCAAATAGTCCCAAATCTCGTTAGCAGTCTCATAGGAAGAGATTCTGTTATACTCATTAGGTCCTATAGCACATATTTGCAGCTTATTTTATTGGTAGTTCTTTTCAATCTTCTTATAGTCATCTTTATTAAACTCTCTTAAAGTTTTAGGGATTAGTCTAGTAACCTCCCTTTTTTTCACTTCCCTCATGGGAATTTGTGGACCATCTAGGATTATGTCCATAAGTTCACTATCTTTCTCTATAATAAAAACACACATTCTTATTTTCCACAAACCATAGTATTGGCCATTGAATCTTAGGGGTCTAATGGTAGATTGACCTTTTCCATGTTAGGTGGAGCAGCCATTTTGAGCTAGATCCTCTCTAGGTATTAACCTTTTAGAGAAATCTAGCTCAGATACCAATTGATAGAGTGAATGAGTCCACCGAACACAACATGATCTGGTCCCTAAATTATAAATGTAGTGTGGAATAAATAAAGAAAAGATGGTGCAGTGATGTAAAGGACACTTAAATTTTATGTGGAAATTTACTTATTCAAGTGAAATAAAAACCACGACCTGCCATAAGATTTCCAAGCCATGTCTCCTTCAATCAATCAAGTGATTACAAACTCTTATAATCACTAACCCTTGTAATAACTCTATTACAAGACAAGTGTGATAACTCTAACACACTTTTACCTGACTAACACTAGTCATACCTCTTAGGAAACTCTACTGAGGACTCAACACTTTGAAGATTAACACAATAACTTGACTAACTTACAAATGACTCGATAAACATCTCTAGTTGTTTTGTCTCTAACTAAACTTGGAAAATCTACATTTCTACTATCCTTTATAATTAGGAGTGAATTTACAATATAACACCAAGAGAATCAGTAATACAATGCACACATAAAAATTACGATGAATGACCAATCAGGTCCTTTGTATAAGTTGTGTTCAAGACGACTTTTGCTTTTTAGAGAACTTCAATATTAGTGTTCACAAAACCAGGTTTTTTTGTGAGTAAATGATCCTTATATAAGAGATAACAAAACCTAGGCGTCTTGCTATTGGTGGAGGTTTAGCTCTTTTACCGCCGCATTACCAAATTTCTATAGGAAAGGACAACTTCCAGCTATAGTCAAGTATGTCAATGTCAAGGAACACTTTAAAGAAGACCAAGTTCCATCAAAACATAAAAGAACGTCTAGCAGGTCCCTTGTGGAATAATTTGTAGATCATCAAAACTTCAAAGGTGTAAGAGAAAGTGTAATACCAGTACAACCACACATACTGGTAGGTATTATCAGCTGATCAGGATTAAAACATATAACATATAGGAAAAAAGAAGAGATCATGACAAGTATATATGTTAATATCTGAACATACTTAACTTACTTTAACTTCAAACCTTTCCGCCTTTTTTCTAAGAAATATTACTTTACCCTTAGGGCGTGAAAAACTAACTATATTCTATGGCTTATCCTAATGTATAATTCTTACGCACTTACCTTATTGCGACAACTCTATATCCTTCCTTCTGTTTATCATTAATCCTCTTTCATGATAATCCTCACTCCCTATTATAGAATTATTAACCATCGATATTGCAACAACCAAGACAGTCGGTAACATCAATAAATTTACAAGAAAGGGCACTATAATATACATCATGCATATAACTATATACATAGGGGAATGAGATTTATACATAATCCTAAATATGCCTTGTATTACCATTTTGTTTCAATATACAATCACAACCATCATCATGACTGATCCAACTAAGGAACCATATTATCTCATTAAATAACCGATTCACATGAGGAACCGTGATATATTGTTAATATAACTAGGTTCACTTAAGGAACCATCAGTAATATATAAATATAATTGTACATTTAAATGCATATGATGAATGAATGCATGCAAGATGTATGTATCATCTTCGTCTCTTCTCAATATCATCATCACCATCATCAAAATCATTCTCAACGTTATGAACATCATAATCTCAATATCATTAACTCATCATCAACAATATCATGTCAACAATATGAATATCATCTCAATGGCATCATCAATATCAATATAAATGCACGATTCAGTAAATAACTATAAGTAATTCCTGAATGCAAATCACGAACACCTAATTGAAATCAGATATAAGCAACAACAATTAAAATAGAACTTACAATCAATAACAATCAAGTCAATGCAATCAATAATCACAAGTTCATTATTCTAGGTAATAACAAATATCAACTACAGATCAAATCACAAGTATGCCCAAAAGTCAATTTACCACTTACTCGATTAAGAATCAAGAAAATCCAGTTATCGATCAGAAACACGTTCGAAGACCAATCAATCAAATATCCATATTAGAATTACACATTATTGAAGGATTGGTATCGACACTCTAATTTAGTATTCTATTTCATTCACCAATCTAAATCTCATTTATTCATACAAAAATCGATAAATTAAATTACTAACTAATAACCTTTATATTCAAGTCACCACTAAGTTCAAGACACTATCCCTTTTAGTCGATTATTCAATCATTCGACTCTATTCAACTTACAATTCTAGCTAGAATCATACACTTTTAAATATCTTACTGTCTAGAACTTAGCCAAACTTGACTTTAGGTTCTAAAGTTATATCATCACCACCTTTTATCATAATCAACTCTCCTAACTATCTTTTAGAAGGAACATCTCATACTTAAAATACATATAATATCAACTTCACCCTCTTTAAAGGTATTAAAGACTAGCTTTGTAGACTAGAAGGTCACCTAATTCTTTTATTATTATTATTCACTTTCATATATTAAACTCTATAAATTATCAGGTACAAATACAAACACCCATTAAGGGATCTACACAAAACATATCTACACACTTATTACATTGTTACTAAGTGTTAACCATTCAAATTACATGCCCATACTCCTAGACATATAGTCTCTTATCAATTACAATTATTACATAAAACAAATCCAAGTTTATTACACATTAAACCATAAGCTACCTTGACCGAAGATCTTGGATTGAGCAATAATACCAAGGTTGATATTTCCTTTCCTTAATGACTTCTTTAGCCCACTCATCTAGAAATTAAATAATTATAAGAGTAATTAAGTTATTACTCTTTAAACGACCAAATTGGAAATTTAACCCACCAATCTATCCTTATTCATGGTCTAAGAAGTTAACCAAGGTCGATTAACCATTAAATACCTTTCTTATATTCAAACCATCCACATTAACAAAGTTTAAAGGCTAAAGATTTTATTTTAATTAATATTTAAAGGTTCCTTACCATTGATTTCACATTTAAGAATTAGTAATTCATGCTAGGAATCATTAATTAACAATCTATAAGTAATTCTAGGTGTTATTAACCCAACCCCTAGGTTTTTCAAAAATATCATGAACTTAGGATTTAAATCTCCAAAAATTTCACCATTAATTATTGTTCTAATGGTTCTAGGATATTAAAGGATTGAAATACAAAAAAAGATGATGGAACAACTTACATCAACAAAGAATTTTCACCTAAGAGGTTAGAAAATCGCCCCCTAGGGACTTAGGATAAAGTTTTTGAGTTAAAACCTGAAACCCCATAAAAAGGCTATAAACCACTCAGCAACTATTGTAGCGGTACAACTGTGGTGGTTAAGTTCTCAAGTCAGGCAGTGTTCAGTAAAATGACCATAACTTTTTACTCTAAAATCATATTAACAAAATGTTAGAGCCTTTGACAAGAAGACTCAAATATATATCATTTGGTGGGTAGTTGGCTTCATAACTTATTATATTTTTGGAGATATTCTCATTTTAAGTTGACCCTCATTTAAACTTAGCTTGAAACTCAATCGGTAAGAGAACTTCCAACTTAATTTTTTGTGAGGGGTATCGTATAACCTTAATGCATGTCCAATGAAATCCTATAGTAAAGAATTGGTCCTATAACTTATAGTAAAAGAGGTTATTATACTTTTACCAGTGATTTTTCCAATAATGATGAAACAACTCCTTATATTAGATACTAATTTATCCATTGTTCGTTCCCAAATGGTCATTGATAAAGAGGAGTGTTTTAGCATAATTCTTGAAATTCATCATACATAACTGTTAAGAAACTAATGAAACCTCCCATCCATTTCTAACATAATATGATATTTAATAATAAGGCCAACCACCTACCTAACCAACCTAAGTACTATAGGCCACTAAGCTCTAGGCACAATGCATGATCACTCTAACCCAAAATATATGATTACTAATAAAATTTAGGTATGGGTCCTCTAAAATACCTAGAATAGTACACCATATTATGACGCACGAACATATAATATGAAAATAAAAATAATGAGGAATGAATAAACCATGTTTTCTGATTGTTGAAACCTATGTTTTACCACTACAATAATACTATTGCAGCGGTAAAGTTACCATTGTAGTGTCTTAATAGCCTATTGAGGTTACCATTGTGGTGGTAATTTATTATTGTTAAGATCTTGAGGTAGTAGCTCACGACCTCCTCCCAGTTCAATGTATTTCACAACTCGCGTCTCAAAATTTGATACTATGAACTAATTCTTTCACAATAATCACTAAATTGGAAATTCAAAATTTGATATTTTTCAAAACAATGTTTTCACTAATACAAATCCATTTTTCATAAGTTATGCACTGATAAATATCTAGTGGCATATTTTCATTGGAAAAATTTGACCAATAGAATTGAGGGAGGGTTATATTTTTTGTGTTTCTTTTGTTGATAGAGTTGGGTCAGTCGGGTTATGTTGCACTTTATTTTTTTAAATGGGGCATCAAAATTGATTTGATTTTTTTTTGTTAAAGCAAAAGATATAAGTGAAAAGTTTACTAACAATAAGGGTAAATTTGGCCCCTGAGTATAACTATGAGGGTAAATTTCACTCTAAAGTATGACAAGAGCTATGTTTAGTCAAGTTTTCAAAGTGGATGGGTAAATTTGTTCCTTTTACCATAAATAAGTCAAATAAGATAAATAATAAATCTGTGGCATTATTGTGGTACTAAGTCCTTTCAGCTATAGGGAGGATGTGATCGAGCTTGAGTGCAATAGCGACAAAATAGTAAAATAGCTAAAGGAAATAGAGAACCCTTAAAGACCAAGATAAAGATATTTAATTACTTATAAGGTAAATATGAACAAAAATAAATTTCTTTACAATGAGGGAGTGGGTGCCTATTTATAGGGTATAGAGGTTGTTCTACGGTCAATGGGATAGTGTTATTCTTTAAGTCCATAGTACCTACCATGTCCAATGATTGTCATTCACTTGTTCTTAAACCCTTAGGGGATGCCAGTACAGTATAAAAAATTAGACACAATTCAACTAAGATTAGCCTGTACACCTGAATTATTTGACACCCCATTCGCTTATCGGTCCTTTGCACGCAGTTTCCATCACTGGTTCTCAGTTCACTTCTGTTATTTGTTGATAGGCCATTCCTTGTGTTGAGTTTTCTCCCAAGATAAATCCATCATGCACCGACCATTTTTATACTTGAGTCGGTCTCTTTTAAGCTTCTTTACCTCATACATAGAGGAAATGTGATATTTCAGCAATGTAAGAAGCAAAAATGTTCTCAATCTAGCATTGGAATATGTTATTTTATGATGAATTTTATACTTGTGAATTGTTTTGGTCGAAGTAGTTTCTCAAGGAGTTAGACCTACAACAATTTCATTAAAATGAAGTTGTACTATAATAATTAGGTAGTTTTATGTTATGGCCAACATCTAACTATTATAACAAGACTAAAAAAATTAAAATGAACTGGTAATTCACAAAAGAGAAGTTTTATACTAGAAATATTGTAGTTTTAACAGTGGTTATATTAGTTAAAATGGTCAATTGCTCAGAAGTCTATCATCAAAATGGAGTATATTATAAATAATTCTTCTTGTGTTCTCCTTTTATAAATATACAGTGCTAAAATATAGTGATTGTGTGAGCCTCACTAAGACAAATGACCTCACACCAGTAAAAATATGTGTTATAAGCAACATCACTAAATGAGAATTTTCCATACAAGATCGACGAAAAGAAGGCTGTTAAAACAAAGTCAGCGATTGTTATTTAAAATTTAATGAAAAAATCACTCTTTTTATTAGAAGAATCGCAAAAGTTCAAAAGAACTTGAGAATTCAGTAGCCAAAAATAGAAATTCTAACAGAGGAATTTGAGTAGTAAACCAAATATAACTTGGAAAGAAAGAAATATAACTGGGGAGTAGATGAATTGTATTAAAAATTCATAAATATTTTATAATCATTATAATGCACAACAATAATCATTTATAGTAGAAACATGGATGAGAATTTCTAATAACCGTGTAACTAACTTTCTTGATTTATGCTATTTCTAACTAAATGTGAACTTTCTCTGTTAAATGTTTGTTGATGTCACTCATCTTGACTTAACTGATTACCGACCTTTGTGTCTTGCATGTATTATAACATGAATCAATACTCCACATATTAAGTGATCCTTCGGCTCAAGGATCAAACTAAAAAATCTGATCTAGTAATGACAAATTCCTAAGTAGGAGAATCCGCGGTAAGGTCCTACCATTTAATCAATCCTTGTAAAACAACCTTTTTTCCCTTCTTGACCATTCTCATATGTAAAATAGAATGGTATGGATAATAGGGACAAGAAATATCAGTGATACCAGGTTAGATAATGTTATGAGGGATGTCATAATACTTCTTCAGTAATGACATATGCATAATAGGGTGAATCTTGAAAAAAATAGGAAGAAATATGTAGAACATTTGAAAAATCCTATTAATGATACTAAATGGAATGTAGTACTTAAAAATCAATTTATGAAAGGTCTGAGTCAGAATACTAGCCTGCTTATAAAACTGGACCTTAACATAAGGCCAATCATTAACCACAAAATTTCTGTCACTTCTATTAGTATCAGTATGTTGGTTCACCCTCAGTTGAGGTCTTAGAAAATGATGTTTCAATAACTACAACTTGAGCTCCTTGTGAAAAGTATGTTATGCAACTCAGTGGAAGATAATTCACAAAGTTATAAGGGCAAATATAAAGAGGGTAGTCTATATGAATTGCTGAATATTGAAGTATATTGTACCGATATTCAGTCATAGGTAGAAAAACAAACAACCTAGTATATATTTAGCACCTAAGGACCTCAAATATATATATGTTTCTAGTCATTTGTTCAAGACATCTGTTTGCCCTTAAATTAGGTGCAGCCTGATGTACTAAACCTACTACTATGTGTAGGGTCCGGGAAAGGGCCTCACCATAAGGTTGTATTGTATGCAACCTTACCTTGTATATCTGCCAGAGGATATTAAAAAGGCTTGAACCCATAATCTCCTGGTCATATGGCAGCAACTTTACCAGTTACTCCAAGGCTCCCCTTCCAAATCGAGAATGATAAATTAAGGAAATATTCAACTGTACCCTTTTTAAATAATAAAACTCTTTCTAGATTATGCCATAAAATTGCATCTATGCTACTCAAAATAGGATTAGGGTGGTAATGATGTTTGATAATGAATTCTTGGAACTTCTTGGCCATTGATTGAGCTTTATAAGGGTTTTAAGAGGAATAAAGTGGTCATAATTGTTGAGTCTATTCACCAACACTATTATAACCTCATAACCATGGGATTTTGGAAAAAAATCTATGATATTCATATTGGGTTCAAGGTGTATATGTGAATGGAAAATAGAGGAAAAATGGTGGAGGAAAGAGAGACACCAATTTAGAAAGTATACTCTCAAATTAAAAACTCTACACTTTTTAAAGGAAAGTTCACTAATTCTCCCACATTGGTAGGAGAAGAGAAATTGTAAGTGCTTATAATGAGAAACAATAACTCCACATAGATAGTGAGACAAAAACAAAGTGGTGCCTCATGCCGTCGTCATCGTTGCTTGCTCAGCTCGACTTTATCTTTGGCTTTGGCTTCGGCTTCAGATTTAGAACTCTATGAGATCTAATTTTTTAGACAAAATTTATTTGAAACTTGTTTACAAGTAAAATTTTTAATCCAAAATCTGATAGTATTATTTTTCTCTAAGTGCGGGCATATTTTTTATGCTATGCAGACGCATACGTAACACATCACGAAGGAATGAGACCCTTCAATGGAAAAGGCATACTTTTCATATTGTAGGGTGACTTGCGGGCATAGACGTAGAGTAGGTACGTAACCTATGGGTGCAGATATATCGCTGAAGCTACTGGAATATGCCAAACGTCACCTACAGCCGCAGAATAGGCGCATGTCCAGCACAGATGGGCATAGGGACGTGACTGCTACTGAAAAGGTGCCTTTATACTAAACCAATACATCCTTTCTAAAAGGATACATTAAAGGCTATAAATACTTGATATAATCCTCAGGTATTTAGATGATTTTTTGATAGCAAACGAACTTTTCTTTTACACAAAAACTCTGTGAGATCATTAAGCTATTGAGTGAGTTTGAAGAATCCAATAATTTGAGGTACCGCTATTGTTTGGTTTGAAGACCATTTAATCCTAGGACAAAGATTCCATAACCTTGGGTACAGTGATGGAAATTATTTCCTTAAGGACACCCCGTAAAGTCAGGGAACTTGAACTTAAAATTCTGTTTCATCTAATTTTTAGATATTAACATACTTCTTGGATAAATTATTTATAATCTGGTGATGAAGGTGTTAAGGAACTTCATAAGTGTTCTAGTCCTAGACTTGAACCTGTGTTGAAGTTATTGTTGCATGTACATATAGATTTTTGTTCCCAAAAATGTTATAAATAACAATCTCAAGGAATAATCATTTCAGAATCTGTATAGCTTGTTTTTAGAGATTAAAGCTTTAAGCTTTCTACTCCGTTTGAACTTAACTAGTGATTTGAAGACATAAAATCTTCATCACAAGGTAAATATCACTCGGTTGACGATTGAAAGTCATAAAAACTTTATCATTAAACTAGTAACAAGAAGTGTTTAAAGTTGCTTCAACTTTGTAATAAGTATTTCGATATACTAAAGGTACTGTCTTGTTGTGACAGAAAAATGACTAACGATAGTCAAGTGCAAGATGCTGCAATAATATGGGGGTAACTAGTATTGCCATAATAAGTCGCACGAATGCTCCACCGACGATGGCACTAGCGGAGAAATCCAGAAAGTTCGCGGGTATTGACTTTAAGAGATGGTAGGAAAAAATGTTCTTCTACCTCACTACTCTCTGTCTTCAAAGTTTCATGGTTAAGAAAGCTCCGGAGGTGCCCGAGGGAACCTCTGCTTGGTGATTATGGAGGCTTGGAAATACTCAGATTTTCTTTGCGGGAATTACATCATGCGTGGTCTCCAAGATGACCTTTACAATGTGTACCATCGAACAAAAACATCGAAAGAGTTATGGGGAGCGCTAGAATGAAAGTACAAGACAGAGGATGCAGGAACTTAAAAGTTCTTTTTTGCAAGAATCCTAGAGTATAAAATAGTATACAACAAGTCAGTTGTTTCCCAAGTGTACGAACTGTAAGTGATCATCCATGATCTCCTTGTGAAAGGTATAATTTTGACAAATACCTTTGTTTAACCATTTAAAAATGGTCTTAATATTTACTTTACCTTTATTGTAGGTCTAATCGTGAATGAGGCATTTCAAGTAGCAACAATAATAGATAAGCTACCACCTTTGTGGAAAGACTTCAAGAACTATTTGAAACACAAATGTAAGGAGACGTCAGTTGAAGATCTGATTGTACGACTACACATTGAAGAAGATAATAAGTCCGCAGAAAGAAGGTCAAGAGGCAATTCTTTAATAAATGGAGCAAACATTGTAGAAGATGACCAAAATAACTCCAAAAAGCAAAAGAAAGATAGAAATGAAAGCAATCAACCCAAGAAGAAATTCAAGGAAAAGTGCTTCAACTATGGAAAGATTGGTCACAAGTCCATGGATTGTCATTCTCGGAAGAAAGGGAAGAAGAAGCTAAGAAAATTTAGATGAGTCTAAGAAAGAAATAAATAATCTGTGTGATATGCTTTCTGAGTACAACTTGGTGGGAAATCCTCGTTAATAGTGGATGGATTTTGGTGCCACACTCCATGTTTGTTATAACAAGGAGTTGTTTCGACATTCACACTAGCTCAAGCAGAAGAAAAGATCAACTTGGCAAACTTTGCTACTACAAAAGTAGAAGGAACAGGAAAGGTGTGCTTGAAGATGACCTCTAGCAAAGTGTTGACACTTAACAATGTTTTGTATATTTTGAAGTTACGGAAGAACTTGATCTCAGTTTCACTTCTAGATAAGAACGAATTCTAAAGTGTATTTGTTTCTGGGAAAATTGTACTTAGTAAAGGAGAAGTGTACATAGGAAAAGGCTACCTCAATGAGGGCCTATTCAAAATGAATGTAATGAATGTTAAAATCAATAAAATTTCAAATTCTTCTTACTTGCTTGAGTCTTACGATTTGTGGTATGAATGATTAGGCTATGTTAATTACAAAACACTACAAAAACTGATTAACTTAGAAGTTTTGCCAAACTTTGAGTGCAATAAATCAAAGTGTCAAACGTGCATGGAATCAAAGTATGGAAAGTATTCTTATAAGTCCGTTGAAAGGAATTCCATTCCCTTAGACTTACTATACATGGACATTTGTGATATAAAGTCAACTCCATCAGGTGGTGGGAAAAAAATATTTCATAATTTTTATTGACGATTGCACTAGATATTGTTATGTCTATTTGCTAAACAGTAAGGATAAAACAATAGATGCATATAGGCAATATAAAACTTAAGTTGAAAATTAGTTAAAGAAAAAGGTAAAAGTGATAAGAAGTGATAGGAGCGGAGAATATGAATATCCCTTCACCGAAATATGTGTAGAGAGTGGAATTGTCCATCAAACTACGGTCCTGTATTCACCTTAATCTAACGGAATTGTGGTAAGAAAAAACTAAACTTTGAAGGAAATAATGAATGCCTTACTTATAAGTTTAGGTTTACCGCAAAGCTTGTGGGGGGGAGGCTAGCCTTACAGCCAACCGAATACTCAATATAATTCCACATAGTAAGAAACAATCAATTTCTTATGAAAAATGGAAAAAAAGAAAACCCAACTTGAAATATTTCAAAGTGTGGGGGGATCTAGCAAAGGTCTAAGTTTTGATGCCTAAAAGGGTTAAGATAGAACCTAAGATGGTGCACTAACTGTTCATAGAATATGCTGAAAGTAGTAAAGCATGTTGGTTTTTTGTTCATAAATCCAAACATCTGGATATTAATGAAAATTTGGTAATTCAATCAAATAATGCTGAATTCTTTGAAAACATTACCTGTATAAAACTAGACATGAATAGTCTAGTGAAGGGTCTAAACGACCTCGAGATGAACCAAGTGAGAATGTACATAATGATGAGAATCCAAGACATAGTACACGTCAAATAACTTCAACTTCGTTTGGATAAAATTTTGTAACATTTCTCATAGAAAATGAGCCTCAAATATTTAAGGAAGCGATGACATCTTTAGACTCATCCTTTTGGAAAGAGGCAGTCGATAATGAGATTGATTCAATCTTAAGAAACCATACATGGGAGTTGGTTGATATTATTCTAGAAAATAAACCTTTAGGTTCTATATGGATCTTCAAAAGAAAAATAAAGGTGATAGTACTATTGATAAGTACAAGGCAAGATTTGTTGTAAAAGGCTTCAAATAAAAAGAAGGCCTTGATTACTTTGATACATACTCTTCAGTAACGAGTATAACAACTATTCGGATGTTATTTTCCTTGGCGGCAGATATAGTCTTGAAATCCATCAAATGGATGTAAAAATAGCATTCCTAAATGGATAATCGGAGGAAGAACTCTACATGAAATAGCCTAAGGGTTTTGTGGTTCCAGGAAAGGAAAACAAGGTGTGTAAACTTGTTAAGTCACTTTATGGACTAAAACAAGCACCTAAATAATGAACTGCAAAGTTTGACCAAACCATGTTGGCAAACGGGTTCAAGATAAATAAATGTGATAAATATATTTATATTAAAGACATTCCAAATCACCAAGTCATTATGTGTTTGTATGTGGATTATATGTTGATATCAATAGAGACATTTCAGACATAAATGCAATAAAACGAATGCTTAAGAGCAAGTTTGATATGAAAGACATTAGAATTACGGATGTGATCTTAGGAATAAGAATCTATAGAACTCCATAAGGGTTGGAATTATCACAGTCTCATTATATCGAAAAGGTACTTGAAAAATTCATGTATTTGGAATTTGGTATTACTAAGACTCCATTGGATGTGAGTTTGCACTTCAAAAGAATGAAGGTGAAAGTGACTCACAATTGGAGTACGCAAAAGTATTGGGATATTTAATGTATATAATGAACTGTACACGACCATACATAGCATACGCTATAAGTAAGTTGAGTTGTTACACGAGTAATCCTAATAAAACTCATTTGATGGCAATGACAAGAGCTTTGGGGTATCTTAAATACACTTAAGACTACGCTTTGCACTATAATAAATATCCCGCGGTACTTGAAGGATATAGTGATGCAAATTAGATCATCGGATCAAATGAAGTAAAATCCATGAGTGGATATGTTTTAACTATCAGTGGAGGAGCAGTCTCTTGGAAATCATCCAAACAGACTTGTATAGCTCGCTCTATAATGGAATCTGGACTTATCATATTGGATAAAGCCAGTATAGAAGCAGAATGGCTACAAAATTTCTTAGAAGATATTCCTTATTTCCCCAAACCAGTGGCACCAATATGCATAAACTGTGATAGCCAAGAGGCAATAGATAGGGCAAGGAGCATAATGTACAATGGTAAATCTTATCACATAAGACGAAGACATAATACCATGAAAGAACTTCTCTCTAGTAGAATTATCACTATTAACTATGTAAAGTTAAAGGATAATGTGTCGGATCCACTTATAAAAGTCCTATCTAGAGAGGGAGTTGAGAAGACATCTAAGGGAATGGGTTTAAGGCCTAAGACAAGTCAGCTTAGCGGTAACTCCACCTAGCAGACTAGAGATCCCAAGAGCTAGGTTCAAAGAGATCAAACAAAGTTATGTATGATAGGTTTAACATTGTCAATACCCAACCCATTATCATGATGTAGACAATATTTAGTAAACATGGATAAGACTTATGGTGAAAAGTCTTTTAATGATTATCTAAATTTGGAAGATTTGACCAAATAGTTTAATCTATAGGATTGAACATTTACAAATCACCTATGTGAGGGCGAAGTAGAAGTCTCTTCAAGGAGAATATTAGTAAAGGCCTATTCTCTAAGCGCTCATAAAACTAGGCCGTGTTCATGGCTAAAAAGAAAAAACCGTGAGAACCATAAATAGTAAAAGGTTAGTTGTGTGATATATGTTACCATAGTGTGCACTAAAGCTCGACAATTCAAAGATATCAAATCTACCAATTGATCTAGTGCATCCGATCTATGTTCACTATGGAAAGTTCAAAGGGAAACCTACTTATCTAGATGTAATTAGCCTTTGCAAAGTGATCACATGCTTGTCCATAATTTTCTTCAGAAGATAGACATTCCCCATTCATGTAAGGGATTATTGGGTTCAAGGTGTATATGTGAATGAAAAATAGAGAAAAATGGTGGAGGGAAGAGACACCAATTTAAAAAGTATACTCTCAAATAGAAAAGTCTAATCTTTTTAAAGGAAAGTTCACTAATTCTCCCACATTAGTAGGAGAAAAGAACTTGTAAGTGTTTATAATGAGAAACACTAACTCCACATGGATATTGAGGTAAGAACAAGGTGGTGCCTTGCGCCGTCGGCATCGTAGGCTCACTCGGCTCGGCTTCAACTTCGTATTTGGATTTGTCAAATGATCGATCAAAGAAATCTAATTTCTTAGACAAAACTTATTTGAAACTTGTTTACAACTGAAATTTTTAATCCAAAATCTGAGAGTATTATTTTTCTCCAAGTGTGGGCATATTTTTAACGCCATGCAGACATATACGCAATGCATCATGAAGGGATTCGACCTTTCGAGGGAAAAGGCACACTATTTTGCACTGTAGGGTGACTTGTGGATGCAGATGCAGCATAGTTACATGACCTATAGGTGCAGATGTAGCACAGAAGCTACTTGAATATTCCAAATGTCACCTGTGGTTGTAGAACAAGCACATGTCCAGCACAAACTGGGTGTAGAGACGTGACTGTTACTGAAAAGGTGCCTTTCTGCTGAACCAATACATCTTTTCTAAAAGGATACATTAAAGGCTATAAATACCTGATATAATACTCAGGTATTTGGATTATTTTTTGATAGAAAAAACACGCTTCTTCTATACAAAAACTCTGTGTGATCGTTAAGCTATTGAGTGAGTTCGAAAAATCCAACAATTTGAGGTACCGCTATTATTTTGATTGAAGGCAATTTTATCCTGGGAGAAAGATTTCATAACCTTGGGTACAGTGAGGAGAATTACTCCTTAAAGACACTCTGTGAAGTCGGGGGACTTGGCCAAAAATTCTGTTTCATCTAATTTCTGAATGTTAACATACTTCTTGGATAAATTATTTATAATCTTGTATTAGAGGTGTTAAGGATATAGTCCTAGACTTGAACTTGTGTTAAAGTTATTATTGCATGTACATACAGATTCTTGTACCTAAAAATGTTATAAATAACAATTCATACTTGTATATATGACCAAACCATCTCAGGGATAGGTAGTGATTATAGTAAACTAGGATAAGAAGCCAAATTAGTTTTATTTTCTTGGCAGATATCACAACTCTAAATAAAAGAATTGACATCATATTTTGTCTTTCTAAAATAACAAGGTCAATAACCTTTATGAAGTAGTCTCTACTAATAACCTTTTCGAAGTAGCCTCTACTCTAGAATGGCCTCGTTTAATAGTCTAATGCCATAATGCAGTGATATTAATTGTCAACCGATTAACCTAGACAACTACTATTCGACCTTTCATCCATAACTGTTTACTATTTCAAGTGAACTAAGAAGAGAAAATTGGATTATACTTCCAATTTCTCAATGAGTTCCTTCAAATCCATATTTGAATTCTATTTATCTTTAATATCTTGAAGTATATCAAAACTGGTAGTAAAGATGAATAAGGGAAGAAACTCTACACATGTTACTCTATAAAAAGTATCAACAATTTTATTCTCAATTTATTTTTTATACTCAATGTTTAAATCAAATGGAATGAGTTTGGTCAGCAACATTAATTGAGATTTCATGCAAAGTTTCTATTCGATCAGGAACTTTAGAGCTTTCTATTCAGTTTTGAAGTGAAATTTCTAACCAAGGAGATACTGGGATTATTTGGTGACTTCATATATCATAGCCAATATATCTCTGTCCTATACAAACATTGAACATGCCTAGGGGATAATTATTTGCTTAAGAAATAGTATGTTCTTGCTTATAAAGTGATCATGTTAAGTCCTTAGTTTTGATGATTAACCAAAAATCAACTTGGGACTTAGTTCTTAAAGATTATTTGATGTCAAATATGCAACTACTTAGGGATCAAGTTGATCACATTCACATCACTTTCACTTTGTCAAAATTCCAGTTGGAACAAGTTTGGTTTGTAGAAATTTGGTAGCAAACCTGCAACACTTCCCTTGTCATGCCAACATAGACATCCTAGGTATTTTTTCTTTTATATACACAATATGTTACAAAAAACCCTAAGTTTCCATATTCTCTCAACATCAAATCTTTCTTAAAACTATAAAATTCAAAGCCTCACTTTTAATAGGGACCTTCTCAGCTTGCTTTTGTGTCTCAACCTCTTGTTGTATTTAGGTATTTCTTTTGTGTTTGTAACTGTTGCCTACTTCTATATTTTATTATTTGTAGGTGCTTTTTTTTTTTTTTATCAATTCTTGATGTCAAAGTTTCATCTAGAGTTAGTTGACAAAAAAGCTAGAGTTAGCTTGATTACTGTTTTAGTTAGAGTTATCTGAGTTAATGGATGCAATAGAGTTATTGCATGGAGTTCATTGTAATAGAATTGTTACAAGTTGAGGAAGAGTTAAGAGTTTAATCCTTCAACCATGAATTCGGTATTTAAGGTTTCTTGAACTTAGTAAAGTTATTGGAAATCCTATGAGGTAGGTCGTAAATTTTCTCTATTGAGCAAGGAGTTTCCACGTAAAAGATTGTGTGTACATTGTTATTTTACATTTACTGTATTTTATTCCTATTCATAATTACATACGATACTTGGGACTAGGTCCTTAGGCTGGTGTACTATTCAAGTAGTTCTTTAATTGGTATTAGACCAGGTTCTTACTAGAAGGTTAACACCTTGGAAGGAACTTCAAACATGGTTGCACCTTCAAATCACAAAGATGGTCAATCAACTACTAGACCACCCAGATTTAATGGACAATAATATGGGTGGTGGAAAACTTATATGCACGAGTTTATCACGGCTAAGGACTGTGAGTACTAGTGAGATTACTTCTAATGTTCCTTAAATGAGGAAACAATATAATGATATTGATAGAAGAAAGATAGAGAAAGGTTATATGGCTAAGAAACTTCTTGTTTATGGCATTGGTCTTGATAAAATAATAGGATCTCAGCTGTGAGACTATCAAGGAAATCTGGAATTGCCTACAAACTGCTAATGAGGTAACTAGTCATGTCAAGGAGTGAAAGGTAGACATACTGACTACACAATATAAAGCCTTCAATATAAAAGATGGTAATACTATCCAGGAAATGCACACCAGGTTTACTACAGTCACAAATGTACTTCACTTCTTAGGTAAGGATTTTTGACCCACCAAATAGGAGGGTTACCAAAAGAATGGTTTCAGGAATGGTTATGAAAAGTAGGAGGGAATTCAACAAAGAAGACAGGAAAAGAATTGAGAAGACCTACAAGGCTAAGAATCTGCTTGTCTATGGCATAGGACTAGATGAAAACAATAGGATTTTAGCTTGTGAAACAACTAAGCAAATCTGGGACTACTTAATGGCAACTCATAAAGGAACCACTAAAGTGAATGATTCAAACGTTGATATGCTGATGACTCAGTATACAACCTTCATAATGAAAGAAGGAGAAGCTATTCAAGAGACACATACCAAGTTTACTTTTATCACTAATGAATTACGTTGCTTAGGATAAGTAATTCATCCATACAAATAAGTAAGAAAAATCCTTATGGATTTTCCTAAATCTTGGGAAAGGAAAATAGATGCTATTATTAAGGCTAGGAACTTGAAAAATCTCACTATGGATGAACTCATTGGGAATCTGAAGACTCATGAACTTAAAAAGCAGCAAGGGTATGAGAAGATGGAGGTAAAAACGGAAAAATCTCTATCACTAAAAGCATCTAAATCAGACTCTAATGAAGAAGAAACTGATGTCGCCTATTTGGCAAAAAGAATAGTTAGAGCTATAAGATAAAGTGGCTAGTTTTAAAAAGGTAGGAGTTGCAGCAAAAAGGAAGACATTATGGATGTTTATCACTAATGTGGATGTCCTGAACATTCTATTAAGAATTTTCCAAAGCAAAAAATGAACTATTAGGATTATCACAACACTGGCGGTGGCAAAGGAAGAAATAGGAACCAGGTTCTTGTAAAATCAAGAAAACAAGATGCAACTGATGTTGAAGTTAAACAAGCCTTAAATAGTTTGGGTAATTCCTTCAGTGAATCTGATGAAGGTGAGAAGTCTACAGATGTTTCCATGCTCACAGTGGAGGATGAGAAAGTGACCTTTGATTCCTTGTTTACTTTTTTGGAAAAAACTAAAGATGAAGAAGAAAATGTGGTAACACTTTATGACCTTAAAAAAATCTTGGAAAACTATTGTACTAGAAATATAAAATGGCTTGCAAATATGCTGGTTCACTTTATGTGTAAAATAACAGAGAAAAATTTTTTTGTAGAAGAAAAAGTGGAATGTCATAAGATTGAGTTAATTGCTCTAACTCTCCAACTATCCAAAATTCAAGAGCAAGTTGCTAAGCTCAAATTTGAAAATCTGATCTTGGTGAGTCAACTAGAGAAAGTAGATGCTTCTAAGATTAAACGGACGAAAGAAGAATAAAATTATCAAGTTGAGCTTGAACGAAAATTAGAGGATTCTAAAAAGCATCTTAGGTCTTCACTTTAGAAGAATGAGGATTTAGAGAGGGACCTAGTCCGTCTAAGGGAAGAACTCAAAAAATCTCTTCAGTGGACTTCATTCTCACAAATTCTCTCTCATCTCACTGGTCAGGGAGTCAATAATGGTAAGGGGCTTGGGTACCAGTACAAAACTCAATCTTCTGGGTCACAAATATGGTTCTTCAAGATGTCAAAAACAAAGTATATAAACCCTTGTGCACTCACTATGGAAGAGATGGACACCTAAAGAAACGCTGTCAAAGATGGAATAAATCAAGAATGTTCAATGATAGATATATCCAGCTAGAGAATTCCTATCAAAAGAATTTTATGTCCTTGAAAAGTATGAAGAAAAAGTCTTTACCTAGATAGACCAAGAATAATTTGATAACTCCGTTGTCCTACTACTGGGAACTCAGACTCAAGTGGGTTCCAAAATCAGACAAGTGATCATGGTCTTAGGTATGAGGAAGAGAATTATAGCCAGGAATGATTATTAAAAATGAGTGATCAAAAAGCTTAATGTTTAAAGGTTTGATTGTATTCTCTCTCTCAAGACACTTTAAGATAGAAGTGTCTCAGGTGAAATAACTGACTTCAAAACACTTGATACATGGCAAAATATAGCTAAAAATCTCCATAATAAGAAGAAAACTGTGTGGTTTAAAGAAAGAGAGGTGATGATGTTGAAGATGATGAGAAAAGGTTGGAAGATGCAGATGAGAAATTTAATAATGAAAAATGCCAGTGACCGATCCCAGCTCAAGACTAAGAATAATTAGATGGGGTCATGATAAAACTCTAAGGGACCCGGTCCTTAAGAAGCTTATCTCATGTGAAAAAGTTTCAACCTTGTGAATAAAGTCAAGTCTAATATCAGGTCTTCAGACTTATTTCTAGAAAAAGTCATGGAATGAAATGGTATGTAAAAAATAACAAGCTACAACTAGGATTGATCACATCAACCTGACTTACTAGATGAATCAACTTTGATCACACCAAGCTTCAAGAGGTAGCTATCCCTGGTAAATTAGGTACACATTGGTCTAACTTAATACCATACCTTTACAGCCATACACCGATGGGAACAACTTTGGAGGTAGACAGATGTGATAAGCACAAAGTTGAGGATTCACTCAAACTAGAGAGGGAATTGGTCCCATCTCTCAAGTTAGTATATTGTATGTGTAATTTTTTTTGTTCTGTTAAGAAAAAATCATGTCCTCCTTATCCTTGTGTTAGAAAAAAATATCCTATTCTAAAAAGAAAGTTGAGTCACTTAAGATCTAATATTTATCATATTTTGTTCCCTCACAAAACCCTTCCTTGTGCTTATTATTTCTTTAAATCTTATTGTACCCACTCCTTCTCTCGTAAAAAAAGAGCCCTTCTAAGAAAGAGACCTTCTTGATTGCTGTAGCTTTCCAAATATCATCTTTTTCAAAGGATTTTGATCTTAGCATAGTTAAACGTTCCTTCCCAAACTTTCCTAAAAAACATCCTTCTATTCCTAATTTTCCAAAGCCTGACTCTTTTATTACTCAATCTGTTGGTGAAAAATAATCCTTGAATCCTCAAAACTATTTTGATAAAGTTGTGATGGATGAAACCTTGGTTGCTGTAAACCTTATTTTGCTGCAAAGGGAAACAGAAAGAGCATAGTTGATCATCAGAAATCCAATGTCAGTAAAACACTAAGAATTTCTGGAAAGTGGTCTAGAAGTTCAACTGAGAAACGACTGACTCTTGAGGGACCTGGTCCCAAAAAGAGAAAAATGGCTAAAAAATTATCAGTGATCACTTATACTAGAAGACTGAATGGGCAAAAAGTGAGTTTGTATCCAAGGAAGTTAGAAATAGGTTCTTGAAGAATAAAAAAGTGTTAACTGGAAAGATTTTTTATTCAAGTGTGCTAACATAACCTGGTATGCTATAACTAGTTGAGTTGGTAAAACATCAAGGCTAGTTTCATCACATGAAAGGACCTATTCCCACTACTTTTGATGATATAGTAAGGGAATTGTATTTCACTTTGGAAATTTCAAAAGATGGAATGAATTTGACTACACAGGTCTAAGGAAGGAAAATAAAGATAAAGGAGGAAACATTGGGAAGAATCTTAGAAGCTCTTATGTATGTGGTGAGAACTATGTCCAAGAAACTACTTTTGATAGAATTCTTAGCAAATGGATCCAATATTAAAGGGAAATTTGTGGTTGGAATGAATAGGAAATCACCCAAGACTGAGTTTTAATTAGTCTTTGATTTTTTGAACAAGGTAATTCTGCCTAGATCACAAAAGAAAAGCATTGCCTCAGCCACTGATTTATATGTGATAGAATGCCTTAGTAGTTTTGAATTCATTAATCTACCTGCATAGAAAATAGAAAACATTTACAAGATGGTTCTTGGGTAAAATGGAAATGATGGCATGCCTTACGGATATTGGTTGAACAAGGTATTTCACTAATTGGTATTTTCTGTGAAAAAAAAACCTAAGGGACTGTGTTACAAATGCTTGGTATGAAGACATTGATCTAAGTTGAATATGTACAAAGAGGTACCATTTATCAAAGCGAGCTCAGTAAGGAAATAGAGGAACTAAAGTTCCACCTAGCTACCAAGGATGAAGAAATTAGCAAGCTCTAGTTAAAAATTGAGCATCTATCTAAAAGAAACCCATGTGACTTATAAATGCTCAAACTAAGAATGTTGAATTGAAGAAGAGGGTGTCAATCTTAACTAATGAGGTCCTTAGCCTTAATGCACAGATTAAGCCATCTAAACAACAAGATGACCCTACTCCATCAAAAATTGTCTCCCATTCCTTATTAATTCTTCCTGATTCTTTTGGCTTTTCCCCCAAGAACATTAAATATATGCACTGCAATGATATTTATCCCCTACTTTTTAATGAATCTTTACTTTTTATGTTATATTTGTTACGTTTAAATGAAAAGTTATTATTCATGTTAATGTTACCCTAGTGGTCATGAATTAACTAATTTGTGATTATTTTACTCTTTTTTTAGTCTACTCACTTTTCAATGACGCCGAAAGGGGGATACTGAGTTTATGTAGTAGGGACTAGGTACCAGGTGAATTGATCTACAAATTTGAATGTCATGTTGATAGGGGAAAATAAGTGATTTGCTGAATAAATGAATAAAGGAATTCATGTTGACATGGGGAAGCATGCAAATGCACTATATAAACGTACATGATGATAGGGAGAAAAAATAAGAGTTTTTACTGCGGATGACAATAGGGGACCAGGGCCTGTGTTGCATATTGGTGGAAGCATGATGATAGGCGGAACATTCATCTACAGAGTGGTAATCACACTGATTAAATGTGATGGATATGCCCAAAGATGTATGGTTGGTTTGTCATCATCAAAAAGGGGGAAATTGCTATATGTAGTTTTGATAATGAGCAGCTAACTGCAAGGGACCAGGTCCCTAGATGTTCATGGTACAGTACAACTGACACGTATTTTCCACAAAGTTTTATCCTCTTGTATAACAAACTTGCAGGTGTTTCTTGTACTGATTAAGACACTTGGTCCAATTAGATTTTAGCCTAATCATAACCCAACTATAAAAGAAAAAAGAGGCTTGTTCATCAAATAGTTTTTGGACAAATCTAAAGAGTGAAGAGAGGCATCAAAAACTCTATTTCAAGATTGCTCAAACATTTCTCATGATCATAACATTGTAATACACTTAAAGAGTGAGTGATTATTCTTGAGTATTGATTTGTTATTGAACTACTCATGCAATAAGAGTAGTGTTTTATTTTCTTAAGAGATATGATTAGCTAGAATTGCCTAAGCCTGTTGCATATTAGGGTTAACCAGTTTAAGGGTTCAAGGAAATATTGCAAAGATGAGCTTGTAGTAGAGTTATTAGAAGCGAAAGGAGCCTAGAGTTGGGCTGAAATCGAGTTTGTAATCAAGAGATTGATTATAGTGGATTTTGTTGGTGCTTTTGAGGGAAAATAGTGGTTTTTCCTCCCTTGAGCAAAAGGAGTTTCCATGTTAAATATTGTGTGTTGTTTCTTTCCTACACTACCTGTAGTTCTCCTGCACTCTATTATTTGATTGACTATGATTGACTATGAGGAACTTGGTC
>JAPEIP010000006.1:61780534-61793039 GCA_026120095.1 Capsicum chinense | reverse complement strand
CAAAGTTTTATCCTCTTGTATAACAAACTTGCAGGTGTTTCTTGTACTGATTAAGACACTTGGTCCAATTAGATTTTAGCCTAATCATAACCCAACTATAAAAGAAAAAAGAGGCTTGTTCATCAAATAGTTTTTGGACAAATCTAAAGAGTGAAGAGAGGCATCAAAAACTCTATTTCAAGATTGCTCAAACATTTCTCATGATCATAACATTGTAATACACTTAAAGAGTGAGTGATTATTCTTGAGTATTGATTTGTTATTGAACTACTCATGCAATAAGAGTAGTGTTTTATTTTCTTAAGAGATATGATTAGCTAGAATTGCCTAAGCCTGTTGCATATTAGGGTTAACCAGTTTAAGGGTTCAAGGAAATATTGCAAAGATGAGCTTGTAGTAGAGTTATTAGAAGCGAAAGGAGCCTAGAGTTGGGCTGAAATCGAGTTTGTAATCAAGAGATTGATTATAGTGGATTTTGTTGGTGCTTTTGAGGGAAAATAGTGGTTTTTCCTCCCTTGAGCAAAAGGAGTTTCCATGTTAAATATTGTGTGTTGTTTCTTTCCTACACTACCTGTAGTTCTCCTGCACTCTATTATTTGATTGACTATGATTGACTATGAGGAACTTGGTCCCTCACTATATGGTGCGACCCCAAGGGTTCTAGAAAAAGGTAAATATTTATGACATCAAAGAAAATCTTACAGACTAATCTTTTAAGGAATTAAGATCTCTAGATGTTGTGTTATTGATTCTGTGTGTGAGCTTATAAAAGATAAGGAGTCTTTAAGTGAAAACTTAATGAATTCGAAGTAGATAAGGTGGAGTTTGTTGAACAAGTGTCTAAACTTCAAAAAAGTTGTCAATTCCTTTATTTTGAGAATAACTTTCTAAATGAAAAACTCAATGAAATACCTAAGTGTCACTAAAAGGGAAAAAGTAAAAGTAGAAGGATTCAACCTGATCTAGAGAAGAAGTTTCCCAAGCCTAATAAAGACTTAATTTCATCCCTGGAGAGGAATTCTGAACTTTAGAGGAACCTGGTTCATATTAAGGCTGAGCTTGAGAAGGATCGCAAATAGACAACCTCCTCTCAAGTTCTGGCAAGTTTGACTGCTCAGAAGTTTAACAGCAAAAAGGGTCTTGGTTTCTAGAGTTCAAGTTCAGCTTATAACCGACATCAAATATGTTTCTATTATGAATAATTTTCTGTGCACTCATTGTGGTAAAATTTGACATGTAAAATATTTATGTCCTTCAAAGATGGCTGCTGTGAAAAATTTGAGGAGTCCTTCTGAATCAAAGAAAAATAATATTGTTCTACCTGCTTGGACTATAAAGAATTTGATTTTCCTTTGTCCCCCTACTGGGAATTCAAGATACAATGGGTTCCCAAAACTAGCAGTTGATGTGTCTGCAGGGTAGAGAAAGAGGAAGCATCCACCACTATTATATGGATAAATGTTGTTTCAAATATATAGCTGGAAGAATTGAAGACTTTCTCTCACTCAAACACCTTAAATGAGGCAGTGTCTCTATTGGTGATGGTAAAAAGAGATACAAGGACTGGGAAAGTTACGAATAGTTTGATCCTACCCATCGATGATGTTTATTATATGGATGTTCTAAAATTTAGATTGTTGAATGTGTCATAGATTTATTATAAGGTAAATAAAGGGAAGTTTATGTCTGACAAGTGTGTGGTCACAAAAATCAAGGATGGTGAATTTATTCTAACAGCCTTGAGAAACAAGAATATGTATGTTGATAACATGGAATCTTATAATACTAGGATTCTTATCTGTATCATTGTTTAGATGATGTAGCTGAATTGTAGTATAACTGGTTGGGTTATGTCAGTTGATCCCTGCTGAACAAACTGGTCAGTAAGGACTTGGTTTGAGAAGTGCTAAAGTTGAATTTTTCATACTCCAAAGTGTGTGAAGCCTTTGTGAAGGGTAAGTAAAATTCTAGATTCACCTGAACAATCTTACTGAGACCTAAAAGAGAAACTTTCCTATTATTTAAAGCTTTAAAATAGGTCAAAGTAAAGTATAATAAGAAGATTGTTGAGATCAGGTCAGACTATGGCACAAATTTTGAGAATGGAAAATTCTCCTAGTTCTATAGTGATCTTGGAATCAATCACAATTTTCAGTACATAAGACACCCAGCAAACTGTTATTGTGGAAATAAAAATAGAACATGGGTGGACATCTCCAGGACTATGTTGATTAATGTAGGAATAACTCAAAACTTTTGGGCTGAAGTAATTAATACAACATTTCATGTGATCAATAGGTGTATAATTAGGTCCATTCTTAATAACCCCTTACGATCTCATGAATAAGAAGAAGACCGAGTTAAGTTATTTTAAGCCTTTTGGATGTAAATGTTTTGTTCTTAACAATGGAAAGAATGATCTTGGGAAATTTTACCAAAGAAGTTATGAAGGTATATTGTTTTGTTATTCATCAAAAATTAAATCTTACAGAATCATCAACAAAAGAACTTAATGTGTAGAGGAGAGTGTACATATTGTGTTTGATGAAACCGGATGTGCTAGTTCAAGGAACTCCCTTGATGATGTAGACCTTGAACAAGTCCTCAAGGCTCCCAGAAAGCTAGCTAAAAATAATGGTGATTCAGAGAAAGGTATCAAGGATGGTAAATATTCACGGGGACCAGGTTCAATGCATGAAGATAAAGATGATTCAGGATGGTAAAGACTCACGGGGACCAGGTTCAATCCATGAAGATAAAGATGATTCAGGAGAACATCAGGAACCTGGTTTATTTCAACCCCTAAATGAACATGTTGATCCTCATTACAACTCAGTGTATCACCTGTCTCCTGAGCATAACACCTCAATGGGAACTAGTCCCTATTCAAGTCAACCTACTCCTCAAAGACCCAGGTGGAAGCATTAATCCTCGTATCTTATTGATTTTTAAGAATCTACCCACATATCTGGATACTTGTAAATAGACTAGGAATCGATGCTAAAAAACTATGTGCCTTCTCAACATTATTAATTCAAATTGAGCCCAAGGATATAAAGAAGGCCTTTAAGATCTGACTAGATAAATGCCATGAAATAAGAGTTGCATCAGTTTAAGATAAGCAAAGTGTAGCACCTGGTTCCTTGTCCAACTGACAGAACTGTCATAGGGACCAAGTAGGTGTACAAAAACTAAGTTGATAAGCATGGTAATATAATATGGAATAAGGAAAGGTTGGTTATAAAAGGTTATATCTAGGAGAAAGACATTCACTATGATGAAACATTTGCTCTCATAGCTAGAAGAAAAGCTATTCAAATTCTCATTGCTTTAGCCATCTACATGGAATTTAAGTTGTTTCAGAAGGATGTGAAAAGTGCCTTTCTGAATGGATTCCTAAAAGAAGAGGTGTATCTGAAGAAGCCTCCACAATTTGAAGATGTTGACTTTCCAAATCATATGTTCAAGCCGAACAAAGCTCTTTATTGATTGAAGTAAGCTTCTTGATTTGGGTATGCGAGGTTCTCAAAAGTCTTACTTGACACTGATTTCAAAAGAGTAAATATTGACAATACACTTTTCTTGAAGTCAGGGGGGAGCCATCTCATTATTTAAGTATATGTTAATTACATCATATTTGGAGAAATGTTGTGCTGAAGCACACACGCAAGTGTACATGGTCTCACCAAGTAATATAGTAGCCTTAAAGAAATCATAGTATCGATCCCATAGGGACTAGTGTTAAGAAACTATCTAATTTCAGTTCAAATATTAAACAATGTAGTAAAATAAAGGTTTGAACAATCAATAGGATGAAAAGCAGGGTTAAGGCTTTGCAAACAATCATACTACGCTATATAACTTCATTGGTTGGTTTAATTATCTTGTTTGTTAGTTCACGGGGTTCATACTATGACGATGGCCTTCCAAACCTTTAGTCAATTATCTAACCTAGCCCCACAACTATATAACTGAGCAGGGATATGATAAATAGGTTAAACACGTTCATATTTCATCCCGCACTTGAGACAAATATGTCACAAACGTATATTCCTATCCTCAGCACTAATTATAACTCTATTCAATTAGAAGATTACAATCTTATTCTATTTATCCAACGTTCTATCCTCTGGTTCCTCCTCCTGAGTTCACAAGATGATTAAAATACTTAAAATAGTAATAAAAATGATAAATAAACAACCAATAATGATAAAAAAACAATAATCAAGTCAATTCAAAATAATAATACTCATGTTCTCCGCCTTAACAACAAAAAAAGGTGTTTAGCCGATCATGGACGTAACTGTAATCACAATGAATGACTACATGTTAAAGTCCATAAAAAACCCAAAGTAATGGAAGATAAACCCTAATTTAATTTTTATCCAGCCTCCCTTTAAGTCCCAAGGTCGTCCAAGGTGTGAAACATAACAACTACATGTCCTATTTATACTAGGACACAAGCTGCCAATTTTGACGTAGGGTCGTGCCACATCCTTATTGCGGATCCTAGGGGAACATGGATCGACCTAATCATAGTTAAATAATGTAATTTGTAATTAATGAATCCCAAGTCTGTGGATATCCCTAACACGGTGCCTAAGGTCCATGTCATGCCAATGACTCCAAAACATCCATTTTTGGTAAAATCTTGTCCCGTGTGTTGGTCCATCCTTTTCAATCCTTGTGGTGATGTTTCTACTTGATTTAAAGCTTTTGTATCATCCATATATAATAATTATCAACTAAATAAGCACACTATAGCATCAAACACCACGAATTAGAGCTCAACACAACATACAATCTAAGATGATGAACTAGTAACTTAAGCTAAGAGTCCTAGTATTGTCTCTTTGATCTTTAACTTAGTGTTTTGTCTCTTGTCTTATTTAAATAAAACCATAAACACTATAAACAAGTCATTCCAAAAAGAATTAATCTATTATGCCTTTAGTAACCCATTACACACACTAGAATTCATCAAGATAAACTAGAACAACACATAGCCCAAGCTAGTAACACTAATTTTCTCGTCTAAACTCTAAGTGGCCAAATTGATTCCAAACTTGTTTGAAAAACACCTTAAGCATTATAATCAAGTAGTTTAACACTCAGATGCTGAATTATAAAAAGATTTAGTCATTTATCACATGATAAATCATGAAAATGAGACTAATTATGCTCGGATAATAACACTATGGTGGATAAATCCACCTCAGATTACCACCCCACACTTAAAACCTTATTCATCCTCAAACAACTCTTCACTCTAAGAATCATAATCAGAGAAGACTCCACACTTCCACAACATGAAAGACATTCAAGCTAGAACTACAATGACTACACACATCGTAATTTTTTATCTTAAGAATGTTATACACAAGTGTAAGCTCAAGAATAGTACATAAAAACATCCTAACCTCAAGAATTGACTCACCAAGTTGGAAAACTTATGAATATTACTCAATCAAAGAGATCATACAAATTACCCAAATATCTTCAAACATGTGACCTCACAATAAGAGAGTTGCCCTTAACCACTCACACGGATGCAATTTAGCACAAATAGGCAAAAGAATCAAATTACTCTCACGCTAAAAAAGAATTCACAAGTTACACAAGATGCACCATAGGCTTGCCCTTAGTGTAGTACTTCACTAAAATGAAATGTTAAGGCTCAACATCTAATAGGTCTTTATGGTTGTAATGTAAGCTAAGGGATGGGTAGGAACTATTCTGGCCAGTAATAGTGACAAGACCCGAACTAAGGCCTAGTTGTGTTGGGTGCCTCAAGCCCAACTGGGATCGGAGATCACTCCCAATAACCCACCATAACAGCCCTACACCCCATATTAGATGAGTTCTAAATATTTATATATATCTATATATAATTCAAAACAAAATAGAACAATCATAAATCAAATATAGTCAACTGGTGTCAAGTATAATACCAATACCAATGTCAAGACTGACAACAAAATCGACACCGTCCATACCATCCCAATGCAGTCCCATAATGCCTCAATCTAAAAGTAAAATAATACCCATTCGGGTCATGCCTCCAACCATATAGAAAACCAAAACCTAAGAAATAACCAAAGTATGTAAAGAAACCCACGAAATGGAGCCTTCCAGAATATGAAAGCTCACCACTTCAATCCAACACAAGGGATCCCAAATTTGATCACTGAGATTAAGTAGTAAAATGGCTGGTTCTTGCACCACGTGGGGAAATAGCCAACCGACGTTGGGTTAGCGGGTGAATGCTAGCAAGTACTAAGGATAACGATAAAATAATGCCAACCTTTAAAACCAAATAAACAACTATATTTATTCACAGCCGTACATATATATATATATAATTCATGTCGGGAAAGGGAATCGTCTTTAGCATTCCTTTAAAACCATTAACCTAGGTATGTGTAGCTTAACCATCCTAGAACCACCCACAGGCTATATGGGTCCAGTGTTACCCCCTGAATGGGCCCCAATGAGTGTAGCTGCACAAGCTGGAGATACCATAGGATATGGGATTCTCATGTACCCTTCACTCTCTATGATACATACATACAAGGGTAACTTAGGGGATTCCCGTGTACTCCATAAGTATAGCGTGTGGTCGCTATGACCAATCCTCATGTCGGCAAACAAGATTTTCCAGTGGTCGTCCATTGGACTCACACCTTTATGAGTAGCTATCACAACCCGCCATTATTGCCAAATTAAAACCATTGTCACACAACTAAACCACCAATTCCATGTATTATTAACCAAGGGTGTAAGAAGTGGTATTTTCATACCGACTATAGCTTGAAAGTAATGTCCTTAGAAACCCCTTTTAAAGAAGAGGGATTCCCATGTACTCAGAGAGATCATTATCATTAAGTTCACTTTGGGGATCCCCATGTACCCCACAAGTAGTTCATTATTACGATTTCTTGGGGGATTTTCTTGTACCCTGCAAGGCTTTCAATTAACCATAACCGTGACAACCAAGACCTTACCATTTAACGATTTAAAACCATCCAAACCAATTTAGGGTTCCATTACCACTTTGTACCATGCATAGTTTTCAATAAAAGTTCAACAATGCAACAAAAGCATTCTCATAGGTATTTTAGCAAACATGTTGAGGGCATATAGTTCCAAAACCAAAACCAAGTATCAATTAACCACTCCCATGCAACCACATATTCCATCAACCAGTATAACATAAAAACCTTAAGTAAAACATGGGAAAACCATAAACAAACCATTTATAATCGAAACCCCCAATATATAATTGAAACCCAAAACCATACAACAATTATTCCATGAAAACCATACATAAAATCATGCCTTTAGTTGAATAAATAATGAGGGAGAAGTAACATGCCTTAGATTATGAAAAATATAGAGAGAAACTATCCCGTAAGCCCTAAATTAACCGCCTTGAAGGAAACCCTAGCCTTCCTTGACCCAAGAACCTTGATAGAATTTGAGAGTGTTTAAGAGAGTTTGATTGATTGCATATAGGTTAATGAACCCCCCAAAAGGTGTTTTATGTCATGGGGCCTTAAGAGGTTAGGAGGGGAAATATCTAGATTACCCCTAACTTAAATGGTATAAAATTCTCGCAGTATGATGCTACCAGCCCCTCCCCAAAAACGTACCATACTATATGAGTGGTACCCACCACTCATACTGTAGACATCCCTTGGACCCCACACTATCAAACATTCGACCACCAAGGCAATCTCGTACCAAAACATACGACAAGTACCCTAGAACTGTACCTTAGATAGAATAGACTACTCTAAGTTAGACTTAGGGCATCATATGGTTTGTCATAATACCGTTAGTACCCTAACATACGACAAGTATGATCCATTCATACCTTAGACATAAACCAACCAAACCACACTGATTAACATACGACCAAGGTCCCCTAAATCGTACCCTATCATATGAGTAGTACCCCTAGTCATATGAAGTCCAGAGAGTTCAAAACTCATGAAATTTCTAAGGACCAGAACCCAGGATTATTAAATTCTCCCCTCCTTGGATTATTCAACCCTAGATGATGGACAAAGAAGTATAAGCATGATTTATATCCCAACACCCGCCATTCTAATCTTTAACAAAGTTAGAGAACAACATCTAAGAAAATCAACCTTTTCTTTAATAAAAATCAAAAAGCACAGATGTTATCCAGAATATATACCTTTAGCACGAATATTTGGATTTGAAAACAAATGCGGATGCTGGGATGTAATCTCCTCTTCCACTTCCAAAGTAGCCTCTTCCAGCTGTTTATTCTTCCATTGAACCTTTACCGAGGCCACATCCTTGCTCCATAACTGATGAACCAGACAATCCAAGATTTGAACCGCGATTTTCTCATAGGGCAGAGAATCTGAAATATCAATATATTAAATAAGAACCACTTGAGACAGATTGCCAATCCACTTCCTCAACATAGATACATGGAACACCGGATGAATAGAGCTCAAACTAGAAGGCAAATACTCAACATTACCAACCCTTCTTAGAATCACATAAGTACCAACATACCCTATCCCAAATCACCTAAATCCCAAACCTGAAACTCTAAATCCTGACGTCTTACATATGCATAGGACTTTTGGCAACTTTGGGTAGCCTTAAGCCAATCTCAAATCACCTTCACCTTCTCCATAGCCTGATAAACAAAGTCCAGAGCAAACATATCTGCCTTACCAAGCTCAAACCACCCAATAAGAGATCTACACCTCCTACCATACAATGCCTGAAAAGGAACCATTCCAATGATTGAGTGGTAACTATTGTTATTAACAAAGCCTACAAGAGGTAGATGTTAAACCCAATTACCACCATAGTTAGTCACACATGCACAAAACACATCCTCCAATATCTGAATAGTCCTCTCTTCTTGCCTATCTATCTATGGGTGAAAAGCAGTACTCAGACTAACTTTAGTCCCCAACCCTTTCTGAAACAACCGTAAAAAGGTGAAATGAAAACTGCATACCATGTTCAGAGATGGTAGAAATAGGTACCCATGTAGCTTCACAATCTCTTGGAGATATAACATCGCATAATCCTCAATCAAAAAGTTAGTCCTCGCTGGCAAGAAGTGAACAAACTTTATCATCCTATCCACAATGGCCCAAGCCAAATCAAATTAATTTTGAGACCGGGGAAGACCAGTAACAAAATTCATGTTAATTACTTCCTATTTTCATTCAGGAAACTCAATTTCTTTGTACAACCTTCCGGGACTTATGTACTCAACTTCCACTTGTTGAAACACCTTGTATTTAGCCAAAAAATTAGCCACATCCTTCTTAATACCATTCTACCAATACATGTCCTTGAGACCATGATACATTTTGGTCAAACTAGGATGAACAACATAGCGGGACTCATAGGCCTCAGCCAATATCCTCTCATGTAACCTATCAACGTCGAAAACACATAATATTTTTTGGTACCGCAGGGTACCACACCACTAACCTCAAATGCCATCACCTTTTGGCTACCTACATAACCCTTGATTTTTATTAAGAAAATATTTAAAATTTGCTTCTCCTTGATCTCTGCACCAAGAGATGACCATACCATTTACAGCATCAACATACCCCTATCCTCGGAGTCTAAAAGACGAACTCCAAGGTTAGCTAAGTGGTGAATACCCTTCACTAACTCCCACTTCTTCTTTTCCATATGAGTTAAAATCCTCATGGACAACCTGCTAAAAGCATCAACAACAATATTAGCTTTAACTGGGTGGTAGTAAGGACTCATATCATAATCCTTGAGAAACTCAAGCCATCTTCTTTGCTTAAGATTAAGCTCTTTGTGAGTAAACATATGCTGAAAACTCTTATAATCCGAGAAGATGTCCACGTGCACTTCATACAAATAATACCACCAGATTTTCTATGCAAACACCACAGCTAATAATTCCAATTCATAAGTTGGATGATTCCTATCTTGCACCTTTAAATGTCTAGAGGCATAAGCTATTATCTTACCATATTGCATCATAACAAAACCAAGCCCTACTTGGGATGCATCACAGTAAAATACAAACCCCTTAGTGCCTTCCGGCAAAGCCAAAATTAGAAATGAAGTTAGCTTATCCTATAGCTTCTTGAAACTACCCTAACAGGCATCTGACCAAGAGAAATTTACTTTTTTCTGAGTCAACTTAGTCAATAGGGCAGCTATTTTTGAGAAACTCTCCACAAATAGCCGGCTAAATGGAAAAAGCTCTAAATGTCAGTTGGAGGCATGGTCTAGGCCATTTCTTAACCACTGCAACCTATTGTAGATCCACTATGATCCCCTCACTAGAGATAATATGACAAAAAAAGTGACATAGTTCAACTAGAATTAACAAGTCATATATCCTTGGAAGATTAATCCCAAACTCATTCTCCCTATCATGAGAAACACCAAGAAAGTCATCAGGGAAGACCTCAGGAAATTCACTCACCACCGTGATTGAATACAAAGAAGGACCTTGCGAGTTAGAATCTTTAACCCATACTAAATGATAGAGACACACTTTGGATATTAATCTTCGAGCTCCAAGATATGATATGAACGCTCCCTTAGAAGCCAGGGAACCACCCTTTTATTCAATAACCAGCTCACCAGTGAACCTATAGACAACCGTACATGTTCGACAGTCTAAGGACACGTAGCATGAGTATAACCAATCCATACCCAAAATAACATCAAAATCCATTATATCTAATTCTTACAAATTCACCAAAGTCTCTTTACTACCAACAGAAATAACACACCCCCTATAGACTCTTTCAGCAACCATAGAGTCACCTACCGAGGTAAAAACTAAAAAAAGGTCTGAAATAACCTCAGGATCAAAACCAAAATACACAGCAACAAATAGGGTTAGATAAGAGAAAGTGGACCCCAAATCAAGTAAATAATAAACAACCCGAGAAAAGAGTTTTAATATACCAGTCAAGACATCCGATGATACCTCGGACTCTTGTCGGTTATGAGTTCATATAGACGGTTCCAACCAGTGCCATAACTAGATGGTACACCTTTGGTGCCGGAGCTGATGATGCAGTAATTAGAACCTTATTCACCCCTGAAGAACCTGTTCCTCCCCTCATCATAAAAACTCTGATGCAAAAAACTACATAACCTACAAGGAGGACATGATAAATCCAATTGAGCCCCACTAGCTTGAGATTGGGCACCCTACCCCTTAAATTCATCGCGACCTTATTGACACCTATCTCCCGACTACTTTGGGTAGGGAGCACTAGCTGTGGAGAAAGAACTAGAACTCTACCACCTCTTTTTTGGCCACTTGACACTATCTTTACTACTTTATTGTTGGAAACCACCTTGCTCAGAGAACCTAAACTTCTTACCATGCCTTTACCCTATCTCAACCATCTTTTTGTTTTCCTCCTTCACATGTTGCATATGAATAACCAACTTAGAGATGTCTATGTCCTTGATCAGAAAGGTTGTCGTACTTTTAAGGACTAACTCATGAGATAGACCTGAGGCAAACTTTCTCATCTTGGACCTCATATCTGACATCAACTCGAAAGCATATCGAGTCCTTCACTGATATCTTTCTTTGTTTCAGATTAACAAACTTTTCCTCATTAGCCTCCCTAAACTCCTTAGAAAAAAAGCAATTAAGAAATCCACAAGAGAAATTCTCCTGCAAATATGACTCTACAACATCACCCCTTGCCTTATCCTATTCCTCATGCCATTAGTACTCTACATCCTTCAGTTGATAGGTAGCAAACTCTACCTCCTCTATATTCATGGGTGCATAACCCTTAAAATCTTTTTCATCTCATCTAGAAAATTCTTAGGATCTTTCTCTACCTTAACACCAGTGGAAGTTAGAGGACTCAATCTCATGAACTGGCTAACCCTTGTGTCCTCAGCAGATGGAGTAGCATATGCACCACACTCATCCTAAAAAGCTACCAACTGAGCAATCACATGAATTAACTGACAAAACTCAGAATTCATCACATCATCCAGAGAAGGACTTGAAAGAAGCAGTGTAACTCCATAGAAATCAAGGACTGGACCCCTAGACCGAGTATAGATCCCATAAGTAGAGCTTGTCCTATAAACATTGCCCCCTATTGGGACAGAGGAGTTTTTATGAACTTCAGATCACCGAGCCATGATCTGAAAAGTGAACAAATAAAAATTAGAGAAGATTCTAGGACTTAGACTCCAAATCATGAAAATAAAACACAAGAAAGAGAAATAGTTTCTAAATACCTTGTAGCCTCTCCCTTATTAGTGTGGCGTGTTACACACCCTTAAAAGAGACTACTCGACATGACTTTGTGGAATCTTAAGTGACCATTAACCTAGGGATCTGATACCAATCTGACATGACCTGAACCAGGTGTGTCTGGTGCCTCAATCCCAACTGGGATCGGAGAGTACCCAATACCCCATCATAACCACCCTACATTCCATATCAAAAGAATTTTAAATA
>JAPEIP010000006.1:61745876-61763057 GCA_026120095.1 Capsicum chinense | reverse complement strand
GTTTTACAACTACATAAATTAAAACCTAAAAATATGAAAAATAAAATACCTACCTTAACTTGGGTTGCCTCCCAAGCAGCGCATAATTTAGTGTCACGGCATGACCCAACATCACTACTTAACTGAATTCCTTCATCCTCTTACTCCTACTTGGAGTCTATCTTCTTATTTATTTCTAACTTCTTAAGTGTGTACTCTTAATATCAATATATTTCTCAATAATTGCCTTTTTAGGCTCATCAATCATCATGACTATTAGCTTAAGTGGTGGCTCGAAAAACTCAACGAGACTATCCAAAGAGATCTTTTGTGGTGCACTCTCTACCACCCCACACTTATCTACTTCCATCATTATAGTCATACATAAATCTTTGTAGTGGGAAAGTAGATTAAGTGGCTTAAAACTCTAAAAACCACCTCTTCATTAATCTCATTATGAGAGTTCCCTCTCTCACATCTATTAACACTCCTCCGTGGAAAGAATGGATGTCTCAGAATGATCAGTGCCCTATTATTGGCATCAAAATCCAAAACAATAATATTAGAAGGAATTACAAACTTACCAACCCTTATGAGGATATCTTCAATTATTCCTTTAGGCTTAACTATGGTCCTATCTGCCAATTAGAGCATCAAAGGGCATTGTCTCAACTCACCTAACCCAAGAGTTTTGAACAAAAATTACGACATCAAATTTATACTCACCCCTAAATAACTCAAGGTATGGATCACTTCTTCATCATAAATCTGTATGAAGAGGGTAAAACTCTCAGGGTCCTTAAGATTTTTGGGCATATTATTCAGTACCAAAGAGCTACAATCCTCCGTTAGTAAAACCATTTCAATGTCCTGCAGCTTCACTTTATTAGTCACAATTTCTTTCAAGTACTTGGCGTACTTAGGCATTCCCTACAAAATATCCAATAAAGGCAAATTAATGTGAATTTCTCTAAATGTGTCAAAGAACTTCCTAAAATATATATCCTCTGTGGCTTTCTTGAATCTTTGTGGGGTTGGTGGTGGTGGTCTATTATTCACTTATTCTGCAACCTTTATTTTTAGGTACTCAGACTTTCCTATATTATCAACAACTTTGTTTGCAGCCTGTTATAGGCCTAACTCTACATCTACCTCCTTATTTTTCTTTGTAGGTTGGTCATTAACCTCTTTACCATTTCTTCAAGTGATTTTCATAACTTTCTTTGGACGTTTATTATCACTTAGAAAACCACACTGAGGTTTGGTATTTTATTCCAGCTACAATTGCCTCAACTGCTGCTTCAACTATTTTGTTTAATTTGTTGATTTTTTATATCAACAACCATCTTCTCTTGATTAGCCAGGATATTCTTCAAAGTTTCCTCCATATTGTTGGCATTGTATTATGCTTCTTCTAGTGATATTGCTGATGTTGATTGTTGCCCCCAAGAATGAATGGGTTAAGTATGCTACTTTTGGTTGTAGGCATTACCATAATTTAGCTTTTGTGCATAGCCCATAAAGTTAATAGGTTCAGGATTGGATCCTCACAAGTCTACAGAGTGTACACTATTACCAAAAATCTCACACCATACTAGAGCCTATTGCACCACATTAACCTTAGCGTGAGACTATTGGACACCTAATATGCTAAATTGATTCATCATTTGATTATGCATAGCTGAAATTTGAGTGGTTAAGGTAGTGATACTATCAACTTTAATCATGTCGACATCCTTATTCAATGAGCTTCTATACATGTCATCATGACAGTCAGGATTCTCTACTATGCAGTTCAACAAAGTATACAACTCATCATAAGTCTATTCTAGAGCCTGACCACCAGCAGCTAAATCTAGCAAAATTTCTGTTTTATGGTTAAGAACTTCAACAAAGGTGTGATCTAATACCTCATTGGATTGATGATGATGGGATAGTCCCAAAAAATAGACTTGAATTTCTCCTAAGCATGATAAAGTTTCTCATCAGTTTCTATTTAAAGCTCAAAATCTCACTATGTAGTCTCATAGTCTTGTCGGATGGAAAGAAGTGGATGAGGAACTTTTGTGCTAAGTCATCCTATGTTATGATTGAACTTTTTGTCTCTAATTCAGCTACTTCTTTGATTCCTCAAAAAGTGAGAAGTAGAAGAGTGTCAGCCTCACATAATCAGTTGACACACCTATCAGGATAAATGTGTAACTAATCTCCAAAAAATTTTGCAAATGTACTTATGGATCTTCATGTGACATCCTATTAAACTATCCACTACTGTGTAGAATTTGCACCATATTCTTCTTTACATCAAATTTACCTGTAATATCTAATCTGTAAATAGTGGAGGTGACATTAGTCGCAAATGGGATTGCCACTTTGCAAACTGTCCTGCGAGATGGTGGATCCTTAACCATGAGAGTAGTAATACCTTGTTTATCATTAATTTGTGGGACATGATAGAGAAGGATTATTTCTCCCCTTTTTTGTTGAAAGTGTTACTCAGGCTTGGGGATCTGGTTTAACCAACTCCCTATTCCTTGCTAGCTTACTAGCATGTTAACCTGTTGCTTGCAAATTTATAAATGGAGATCAAGTGACAAGTATCACGGAAATCCAAAAATTAAAACAAAAACTATGATAGCTTCCTATTGACAAGTCCCCAGAAATAATGCAAAAAACTTGTTGCACCCAAGAGCACACACAAGTGTACGTGGTCTCACCAAGTAATATAGTGGCCTTAAAGAAATCCAAGTATTGATCCCACAGGGACTAGTGCTAACCAACTACCCAATTTTAGTTCAACTATTAAATTTAAATTAGTGCAAATGTAACCACATGACTTTGAAAGTTATAAGCAACCACAAAATAAACAATGCGGTAAAATTAAAGTTTGAACAATCAATGGGGTGAAACCTAGGGTTAAAGATCTACGAATAATCATACTATACTATCGAACTATATTTGTTGGATTAATTATATTTTTTGTTGGTTCATGGGGTTCGTACTATTACTATGGCATTCCAAACCTCTATTCAATTATCCAACCTAGCACCACAACTACATCATTGCATAAGGATGCGATAAATAAGTTAAAAATGTACATTTCATCCCCTACTTGAACCAAATAGTGCACAAAGTTATAAGCCTATCCTCACTGCAAATTATAAACCTATTCAATTAGATGATTACAATTCTATTATATTAATCCCACGTTTTATCCTCTTATTCCTCCTTCAATATTCACAAGATAATTATGCATTTATCCTAAGGGTGGTAAATCCTTAAAATAGTAATAACGAGTATAAATAAACAAACAATAAAAATAAATAACAATAACCAAGTCAACTCATAACAATAATACTCATGTTCTCTCAAATTGTGTTCCTCTATTTTGTGACAACATAAGTGCTCTTAATATGGCACAAATCCAGTTCAACATAAGAGGTCCAAACATATAGACATTAGACATCACTTTTTTTATGAATAATATGGAGAAGGGTTTGATCAAAATAGTCTTCTACAATATTAAGAGCCACATAGTTGATATTTTCACTAAATCCCTTGGAAGGGACCAATTTGAAAAGAAAAGAATTAAGTTGGGTTTAATGAGGCAAAGTTGATTGCATGTTGTTCCTTTATTCCTCTTTGATGGCTATTAATTGATAAGCAGGTATCCATGTAAGATAATGCTACACATGTCTAATTTAAACTTATATCTTCTGTAGATTTACACACATGGTAAGGAAGATCAGATTAAGAAGGAGGATAAAAATGCTTCAAGCACTATGAGATTAGAAAATCATGTAGGTGCTAGGTCCCTCATCAGGTTAGCATCATACTTCATTCTTAAATAGTAGCATCTTAAAACTAATAATGGGTGTGCAAAAAAGACTTCCCACCTATTCCAAAATGTCGTAACCCTCCACTTTAATCCCAAAAAACATGTCCATCCAACTGGATACGTCTCATCTATAACACCCCTTTAAAATCCAATTCATTTCTTCTCTTTTTATTTAAAACAAATCTACTTTCTCTCTCTCTCTCTCTCTCTCTCTTTATCTCCCTACCCTCACTTAAAACATTCTTTCTAGCCATAATATTTTGCCAAATATCATCTCCGTCTTTAAATTCCTTCAAACACTAAAAGATCAAAGATTTCCATTACTATGTATAACCCATCCCCATCCCCATCATCACCCTCCCGAGATGAACCTAAAACTATCATAAATTTGCAGTGCTCTCTCCTCCAACCTCTCCCTCTAACTCAGCATTACAAAATCCCTTTGCTATAGCCTAGTTTACTCCACCTTCCCTTCCCTCTCATAAAGATAAAGATATTTTAGCATCATATTCTTAGGTAAAGAACAATCAAAATACTCCACTCATTCTTAACCCAGTGATTTCTTCATTTATCGAAAAGGGCTTCAAAGCAATCCCAAAATACTCAAAACAACCTATTCCTCAAGTGTCTATTTCTTCTTCCCCATATAAAGTTAAAATCTCTAAATAGGCTGGCTCATATAGTAATTCAGAAAGTCCTATCATGGATGATTTCATGTTTGACTGAGACCTACCCGCTGTAAAGAGACCTTCTTCTAATATTCATGCAATAAGTGAAGAAATTGGAATAAAAGTGTTGAACGGATTGAGAGAGGATCCCCCTAGAGATTTAGGCGCTTCCACTCCTCCTAAGTAGGAAAATACCCCTGGGTCCTTGATATGGGGTGGATTTATGACCTTAATGTTGTTATCTAAGTTCATTTAGCCTTATTTTTAGGACTTTTTATGCTATTAATGAGTTTTTAATGATATAAATAAGTATCTAAGTGTTAAAGTACTTGGTTACAATGTTTAAGGTATTTTTCAAACAAGTTTGGAACTAAATTGGTCGCTTAGAGTTTAAATGATGAAACTAGTGTTACTAGCTTGAGCTATGTATTGTTCTAGTTGATCTCAATAGATTCTAGTGTGTGTAATTAGTTCCTAATTTTATGATTGTGTAATTATGTTGGGAAATTTTTTTATAGTTTTTAAGGTTAAATTGAATCAAGCTAAGAGTCAAAACTAAGTTCAAGATCAAAAGGGCAAAACTAGTTCTCAACTTAAGTTTTTAGTTCATCATTTTTTATTGTGTGTTGTTTTAAGCTCTAATTAGTGGTGTGTTATGCTATAGGGTGCTTTTTGAGTTTATTATGATGAAATATGGAATATTCAAAATCTGTAAGTATAGTTAAAACAACACCACAAGTCTTGGAAGTGATGGACGAAAGCAAGGGACAAGATTTGATGTAAAAATGGACACTTTGGAGGCCTTAGTGCATCGAGGACCTTAGACAATGCTATAAGATCTGATACATGACCTTGGTGGATTACTAAGAGACCAAAAATAGTGTTTCCCTGATATTACAGCATGATGAGCACCCTAGGTTCCCCAATAGATGGCATGATGTGTACCCTTGTCCGCAATTGGAAATTTTGTCCTTCTATAAATAAGGCACTTAAACATGAATGTAAAACACCTTGGACAACTTTGAAACTTGGAGGGAGATTGGATAACACTTCAATAGGTATTTTATTCCTTTCATTTAGTTTGTTTATGGATTTTAACATGTATTCTATCATTTCAATTATGGTTATGTCCATGAGCGGCTAAAAGCCCCTTTTCCGGGGTTAAGGCCAAGAAGATGATTACTCTTGCTATGAATTGATTTGGTTTTTATTATTTATCATATATGGTTGTTTATTTATCCTTTTTATTACTATTTTAAGGATTCTTGACCCTTATAATACATTCATTGTCATCTTGTGAGCCCAAAAGGAGGAAGAAAAGGATAAAATGTGGGGTAAATAGAGTATGATTGTAATCTTCTATAGAATGAAGTTATAATTTTCATTTAGTATAGTAATATACCTAAGTGACCTATTTGGTTCACTTATGGGATGAAATCTTAATTAGTTTAACTTATCTCTTATATCCCCACTCAACTATGTAGTTATGAGTCAAAGTTAGATAAGTGATTAGAGGCTCGGAAGGCCAAAGTCATAATATCAACCCCATAAATCAACAACCAAGTAAGTAGCATAACCAATGAAGCTTAATAACATAGTATTATTATTCATAGATCCTTAACCCTATATTTCTCCCCATTGATTTCCCATGACCTTTACTTTTCTGCATTGTTTACCTTACTTTTAGTTATAACTCTCAAACTTTCGTGGTTACATTTGAACGGATATAATCATAATAGTAAACTAGAATTGGAAAGATGTTAACACAAGTCTTTAAGGGATTGATACTTGGCTTGTAAAGGTCCACTATATTACTTGGTGAGACCACGTACACTTGAATACGCACTTGGGCATAATAAGTTTTTGGCGCCGTGGCCAGGGACTTATAATTTGGAAACTGCTTTAGTTTTAGATCTACTTTTTGGATTTCTTTGGTGCTTTTCACTTGGTCTTGGTTTTGAATTTGCAGTCACAGGTTAATAGAATAGTAAGCTGACAAGAGATGGGGATTTGATTGAACCCGACCTTGAGCTCAAAAAACTCTTACACAAATAGAGAAAAAAGGTAGTCCTACTCTACCGTATCCCTCAAATCAATAAAGAAGAAGATATTCCTACACTTAGGGCTGAGGACCCACTAGCCTACAGGATAGTTCACGTAGTGGTAATCCCACTTACAAAAATTTGACCTCTCTTATTTAAAAAATGGATGCTGAAGGTAAATTTGAGCTGAAGTAGAACATGGTGCCACTCTTGCATAGCAGTGGACAATTCTCCGGGCTACCACATAAAGATCCACTAGTCCACTTGCAAAAATGTTTGGAGATTCGCAACACATTCATCCCTACGGGCGTGTCAAATCATTATGTGGGGCTGACACTCTTCCCATATTTATTGTTTACGAAAGCAAAAAATAGGTTGAACGCTGAGCTGACAAATTCAATCACAACTTAGGATGACTTATCCCAAATGTTCCCCATACATTTCTTTCCATTTGGCAAGACGAGGAGACTTAACAGTGAGATTTTGAGCTTCAAACGTACCCTAGATTAGAACCTTTATCATGCTTGGGAGAGATTCAAGTCTAATATTTGGTACTATCCACATTATCAACATTCTAATTAGGTATTAGATCATACCTTTGTTGAAGCCCTCGACCATAACACAAAAATTTTTACTTGATTCAACTGTAGTTGATCAGACTTTGGAAAAGACATATGATGAGCTACACATTTTGTTGAATCAAATTGCACAATAAAATCTTAATTTGCTGGGCGATGCCTCAAGAGGATCAATGGAAAAGATTTTGAAGGCATGAATTAAGTTAACAGTATTACAGCTTTAGCCGCCCAACTATCAGCTCTGAAGAACCAAATGATGACATAAGTCAGCAAGTTAGGTGTACAGTAGTCTCAAGCTCAGGTGAATGCAATGTAATAGACCACAAATTGGTATGAAGTTTGTCATAATAGTGGACACTCTGAAGATATTTATGGTGCAAATCCTGAGTTAGTCAATTTAGTGATAAATGCTCAAAGACCAAATTATGGTAATGCTTACAACAAAAAGTGGCAGATACAAGGACTAAATTATTTGTGGAACAATAATCAACAAATTCAGCAACAGAAAAATACATAGGCCAACAACATAAAGAATATGTTAAATAAGATCATGGCCACCCAAGAAAAGATGGCTGCTAAACTTAAAAATTAGCAAGTACTTCAGAAGCAGTTAGATTATCAGTTGGGGAAAATACAGCAAGCATAAAATACCAGGCCTCAAGGTGGTTTGCTAAGTGACAATGAACCTCTTAAATAAGAAATAGCAATCACTTTGAGGGGTGGTAAAGAGTTGATTGACAGACCTCCAAAGACAAATAAGAAGGTATATGCAGAGTTGATTCCTCAACTAATTCCATACAAAGTTGTTGATTATCATAGAAGTCTGAGTACCCAAAAACTAAAATTGTTGAAAAGGTTAAGAAGAATCCACCACATTTATTTCCATAAATGATAATAAAATAAAAGGAGGATATATGCTTCAAGAATTTTTTTGACACATTTGGAGAGTTTCACATTAACATTCCTCTTTTAGAGGATTTGCAGGGAACGCCCAAGTACGCTAAGTACTATAGTGATGTTGAAGATGCTCAAAAAGCTTAAGGACTCTGGGAGATTCACTCTTTTTATTCATATTTGCAATAATGAGGTGGTTTATGCACTGAGTGATTTAGGGACAAGTATCAATTTGATGCTCCTATCATTGCTTAACACTTTGGGCTTGGGAAAGCCATGACCAAGCTCTGTGTTACTCTAAATGGCAGACCAAACCACAGTTCATCCTGAAGGAATCTTCGAGGACATTTTTATCAATGTTGGTAAGTTTATTATTACTGTTGATTTTGTTGTTTTGGATTATAAGGTAGATGACAGAGTGTTGATTATCTTGGGATGTTTATTCTTGGTGATGGAAGGATAATTAATAGATGTGAGAGAGGGTGCACTCACAATGAGGTTGGATGGTAAAGAAGTGGTCTTCAAAGTTTACCAACCACTCAACACACTATCTTATTATAAAGATTTATGCATGATTACAGTGATAGAAAGGGATGATTATGGGGTGGTGGAGCCCAACCTACCAAAGGCGTATTCAGAATTTCTTATTGAGCTACCCAAGCCACCAATACTAAACTTGAAGGGATACAAATTGATGAGCTTAAAAAGGATAATATTGAGAAAGAACTTGACCTTGAGAGTTCACACACAATAGGTCAGAAATGAATAAGAAGATTTCCTCCAAGTAGGAGAAAAAGGATGAAGGATAATGGTTAAGTCTAATAGTGGGTCGTGCCACGATACTAAATTGGGTGCTTCTTGGGAGAAACACAATTTAAGCTAGGTTTTATTTTCAGTATTATTAGTTTTTACTTCATGTAGTTTTTTTTGTTGAGTCACAGGTTGATGGGATGTCTGAGTATCGAAAACCTAAGTTAAAGAGCATGGCAAAGACTGAGTGTGGGATCTCCAAACCCTCTTAGTGTTAAGAGATGCAACTAGCTAGGACTAAAGGCCTTAAGGAGTATTTCTATCTCTATTTTTGAGTATACTTTGGGGACAAAGTATATTCTTAAGTGTGGGGTAGGGAATTTCCCATTATTTCGGGTGAAGTGATGTTGTATGGTCTTGAGTCTTATTTTTATTTTAGTTTTGGGTAAATTTGAAAAAAATTTATAGAAAGATTTTACCATTTTAGTTTTAGTTGTTTGGGTCAGTCTAGTAGGTGCACACTTCACCCACCTCGTGGTTGTTCTTTTTGGTTCTTTTCCATGGGGGCGCCCCTTGAAACCAACATCCTTTCTCTTTTTAGTAGTAAATTTTTATAAATTTTTGTTTTAAGTAATTGAGATATTCTTTGTTGGTGCTATATGTGATTTCATGATGCAAGTGTGTTGGTTGTAAATATGTTGACTATGCGAATGACTACTTTTGAGACTCCTAGGCTCCTGATTATGACTCTTGTACATTGTTAGCTTAATGTTGAATTCTTGCTAGTGTTAGATTGAGAGTCTATGATGATCCCACTTGAGTTGAGCGTGTTCCATGTACGATGTGAGGTTGTTAAGTATTCTTTGTTTTATTTGATGTCTAGAACTTTCTTGGTGTGTGTCCAAAGTAAATAAAGAGTGTTAGTTTAGGAGATGATATAGGCATTTCTTTGATAGCCATGTTTCCTAACCATTTTAACCTACCATTATGCATAATCCTAGTTAGCTCCATTGAGTCATTAGCTTTTTTTCTTTGGTAGCCTCATAGTAGCTTGTGTCCCTTCTTTTATTGACCTTAATTTGATCTAACACTACTAAGCACTTTAGTGAAAACTTTAGGAAGTTAAGGAGTTTAAAAAATAGGAGGAGAAGAGATAAAAGTGAAGCCCCAAGAAATAATTATTGGTGTTGAAAATTGATATGTTTTGACACCTAATATTTGCCCTCCATGACTAAGTTTAATACCGAGTTTCTTTGTCTTTAAATAAAATTAAATTTATTTTATCCAGATAAAAGCTTTCTAACGTATTTATCTAGATAATTTTTCAATCTTAAGTAACGATTATATACTTTGGTGAATGAAATCATATAATCTTGTTACTTAAATAATAATATTACAAAAAATTAGATTTTAATGAAAAAATTATCTAGAAAATTAGTTCAAATGGTTAAAAATCATGATTGAAGTATAATCTATTCTACAAATGTTTTTTTAAATATGTGTTTGATTGTATGAAAACAAGAAACTCAGAATAAAATCGGTTGTTAATTTATTTCAAGCGTAGTTTTAATTTAGACAAACTATTAAATTAGACCTTATTTGAAATTGTTTTGGCCACAATTACAATGTAATTGGTCAATTGATTTTTAATTAGGCTAAAATTTAAACTCAATTGACTAAATTCTAATAATTAGGCTAATTTAACAAATAGCCTAATTTTGTAAATCCTTAATCTAATTGGGGTTATTTTAACCCCAATTTAATTTAATTAGAATTATTAAATAACCCCAATTTCAGCGCAAATCACCTAATTCGCAATTTCCCAGCCATCTTATTCATCCAGCCCAATAGATTTTAGCCGAAACCCACAACAACCCTAATAGCAGCCTCCGACCCGGTCCAGCCTACCATTATCCCCTCTTCATCAAACAAATGACAACAATGAGCAACAATCAATAGCAAAACTCAATCCAAAAAACAACAGTCGAATAACAATTTCAGCGATCCAGCATACAACCCGGCGACACGACACCAGAACTCGTTGACCCAAATCTATCCAGCTTCAATAAATGCCACAACGGCTAACACCAACAAACCCCGACCCAAATTCAATGTATTTTTTGATAAAATTTCTAGAAATTTGACTCCTCACATGCCATAACAGTTGGATTCAGCAACCCAAGGTACGGATGATACAATTTTGTACAAAACCAGCTCATAATCCTATCTTCTTTTCAAATTTCAAATTGCTCCTATTGGAATTTCCCAAATTACCCCCGAGATGGTTGTTCCCACATCAGGTCCTAAACTCAATTCTTAATCCATTCTATATAAAGCCCCCCTTGTGAGCTGAAAAAGAGGAGGTCTGGAAGGTATTAAAAAAATACTTTTAAGAAAAGAGTTAAAAATTTTACAATTAATTATTAATTTCATCGAAGGTCTAAAGGCTGCTTCTAGTGGTAATGGATTTCGACAAAGCTCAAGACCTCGATTTGCTGCCCAAAAGCCGGTCAGTCTTTGACTCTTTTTTTACTATTGTTTTATAATAGTTGTAGCCGTAGTAGTTTTGATTATTGTGTTGTATGTTAGGAATTGCTTACTGTAGATGCCTTTGATGGTTGTAGGATTTGTTTTTTATAACTGTTGCTATGTTGTATGGCTGATTCAATGTTCATACTACAATGTTTTTGTAATGCCTCGAGATGGCACCCTGGGCAACAAATGGTCCTTACGACCCCAAAGGACCATAAGTTAACCCATGACTGGTACCTGCTGTGAGCACTGAATATAATACTGAAATATACATGCAGAAAAAATCTATAAATTCCATAAGGTTCTTAAAATACTAAAATAATACTGGCTATAACAGATAATAACATCTGGAAATTGAATAACTATCTATGCTAGTCTGAAAGCCTCTAACTATCTGAATATTGAGTTGATGGGACAAAACCCCAACTAACTCCGATTGAAATAACTACTGAACTGCTGAAATGCTAAAATAAGTAAACTCTATCCTCGAAATATAAGGACTCACCACTATAGTTGTTGTTGATAGCCTGATCTGCTAAGTACGACCAGGAACCTGAGCGTCCGAACCTATGATATGAGACATCATAGTACAAAGAAAGAGTATGCGTCAGTACGTGAAATATACTGGTATGCTAAGTGAGGTAAGCTGATATAGATGGGTTCATATACATGAGCTGATAACTAACTGAATAAATATCATGAAGCAACTGGATGAGAGTACATGCAAAACTATAAACACTGAACAAGATATAATGCGCATATAGATATACATTGTGTAGCTGAGATTATACAGAAACTGAGTGCTGAATTCTAATGGATGAGTAACTGATAACTGATAGCCATGGTTCTGTAGAACTGTTTGAGTTTTTTACTAAATATTGAGACTAAAACTATAACGGTGGGAGTGTTCATCTAATCGACATACCCTGGTATAGACTGATTTGGGGTCCAACCTATTACCCCAGTTAGAAGAGTGATAGCACCTTGCCATAGGGTACTAACAATGTTGGGTCCACCCTAATCTAGAAGGAAGACTCATGAAATATATATATGATTGCATCAACCCTATTCTGGCAGGAGGATGACTTACCCTACGCTGCCTACGTAGTTCTGTAACGCAGTGACTGCTACTAAGGGTCAAACCCTCTACTAGAAGGAATTTCCCCATCCCTGGGTTTGTTCGGTGCTGAATCCTACTCCCAACTGAATCAACGCTGAACTGATTACTAGATTGTACTAGACTTGACTGAACTAACACTAATTGTGTTTACTAACTATACTGGACTGAGTTCTGCTAACTGACTAAGTACTACTGTTCTTGACCTTTACTGGGACTAGTCTATAACTACTACAACTAAGTAAATAGCTAGATTTTGGGTAATAAATACCCCAACGACTCGATAGCATAATAGATAAAACATAGAAAATCTTGAAATCTTAGAATTAGTCAATTGTCCACAATTTAATCACTAAGATATTTTGTCAAACACTTGAAGGTCATGAACTTGTACATGAATGAGAACACATTCTAACATGTCATGATTACACTATTCCATTCACATGGACATTATATTAAACACTTGGGGATCACAATTAATGCACATAATAATGAACAACACATAACCATCATGACTACGACTTAAACTTTCAATTTCAAGGGTTTTGTCATGGAAATTAAATCAATCAACATACATGCTATCTTATGTTCTTGAAACTTATAATTAAATATTTAATTGAAAATTCATACAGCAACACAAACGTGAATTCAACCCAATTTGCACATGTAAATCATGAAATTGGAAGCTTGTAGCTTTAAAAGGGGTTCTTGAACTCCAAGGGTGGAAGGAAACCCAAGGATGAACACCTAACATACCTGAGTAATGGAATTGGTGAAGATTGTTGGAGATTTCTTGGAACTTGATATTGATCTTGATAAACTAGGGTTTGTTTCTTAAGAGGATTTTGTGAATAATTAATGAATTTTTCCATTTGGGGGTTTAATTTTTTGTTTTGGCTGAATTGGGTGAGGGTAAAAGGACCTAATTGCCTTTGGAAATTCGGAATTAAGTGAGAAAAATATACGTAATGATGCAGCAGGAGATGCACTACATCAATGGTGTTGATGTAATGGCCGACGCGCCACACCGATGCTGTGGAAGCAATAGCCAACACGGCGCATTGAGATCACGTTGGCTTGCTATTTTGGTCATCCAAAAGTGACTCAAACGATGTCCAAAAATTCTGAAACTCACCCAAGATGACCTATTGACATCCCTGATCATGAATCAATTTAGAAATTGGCAATCTAAGGCTGGAAAGATCATAAATAAGATCATCCAATTATGAAGGCTAAAAATGATTCTAAGTCTTAACACTTATCTGAATTTTTATAAGTTTGGGACCCCTTATCACAAGCTATATGGGATTGAACTAGAACATTTACGGGGTCTTACAATATATCCCCCTTGGAAACGTTCATCCTCGAATGAGGATGACTAAACTGAGAGGATCTGAGGAACTGTACTTAGGATCTGAGGAACTGTACTTACACTGACATACATAACTGAAGCATGACTGAATTCTGGAGACATGACACATGACTAAACTATTTCATGAATGCATGAATGATATGAGAATATTATGCAGCTGTAACTGAGCTTGGAATAGAGTAAATCTAAGGAAAACTATTACCTTTGGATGAGTCTGAGTTTATGGAGAAGAGGTGATGATACTTAGTTCACATATCTTCCTCTGCTTCCCAAGTAGCTCCCTCAACGGAGTGATTTCACCAAAGAACTTTGACCAAAGGAACTTCTTAGTTCCTTAGTCTGCGAATCAGACGATAAAGGATTTCAACTGGGACTTCCTCATAAGAGAGATTGTTCTAAACATCTACACACTCTATAGGGACTACAATTGTTGGTTCACCAATGTACTTCGTTATCAAGGAGTGTGAAACACTAGATTCACTAATGCTAAGTCTGCAGGTAACTCAAGCTCATAAGCTACCTTACCAAAATAAATCAGAATCCTATAAGGACAAGTATATCGGGGACTAAGCTATCCCATCTTACCGAATCTCTTTACCCCCTTCATGGGAGAGATTTTCAAATACATATAATCACCAATCTTAAATTCAAGATCTTTCCTTCTCACACATGCATAATATTTGATCAACTGTACTTTCTCTAAGGCATCAAACACCAAGTTCAGCCCCACTTCAGCGGCCTCACCTACCTCAAACCAACTAATAGGAGATCTATATCTTCTCCTATAAAGAGCCTTAAATAGAGCCATCTAAATATTGGAATGATATTTGTTATTATACGAAAATTCAATAAAAGGTAAGTGGTCATCCCAACTACCCTTAAAGTCAACAACGCATGCTCTCAACATATCTTCTAAAAACTGAATGGTTCTTTTTTGCTTGACCATCTGTCTGAGGATGAAAGGTTGTACTGAGGTGGACTTAGGTACTAAGACCCTTTTGGAAGGCTTTCCAAAAGTGAGATGTAAAATGCACACCTCCATCTAAAATGATAGACAATGGAACACCATGCAGCCTAACCAACTCTCTAATATAGAGCCTGGCATAGTCCTCAGTTCAATAAGAGGTATGAACTGGTAAGAAATGGGCTGATTTGGTCATCTTATCCACAATGACCCAAACCAAATCATGTTGATGATGGTTACGAGTCAAACCTATCACGAAATCCATATTCACTTCCTCCCACTTCTAAGTGGGAATACTGAACTCCTGCATAGACCCACTAGGCTTCTGATGTTCAATATTAACCTACTTACAAGTTAAGCACTTATCTACAAACTCTATAATGTATCTCTTCATCCCACTCCATCAATAGATTTCCCGCAAATTGCAGTACATCTTAGTGACCCCTGGATGAATAGAGTAATATGCACCATCTACTTCATCAAGAATTTGCTGTCTTACACAATCCACATATGGCACACATAGCTTACCTTCGCAATGCAACACATTATCTTCCCCTTGGGAGAAAACCTCTACTTTCTAGTCTTTAACTGACTCTTTCAACTTAACTAAACTTGGATCCCTTTCCTACTTTTCTTTTACCTCAAAAACTAACGAAGATTCTAAACTAGTCTGCACCTATACACTACCCTTAACCGAATCAACCAAATGGACACCTAGTCTAGAAAACTGATGAACTTCCTGAACTAACTTCTTCTTACCATCCACAATGTGACCAACACTACCTATGGACAACCTACTGAGGGCATCTTCCACTATACTGGGCATATCGGGATGATATAGAACACTCATGTCATAGTTCTTTAACAACTCTAACCACCTTCTCTGATGAAAGTACATGTCATTCTAAGAAAATACATACTGTAGGATTTTGTGGTTTATGAACACATCAACATGCACCTTATATAAATAGTGCCTCCAAATCTTTAAGGCAATACAACAGTTGCTAATTCAAGATCATGGGTGGGGTAATTCTTTTCATGGGGCTTAAGATGTCTGGAGGCATAGTCCACAACCTTACCCCCTCTTTATCAAAACACAGCCCAAGCCAATTCTATAAGTATTACAATATACAACAAATCCATTTGAAATATCGGGTAAAGTCAAAATTAGGGTTGTAGTGAGTCGAGTCTTCAACTCCTGAAAACTCTTCTCATAAGAATCTGACAACTGAAACTTAACTTTTTCTGAGTCAATCTGGACATGGGGGATGCAATAGATTAAAACCCTTCAATAAACCATCGGTAATAGCCAACCAAACCTAAGAAACTCCTGATATTTGATGGAGAGATGGGTCTAAGCCAGTTTCTCACTGCTTTAGTATTTTGAGGATCAGCTATAATGCCATCACCAAAAATAATATGGCCAATAAAAGCTACTGATCTTAGCCAAAATTTGCATTTACTAAATTTGGTGAATAATTGATGGGCTCCAAGAGTCTGGAATACTATTCTGAGATGGTCTGCGTGATCATGTTCACTATGGGAGTAGACAAGATTATCATTGATAAAGACTACAACAAACATGTCCAAGTACTACTTGAACACATAATTCATCAAGTCTATGAAAGTTACTAGGGCATTGGTAAGACCAAATGACATGACTAGGAATTCGAAGTAACCATACTAAAATATGAAAGCTATTTTTGAAATGTCACATTCTCTAACTCTGAGTTGATGCTAACCTGATCTGAGGTCTATCTTAGAAAATTCACTGGCACCCTAAAGTTGGTCAAATAAGTCATTGATTCTAGGAAGTGGGTACTTATTTTCTAGTGTGACTTTATTCAACTGATGTCGTGTATACACATTCTAAGAGAACCATCTTTTCTCACAAATAAAACTGGTGCACCCCAAGGGGATAGCTGGGCCTGATGAACCCTTTGTCTAAGAGGTCCTTTAACTATTCTTTTAATTCTTTAAGTTCAACTAGATCCATTTTATATGGCGGAATAGAGATGGACTGAGTATCAGGAAGAAGGTCTATTTTGAAGTCAATTTCCCTTTTGAGAGGAACTCCAGGGAAATCTTTGAGAAACACATCTAGAAATTCTCTTACGACTGGAACTAAGCCAAGATTAGGAGTCTAGGAACTAGAGTCTTTGACTTGCACCAAATTATAAACACACCCCTTGGATATTATTTTTCTCGCTCTAAGGTATGAAATAAGTTGACCCTTAAGCACTGTGGTACTACCCCTCTATTCTAAGATAGGTTCATTCGGAAAATGAAAATAGACAACTCTATTTCTACAATTAACTAGGGCATAGCATGAATGGAGCCAATCCATACTGAGAATGATGTTAAAATCCATCATCTCTAACTCTACTAAGTCTGTTAAAGTAACTTTCTGAGACACCATAATCAGACAGTTCATGTATACCCATCGG
>JAPEIP010000006.1:61708616-61737037 GCA_026120095.1 Capsicum chinense | reverse complement strand
ATATGTCAATACTGCAGAAGCTACGAAATTGATAAAGAAAGTACATGTAGGAGTTTGTGGGCCCCATATGAATGGGTTTTCCCTTGCTCGAAAATCTTGAGAATTGCTTATTTCTAGATGACTGGAAAATGATTGTAGCAAGTATGTGTAGAGGTGCCAAAAATTCCAGATACACGGAGATCTGATTCGAATGCCTCCACATGAGCTTTATGCGATGAGTTCACCTTAGCATTTCATAGCTTGGGGTATGGATGTTATGGACTAATAGAGACACCAGCATCAAATAGGCATAGATTCATTTAGGTTGATATTGATTACTTTACTAAGTGGGTAGAAGCTGCTTCATATAGAGTCATCACCAAGAAAGTTGTTGCAGATTTTGTCAGGAATAACTTGATTTGACAATTTGGAGTGACAGAATAGATCATTACTGATAATAGGGCAAACTTGAATAGTCACTTGATTAATGAGATTTGTGATCAGTTCAAAATAGTTTGTCGCAACTCAACTACATATCATCCACAAATAAATGGCATAGTGGAAGCCTCCAATAAGAATATCAAGAAGATATTGAGAAAAATGCTCAAAAATGACAAATCATGGCATGAGATGTTACCCTACGCTCTATTAAGGTACCGTACAATAGTTCCAACCACCACTGAGGAAACCCCTTATCTACTTTTTTATGGGAACGAAGTTGTGATACCTGCTGATGTTGAGATACCTTTCTTAAGTATTATTCAAGAAGCCAGATTAAGTAATAAAGAATGGCTTCGCACTTTCTATGAGAAGCTCTTGTTGATTGATGAGAAGAGAATGGTTATCGCATGTCATGGTAAGTTGTATCAACATAGGATGATTTGTTCCTTCAATAAGAAAGTAAGAGCTCGAACATTTTATGTTGGGCAATTGGTTCTCAAGCACAGATTTCCTCACAAAGAAGAGTACAAAGGCAAGTTCGCTCCAAATTAGCAAGGACCATACATGGTTTGCAAGGAACTATCTGGAGGATCTTAGTTTGAAAAGAACTATCCGGAGGAGCTCATATTCCATCTGAGATGGATGGCCAAGTGTGGACCAAACCAATCAATTCTGATGCGATAAAGAGATATTGTGTTTGAAGGATGTTTTAGTTTCTTGTTTCCTTAGTTTATTTGTAATCGCCTCTTTGATAGTATTTGTTTTATGATGTGTAACTTCCTAGAATCCCTTTCCTTTATGTATGAACTATGTTTGACCTGAATTCCTAAGAAAGGGATACTTAGGTAGCCGATGTCAGCTTCGGTCAACCTCATAGAACAATTTATCCTTTTCTTTTATGTATGAACTACGTGATGACCTGAATTCCCAACAAAAGGGATACTTAAGATGCCTATGTCAGGTTTGATCAACCTATTAAATATTTCTTTATATCCCTAGCGTAGTCTTGAACTACATTTGACCTAATTCCTACTTCGATGGGATACATAGGCTCCCTAATAGATTGGTCATATAACCCAAGAAATGGAAACTAGGATAGAATTTTTTAGAAGGAATCTCGAAAATTGATAAGAGAAAAAACGTCACCAAACAAAGAGAATGAAAACTAACAAAGACTTTGGATCCTCTCAAGCTGAGATCATCTCAAACAATTTTAAATTAGGGCAGAAATTTTGAGGAAGGCCTCAAAATTTCCACTAAACACTGGAGCATCAAATGTCAAAGTCAAGCTTTAGAAGTCACTAGTTGTGGCAAAGTCCATATAGACTAAATCTTCGGCTATGATAGAACTTTTAATAGAAAACCTCAACAACGATGAATCCCTGATAATTCTCCATCAAACATTAGATATAGTCAGAGCCAAGAGACAGATATCCGTTGAGCTAGTACATGACATGACTAGCAGAGATTTTGTAAATCTTTTACAAAAGTTTTGAAACTAGTTTTTAAAAATTAAGACTAATTTCGAAAATTTATGAAAATCTTCTTACTTAGTGATTGCCTAGGCATCTATTGGGACGAAAATTTTGGGTGGAAGTCCCAACATGATGGAGTACCCAAAAGATGGCGAGAAGAAAATCAAGGATCGGAGGAGGTCAACACGGAGTAGTTTCACTCAAGACTAATCATTTTTTTTTATGCAGGGATCAATACACAAAGATGGGAATCTTTTTCAAAAAATCCCCAAGCGAGTTGCGAGCCTTACCAAATCATATAACGCTAAAGAACATTAGTTTTGGGTAGCCACAAAAATGGGTTTAATACTAATTTATCGTGGACCTTTTAAATTACCTATTTCATTTCTTTAGACCATGAAGGACAAACAAGGGCGCCTTATCTTCTTTATGAATATTGTATTTAGAACTTTCCTAAAAAATAGTCGCTAGCAAAAGTGACTTTGTGTCTACTAAATATTTACATTGAGTGTAGGTGCATTCAAGGGAGTCGGCACAATGAATACAATAATCAAAAGGATCACTCAATAGGAGGATGAGCAGAAAGTCAACCTCAAAATTTTCCTTGAAGCAAAGCAAACGGTATTTGAGTAATCCCTAAAAAAAGATTTTGCCCCATTACTTGCATTCGATGGATCTTCTATTTAATTATTTCTTCAAAAAGAGAAGATTAATAGTGGAATAAGTCATTCAAATTATGATGCTTAGTATTTGTTGTTAAATTATCTTAAAGGTTGACTGTGGCCGCTAGTAAGAGCAACATTATGTCTACTAACTGTCTATTTTGAGTACATGTACATATAGAAATCACAAAGAAGACAAATGGACTCAGGTGAAACTATTTCAAATCACCAGAAGAACTATTTTATATCATTCCATTTCTAAGAGGGCCATTTTATATCATCTCACTGTCAAGAGGGCTATTTCATGCCTTTGCTAGAAGGGCTATTTCATATCATCTCATTGCTAAGAGGGTCATTTTATGCCATTGCCAAGAGGGCTCTTTCATATTATATCACTGTCGAAAGGGTCATTTTATGCCATTATCAAGAGGGTCATTTTATATCATCGCATTGCTAAGAGGGTCATTTTATACTATTGCCAAGAGAGACATTTTATATTATCTTATTGCTGATAAGGACATTTCATTCCATTGACAAGACGGTCATTTCATATCATCTCATTGCCAAGAGGGTCATTTCATGTCATTGTCTAGAAGACCATTTCATCTCATTATGTAGAGGGTTATTTTATGTCATTGCCGAGAGGGCCATTTCATTCCATTCCATTTCCAAGAGGGATATTTCATATCATTTCAGCTCCAAGAGGGCCATTTCATATCATTTCATCTCCAAAAGTGCCATCATGCTATTCAACTAAGTCTCCATAATCTCTCGCCATGTAAGACGATAAGGATTGGCCTTGGAAAAGCTTTGGATCATTTAATATCTATTGATACACGAGACATAAATAATGGCATCGAGGATATCATCAATATTTAATATCTGTTGACATACAAGACACAAATATTGGCATCGAGGATATCATCAGCATTTTATATCTCTTGATGCACAAGACACAAATACTGGTATTGAGGATATTATCAGCATTTAATATCTATTAACACGTGAGACACAAATGTTGGCATCAAGGATATCCACAGTATTTAATATCTGTTAACACGTAAGACGCAAATACCAGTGTCAATAATATCTCATTATTTAATGAATTAGCATTTGAATGCATCAAAAGAACGCAATTTGAAGGGACTCCTTCAAGTCATTATATGAAGACGGATAGTATATGAGATTTCCTATAAATTGACAATTTAAGGGTCATATATAAGTCATATTATTTGAAATAGGATAGTATGAAAGATTAACTATGAGTTGATATCCCATAGGTCTTCAATGAGCCACAACAACATCCTAACCGGATAATGTGCAAGGTTACCCAAAAAGTGATAGTCCGAAGGTTATCCATAAGTTGCAACTAAATCCTTATCGAAGAATATGTGAGATTATAAAATTGATAATTCCAAGGGTTCTCTATAAGCTGCGACATATCCAAAGATCCATTATGTGCAGGATTACCCAAAAAATAGAAATTTGAGAGATATCTATAAGTCATATTGTATCCAAGGTAGAATGATGTGCTGGAATACCTGCGAGCTAGTGATTGGAGGTATATCTGTAATCTATCTCTTATCCAAGGTCAAATAATGTCTGGGATTTCCTGAAGGCTTAAAATTCAAAGGATATCAGTAAGTCGCCTCTTATCCAACATCAAATAATACGCAAGATTATCCAAAGATTGACAATTCAAGGTTAATCTATAAGTCGTATCGATGCGAAAGATGTGCAAGACTTACCCGAGATCACATGCAAAGAATTAATTCAATAACCGAAAAGGTTTTCATTCCAAATACAACAAGCAATATAGGTTACCAAAAGGGTTGATACATAAGCATAAGATTACACGGTTGCAGGGACCATTCTACATAAAGTATCGTTGGTATCTAAAAGGGCTATCCCACTTTGAAGACCTATTCACTCGAAGAACAAGATACTGATGCAACAACCAAGAGGGTCATTTTTTCAAGATATTTCCTTCCAACAGGTACATGAGAGAATGACTTCACTTTTTAGGTGACAACTCATGTGGAGATATGGTAAAACACTATATACCTCTTTCATGAATTATGTGTACCACTAATACTTTTTGTTTGAAGCATTGTCGAGAGCATCCAAAAGAATGAAAATATAAAATAAAAACCACAGGTGCGAACGACTCCAGATAGGATACAGATAACGTAGAACTCTTTCTTAGCAGCAAAGCAGGACATAGTCTAGAGAGGGACGTCAAACTCTCTGGACATGAGCTAAAGGATTATTACCACAACCATCCAAACACACCCCTATTAGAAGGCATGTGGTTATTTTGGGATATTCTGGTTTCAGCTTCACCTTTGGTATATTTATAAACTCATACCGAGGGTAACCTTCTCTTTATTTCAAATCTGGGTGACAACATACTTAGATTTTTGGAAATTATGTCCAGGTAAATTGGATGTGAAGAGCTCCACGTTCATGGTTAAGAGGTTACAAGCCTCTTTTCCATAACACGAGCAACTTGTCACTCATCTCGAGTCAAAGATTATCTAAAATAATTAACTATCTTTTCTACCGATTGAGCCAAACTACAAGTAATCTAATTCCCTGAGTCTCGAGAATATGTAGGTTGGGATCTATGAAGAAAACTTGACTGCATTCCAGCCTCCCCCCATATTTATTTATTCTCCAGCTTTTTAGTTTTATCAAAACTCCAAAACCGAGATAGCTTATGAATTTTTTTTTAAAAAATCATTCTTTAAATCAATATTTATGAACTACAAGTGGCCTGAATTCTCATGAAACCTGAGATATGTAGGAAATCTAATACCGAGGTTCGTCCATAACTTCAAAACTCATGCAAAAATCAACTTCTTTCATAAATAAATATATGGTCGAACAAAAATTAGGAATGTCAACCTCCCTTTGCCCATGGTTACTTACATCCACCCTTCCCAAAAGGTGGGGCAGTTATTGACACCTAATTTTTGCCCTCCATAATTAAGTTTAATACCGAGTTTTGTTGATTTTAAATAAAATTACAATATTTATTTTATCCAGGTAAAAGCTTTTCAAAGTATTTATCTAGAAAATTTCTCTATCTTAATTAACGATTCTATACTTTCGTATTTGTATGAATAAAATCATATAATCTTGTTACTTAAATAAATATATTATGAAAAATTAGATTTTAATCAAAGAATTATCTTTAAAAAATTTTCAAATGGTTAAAAGTCTCTATTGAAGTATAATCTGTTCTTGAAATGTATTTTTAAAAAAATATGTGTTTGATTTTATGAAAACAAGAATCTCAAAATTAAATTGATTGTTAATTTATTTCAAGCAAGGTTTCAATTTATCCAAACTATTAAATTAGACCTTATTTGAAATTAATTTGGTCATAATTACAATGTAATTGGTCAATTAATTTTTAATTGGGCTAAAATTTAAATTCAATTAGCTAAATTATAATAATTAGGCTAATTCAACAAATAGCCTAAATTTGTAAAACTCTAATGTCATTGGGGTTATTAAATTTAATTGGGGTTATTAAATAACCCTAATTTTAGCCTAAATCACCAAATTCCCAATTTCCCAGCCATCCAATTTGTCCGGCCCAATAAAATTTCAGCCCAAACCTACAATAGCCCCATAGCAGCCTCCTAATCAATCCAACCCATTATAATCCCTTCTTCAAAAAATGAATGACAACTACGAGCAATAATTAACAGCAAAATCCAATCTAAATAACAACAGTTAAACAACAACTTCAGTGATCCAGCGTACAACCCAACGACCCAATACTAGAACTTGTCGACCCAAACCTATCCATCTTCAGTCAATGCCGCAATGACTAATACCAACAAAACCTTCCCCAACTTCAACCTACTTTTTTTATAAAATTTCTAAAAATTTGATGCCTCACATACCATAAAGGTTGGATTCCGCGGCCTAAGGTATGGATGGTACAATTTTGTACCAAATCTAGCTCATAATCCTATCTTCTTTTCAAATTTCAAATTGGTCCTATTTGAATTTCCTAAATTACCCCCGAGATGGTTGTTTCCACATCTGTGGAAGTCCAAAACTCAATTCCTAACCCATTCTATATAAAGCCCCCCTTGTGAGTTTAAAAAGAGGAGGTCTGGAAGGTATTAAAAAAATACTTTTAAGCAAAGAGTTGAAAATTTTACAATTAATTTTTTGTTTAATCGGAGGTCTAAAGGATGCTTCTAGTGGTGGCGGATTTCGACGAAGCTTGAGGTCTCATTTTTCTAGCAAAAAGTCGGTCAGTCTTTGACTCTTTCTTTCACTATTATATTGAGATAGTTGTAGTAGTAGTAGTTTCAATTTATTGCATTGTATGTTGGGAATTACTTACTGTGGACGTCTTTGATGGCCATAGGATTTAATTTTTATGACTGTTGTTGTGTCTTTTGGTTGGTTCAATTTTCATACAACATGCGTACTCAGTATATTTTTATTTTGTTGTTTTGGAATCACAATCTCGTGTTAATCTTACTGGATAGCTATTAAATTTCCCTTTAGTATATATTGTGAACACTATGTTTTCCCATATGATTCAATACCTTCCGTCGTAAGGTTTAAACTACTATTCATGCATTTACTTCATTTACATATCCAAAGCATAGTGTTCATCCAATTTGTTATTCTTTAATTCACTCGTAAGCTCAATTCATCAGGGTCATAATTTGTGTTCTTGGTTTGCCTTTGAAATTGTGGTAACATCAATTTTTGCTAGTTGTTAGCATTTGCCTTTATATTTGGGCATGGTGGTATGACTTGCTACTTATTTAGCAGAACATTAGTTGCTCTAGTTTTCATTCGTGACTTTAGTTCGACGTTGTTGGCGGTTTGCATTTTTCTTGCTTTGTCTGGTGTTCGTCCTCGGATTTTCATGGTCAACTAGAAATATTTCTTAAAGCTCTTATTGAAAAAAAAGAAAAAACAGAAAGGAATATGTTATATTGGTTCTAAATCATCTTGTGACCCTTCAAGGACACATATTGACTCAAAGTTCTTAGAACTTGTTGAGAGAAGGAAAGGACGAATCGAGTGTTAGCTAGCTCTAGAAATTCTTACCGTATGTGTATGTTTGATTTTGCCTTCTTTGTTTAATCTGGATCTTTTTTTTAAGCAAGGATGCTTGAAGTTTTCAATTTTATTTCATTCTGCCTGAAATCGACAGTGTCTAAAGTCCTATCTTTTTGGGTAAAATATTTTGATCAAATATACCTCTAGCTTACCTTTATGAGTAGGTAAAAACTATTTGATAAGTCACATGGTCTAACATATCCTGTTTATTGAAAGGGTTTTATTTTTTTTCAAGCATTCTTGTGACTTGAACATGGTCTGTAGAGTCTCTTCATGATTTATTGTCAAAATGGTGATTTGTAAGTTGCTGAAAACATGTAGTTGTCAATCCAGTAAAACCCTTTGGTTTTAAGTTTTATAAAGTAAAAGGAGAATAATAGTACGAACAATGTGAGTCAAAGCAGTGTGTTTCCTGTATGTGTTTCCTTTTATATGTTTGTCATGTTGATGTTTTGGGATTATTTCTTTGTATATTTATCGCGAACTCATCTACTAAACTATGTCAATGAATACTTCATTAAGAAATCCAATAGATCATGTCTCGTATGTGAATCATTATGTCTCGTTTTGATTAGGATAGTTCGAGATAACTGAACATATCTATTTCTATCTTAGACTCAACATATTTGTGGTTAAAGATCATGAAAAATATGCTCCTAGATACCCCTTTATGTGAAGTTAAGGATCTCTCCAAAAGTCCTTCGAACTGAAATCTATCAAAGAGGGTGAAACTATTAACGTTGTGTGCAAGTTTTGTTAGCATTATCCCAGTAAGAATTATTAGGGGATAATGGATTGGTTTTAAAAAGCATATACTTCCTTCAAATACGTTAGTTCAATCCTTGGCTCAAAAGAGACCCAATTAGGATACATGTTTATTACAATATACTTGTGTAATATAACTTCTTTATGTGATTATAAATGCTATGTTGATTCGAATCAAAGTCGAATTGACCCAATCCCATTTTTCAAAGAACACCCTAAGAAGAAAAATACCCACTATACAAAAGTCTGACAAAATATACTCTAGGTCTCTCAAGTGTCTCAAAAAAGTCCACAATCATTCTTAAAACTTCCTAAAAGCTCACTATCACTTCAGGAAGGTTGACTATGGACTCAAAAGAAGCCATTATATGTTTGAACTACGCAGGGTCTCAATTCTCCCCCTTAATATATGTAGGAAGACTTTTAGCCCTGCCCTCTTATCTTCAAAAACTCTGTTGTCCACCACTTTATTAAAGGAAGAAGAAAAGTTAAACCTTCCTAAAAAATTTCACTTATCCAGATCATTGAACAAAATCCTGTTCATTAAAATTCGTGGGTCACCAATACTCCATGGATCAATTAGCATGAGATGAGAAACAACATTATGTGTTTACTTGCTGCCTTAACATCTTGCTTTGCTTATTACTAACGGAGTCTAATACATCAGCTTTTGAGTTGTTTTTACTCTGCAGGTAATAAAAACTATTATGTGTCAACAAATGAACCTACTTTACTAGATCAAATTGAATAAGAGATTCCCCTCTTTACTATAGCTTTGTTACAGGAAAGGAAAATGACTAGTAGTAAAATTGGACTCTACTAGTCATTTTTTCAAAACCTATAAGAAATGTTCTAGAGGATGGAATAGGGAAAAATGAGATGCAACCATGGAAGAATTCTCTAAGATAGCCAAAATCAAGAAGCATGAATTGAATAAAATGTTACTAAACTGGACTTTCACTCCACTTATTACTCCCCGATCAATAGGATTAATGGAAAATTTAATTTAATTTTCTACCAAATTGGTGGTAGTACAGATGAGGCCCTATATCCACCCTTTAAGTTTATTCACTTGTAGTTTGCCTTTTATGGGTTAGAAAAGGCGTAGAATCACACTTGTGTGGGTTATGGCCAGAGTTTGTAAATACTTTCTCAAAATTCAGGAAAAGCCTCCTCTATTGCAAACATCTTTATTGTTTGATATTGCCAAAATTGGCTTGCTTTTTAAAAAAGTGACAAATATTTAAAACCTGCCATTATCATGTCATATCAAGAGCAAAATGAACAAATTAAGAAAGATAATGATAAATATGAGACAATAACCCTAGAACAGTCAACAGAAGAGTCAAAGAGTTTGGGAATCAAGAAAGCCTAACCTAGAAAAAATTGAAGTGGTCGACCAGAGGGACAATGACTAAGTTAAGAGAATCAGGTTCGATGTCTATCTAGTAAAATCAATGAAGCAGTGATGAATCAAAGGTTGTGGAGGTCACACGACATCTAACATGGCTAGCCAATATTATTCCAGTTCCAAAAAAAGGATGATGGCAAGATCAAAATCTATGTTGACTATAGGGATTTGAATAGAGCTAGTTCCAAAGATAATTTTGCCAACATCCACATCCCCATTGATAATAGTGTAAAGTATAAAATGCAGTCTTTCATGGATGGTTTCACCGAGTATCATCAGATATCAATGGATGAGGAGGATGTAGAAAAGATGGCTTCTATTATGCCTTGAGGTGTTTATCATTATAGGGTGATGGAGTTTGGTCTTAAGAATACTGAGTTTAGATCATCTGATATATCTGGAAAAGTTCTTCAACCGACTAGAATGTACAACTTGAAGTTGAATCCTACTACGTGTTCTTTCAGTGTGCTAGCTAGAAAATTAATGGGGTTCATAGTTAGCAGAAGGCGCATCGAGCTAGACCCATCCAAGATCAAGACAATTTTGAAGGTATCTCATTTCCAATGTATCTCAATTCCAGAATAAATCCATTGAAGTATATTTCAGAAAACCATGCCTACGGGAAGGTTAGCCAAGTGGAAATTATTGTTGAGTGAGTTCGACATCCTATATGTGACTCAAAAGGTAATCAAGGGGAAAGCCTTAGCGGATTATTTAGCTCAGAATCTGATTTATAATGATTATGAGCCATTTCGAACTTACTTCCTAGATGAGGAGATTTTATTTGTGGGAGAGGAGATTGTAGAGATCTACCCTGAATGATGATTTTTCTTTGATAGAGTGGTTAACTTCAACGGCTCAAGAATTGGAGCGGTTTTGGTGTAAAAAATAGGCCAATACTATCCAAAAATTGATAAGTTGCGCTTCTTATGTCACAATAACTTGGCTAAATATAAGGCTTGCATACTTGGTCTCAAGTTGGCACTTGATATGAGTGTTCATGAATTGCTAGTCATTGGAGACTCAAATTTTTTGATTCACCAGGTACGGGGGGAATTGGTGGTAAAGAACTCCAAGATTACTCCTTATGAAGAACTGGTGCAGGGATTGTGTAGAAGATTTTAGGAAGTTGATTTCATACATATCCCAAGGACACAGAATGAGTCTATTGATGCTTTGGCTGCTATATCCTCCATGATTCAGCATCCAAATCAAAGTTATATTGATCCTTTAGAAATAAGCTTAAAGGAACAACCTGCACATTGTGTGCATGCCAAAAAAGAACCTGATGGGAAAAATAGTACTATGATATTAACAGGTATTTAGAAACTGAAATATATCCTGAAGAGGCCAGTAATAATCAGAAAAGACAATTCGGCATTTGTTAAAGAATTATTGTCCAAGTGGGTAAATCCTTTTAAGGAGGACTCCAGACTTGGGATTCTTAAGATATGTCGATGCCGCGGAAGCTACGAAACTAATAAAGGAAGAACATGTAGGAGTTTGTGGCCCATATGAACGGGCTTTCCCTTGCTAGAAAGATCTAGAGAATTGGTTATTTCTGGGTGATGGGAAAATGACTGTTGTAAGTATGTGCATAGGTGCCCAAAATGCTAGATACACGAAGATTTGATTTGAATGCCTCCACATGACCTTTATGCGATGAGTTTACCTTGGCCTTTCATAGCTTGGGGGTATGGATATTATCAGACCAATAGATCCACCGACATCAAATAGGCATAGATTCATTCTGGTTGATATTAATTACTTTACTAAATGGGTCGATGCTACTTCATATAGATCCATCACCAAGAAAGTGGTTGCAGATTACGTCAGGAATAAATTGATTTGCCGATTTGGAGTGCTAGAATTGATCATTACTGATAATGGAGAAAACTTGAACAATCACTTGATGAATTAGATTTGTGATCAGTTCAAAATTGTTCATCTCAACTCAACCACATATCATCCATAAGATAATGAGGAAAATGATTGAAAATGACAAATTATGCCATGAGATGTATCCCTACGCTCTATTATAGTACCATACAATAGTTCCAACCTTTAGTGGGGCAACCCCTTATCTACTTGTTTATGGGAACAAAGATGTGATACCTGCCGAGGTTGAGATACCTTCCTTAAGGAATATTCAAGAAGCTGTATTAACTAATGAAGAATGGGTTCACGATCACTATGAGAAACTCATATTGATTGATGAGAAGAGAATGGTTTTCGTATGTCATGGTTAGTTGTATCAACACAGGATGATCCTTTCCTTCCACAAAAAAGTAAGAGCTTGAACATTTGAAGTTGGAAAATTAGTTCTCAAATGCATATTTCCTCACCAAGAAGAGTATAAAGGCAAGTTTGCTCCAAATTATCAAGGACCATACATAGCTCGCGTGGTACTATCCGGAGGAGCTCTGATTCTATTTGAGATGGATGGTCAAGAGTTGAATAAACCTTTTAATTCTGATATAGTAAAGAGATACTATGTTTGAAGGATGTTTTAGTTTATTGTTTCCTTTGTTTATTTGTCATCACCTTTGTGATAGTATTTGTTTTATGATGTGTAACTTCCTAGAATCCCTTTCCTTTATGTACAAACTATGTTTGACCTGAATTCCTAAGAATGGGATACGTAGGCATCCTATGTCAGCTTCGGTCAATCCCATAGGACAATCTAAACCTTTCCTTAATATATGAACTACATGATTACCTAAATTCCTAACAAAAGGGATAAGTAGGCGGCCTATGTCGGCTTCAGTCAATCCATTAAATTTTTCTATATATCCCTAGAGTAGTCCTAAACTATGTTTGACTTGATTCCTACTTCAATGGGATAAATAGGTACCCCAACGGCTTGGTCATATAACACATCAAATAGAAACTGGGGAAGAATTTTTGAGAAGGAATCTCGAAAATTCACAAAAGAAAGATCATCATCCAACAAAGAGAATGAAAACTAACAAAGACTTCGGATTCTCTCAAGCTGAGATCATCTCAAAACACTTTAAACAAGGGCAGTAATATTGAGGAAGGCCCCAAAATTTCCACTAAACACTGGGATATATTTCAAATTCCCCAGCACCAGAGGTCAAAGTCAAGATTTAGAAGTCACTAGTTGTGGGAAAATCTAGATAGACTAAATTTTGGGCTATGACAGAACTTCTGATGGAAAAACTCAACGACAATGAATCCCTAGAAATCCTTCGTCAAACATTAGATACAGTCAGAACCAAGAGGAAAATGTTCATTGAGCTAGTACAAGACATGACTGGCAGAGATTTTCTAAATCTTTTACAGAAGTGTTAAAACTAGTTTTTAAAAATTAAGACTACTTTTGAAAATTTATGCAAATCTTCTTACTTAGTGATTTCCTAGGCATCTATTGGGATGGAGAGTCATGGTGGAAGTCCCAACATGATAGAGTACCCAAAAGATGGCGAGGAGCAAACCAAGGATCGGAGGAGGTCAACGCTGGAGTAGTTTCATTCAAGACTAATCATTTTCCTTTAGATGTAGGGATCAATACACAAAGATGGGAATCTTTTATAGAAAATCCCCAAGCGAGTTGTGAACCATACTAAAGCATATACTGCTAAAGAATGGTATTTTTGGGTAGTGACAAAAATGTGTTTAAAACACATTTATCGAGGACCTTTCGAATTACCTATCTCATTTCTTGAAACCACGAATGACAAACAATGGTGCGTTATATTCTTTATGAATATTATATTTAGAACATTCCTATAAATAGTTGCTAGCAAAACCAACTTTGTGTCTACTAAATATTTACCTTAAGCGTAGGTGCATTTAAGGGAGTCGGCATAATAAATACAACTATTAAAAGGATCACTCGATTGGATGAAGAATATAAAGTCATCCTCAAAATTTGCTGTGAAGCAAAGAAAATGGTATTTGAGTAATCCCCCGAATAAGATTTTGCCCTATTTACTTACATCTGGTTGATTTGCTATTTAATTATTTCTTCAAAATGAGAAGATTAATAGCGTAATAAGTCATTCAAATTATGAAGTTCAGTAATTGTCGTTAAACTATCATAAAAATTGACTGTGGTCGCTAGTGAGGGCAACATTTTCTACTAACTGTCTACTTTGAGTACAAGTACATGTCGAAAGCACAACACAGACAAACGAATTCTGGTGAAACTATTTTCAAATCACCAGAAGAACTATTTCATATCATTCCATTGCAAAGATAGCCATACCGAGACGTCCATTTCACATTATCTCACTATCGAGAGGGCCATTTTATGCCATTTCCAAGAGGGTTATTTCATATCATCTCATTGCCAAAAAGGTAATTTCATGCCATTCAACTAAGTCTCCACAATCTCTCTCTATGAAAGACAATAAGGTCTAGCCTTAGAAGATTCTTTGGAGCATTTAATACCTATTGATACGTGAGACACAAATATTGGCATTGAGGATATCATCAATATTTAATATCTATTGACTTACGAGATAAAAACATTGGCGTTGAGGATATCATCAGCATTTAATATTTTTTGACACATAAGACATAAATATTGGCATTGAGGATATCAGCAGCTATTAATATTTGCTAACATGCGAGACACAAACACTGGCATCGAGGATATCCTAGCATTTAATATTTATTGATATATGAGAACAAACCTTGGAATTGAGGATATCTCATCATTTTATGAATCAGCATCTGAATACATCAAGAGCATCCGATTTGATGGGACACCTTTAAGTCGTTATCTGAAGACGGATGATATACAAGATTTCCAAGAAATTGAAAATTTGAGGGTTATCTACAAGTCATATTATTTAAAATAGGATAGTGTGCAAGATTATCTATGAGTTGATATCTCATTGGTCATACATTAGCCACAATGACATTCTAACGAGATAGTGTGCAAGGTTACCCAAAAATTCATATTCCGAAAGTCATTCATAAGTCTCAACTAAATCCTTACCAAAAAATATGATATATTATAAATTTGATAAGTCCAAGGGTTCTTTATAAGTTGTGTCATATCCAAAGATCGATTATGTGCAAGATTACCCAAAAACTAGAAATTTGAGAGATATCTATAAGTCATATTGTACCAAAGGTCGGAGGATGTGCTGGAATACCTGTAAGCTAGTGATTGGAGGGACATTTGTAAGCCATCTCTTATCCAAGGTCAGATAATGTGAGGGATTGCCTGAAGGCTTGAAATTTAAAGGATATCTGTAAGTCACCTCTTATCCAACATCAAATAATGCATAAGATTATCCAAAGATTGACAATTCAAAGTTAATCTTTAAGTCATATCGATTCAAAAGATGCACAAGACTTACCCGAGGTCACATGCAAAAAATCACTTTTAATAATCAAAGAGGTTATCATTCAAAATACAATAAGAAATAAAGGTTAACAAAAGGGTTTTCACATCAGTATAAGACTACACGATTGCAGGGACCGTTCTGCATAAAGTATCGTCAGTATCCAAAAGGGCCATCCCACTTTGAAGAGCTATTCACTCGACGAACAAGTAATGAAATCACTTTCTCCATCTTAAGTAATGATTATATAATTCCGTGTTCTTATGAAAGAAATCGTACAATATTGTTAGTTAAATAATTATATTACAAAAAATTGGATTTTAATCAAAGAATTATCTTGAAAATTTATTCAAACGGTTAAAAATCTCTATTGAACTATAATCCGTTCTAGAAATCTTTTTTTAATATGTGTTTGATTTTATGAAAATAAAAAACTTGAGATTAAATCGATTGTTAATTTATTTCAAGCGTGGTTTCAATTTAGCCAAACTATTAAATTAGACCTTATTTGAAATTGATTTGGCCACAATTACAATGTAATTAGTCAATTAATTTTTAATTGGGCTAAAATTTAAATTCAATTGGCCAAACTCTAATAATTAAGCTAATTTAACAAGTAGAATAAATTTGTAAATCCCTAATCCCAATTTCATCCTAAATCACCAAATTCCTAATTTCCCAGCCATCCAATTCGTCCAGTCTAATACAATTTTATCCCAAACCCACAGCAACCCTAATAGTAGCCTCCGACCTGGTCCAGCCCACCATTGCTCCCTCTTCATCAAACTAAAAACAACAACAAGCAACAATCAACAGTAAAACTCAATCCAAATAACAACAACCAAACAATAACTTTAGTGATCCACTGTAAAACCCAGCGACCCAATACCAGAACTTATTGACCCAAACCTATCCAGCTTCATTCAACACCACAATGGCTAATACCAACAAACCCCGACCTGACTTTAACCCATTTATTCGATGAAATTTTGAGAAATTTGACACCTCACATACCATAACAGTTGGATTCTGTGACCCAAGGTACGGATGGTACAATTTTGTACCAAATCTAACTCATAATCCTATCTTCTTTTCAAATTTCAAATTGGTCCTATTCAAATTTCCTAAATACCCTCTAGATGGTAGTTCCCATATCGGTGGAAGTCCAAAACTCAATTCGTAATACATTCTATATAAATTCCCCTTATGAGTCTAAAAAATAAAGGTCTATAAGGTATTAAAAATACTTTTAAGCAAAGAGTTGAAAATTTAAACATTAATTTTTTTGTTTAATAAGAGGTCTATAGGTTGCTTCTAGTGGTGGCGAATTTTGATGATGCTCGAGGTCTCATTTTGCTGCCCAAAAGTCGGTCAGTCTTTGACTCATTCTTTTACTATTGTATAGTAATAGTTGCAGTGGTAGTAGTTCTGATTATTATGTTGTATGTTGGGAATTACCTATTGTTGACATCTTTGATGGCCATAGGATTTATTTGTAATGACTGTTGTTGTGTCATTTGGCTGCTTCAATGTTCATACTATAATGTTTACTCCATTGCCTACTTAGTATATTTTTGATTTTGTTGTTTTGGAAACACAATCTCGTGTTAATCTTACTGAATAGCAGTTAAATTTTCCTTTAGCGCATATTGTGAACACGCTGTATTTTTTCATATGATCTGATAGCTTTCGTTGTAAGGTTTAAACTACTATTCCTACATTGACTTTATTTAAAATTTCCAAAGCATAGTGTTCTCCAATATGTTATTCTTCAATTCACCTGTAAGCTCAATGTGTCAAGCTCAAATTTTGTGTTAATGGTTTTCTTTTGAAATCGCGGTAAAGGGGTTTAGATCTCTCTCTTCCCTTTATCTCTTTTCCTTATGTTTGTTTGTTAGTTGTTTCCTTCAAACCTAGTTAAATTTCCTATTAAGTGGTCAAAAACTAACTTTGCATAAACCTTAAAAATATTTTCTTAATCAATTTTCTTTTCAACAATTTTCTTTTTCAGTGAGTCAAAGGAATCATTTTCAAATAGTCTAGATTACCACAAGTTAGCGGACATTTTAGGTGCCTTAAAAACCTTCCTAAAATGTTAATGAGAACCACTTACCTAGAATTTCAAAACTTAAATTATCTTTTCTATTTTGAATCATTTGAGTAATTTATAAAGGTTTTCTTGATTTTCCTAAATAAATTAAGTGGAAACTCTAAAAGTCATATCTCCGCAAAATAATATGTGTGTGGGTGGGAGTTGTGTAATGAAAAGAATAAAGATTATTCAAAATTGAATAATGTGTGTAGAGATAACACTCCCACCAAATTGTATGTGAGTGATCTTAAATAAAATGGGGCAAAACAAAAGATATGGGTAGATTGAAATGGAAATTAGTTTTTAGAGGTGAATTAAATAAAAAGTGTGATGTATTAAAGAGCTTAGGGAAGATAGTTCTTACCTATATGTTAGCCTAAATTACAACCCTCAAAGACCTGTTTGATCCTAAGATTCATCATTCTGATATTAGTAGAGTATTACACTAAGGGCAAGACTATGGTTCGTCATGTGTAACTTGTGAATTTTTTGTGAGATTGCATCCATGTGAGTGATCATGGGTAACTCTCATGTAGTGAGGACACACATTTAATGATAGTTTGGTGATTTGTATAATGTATTTGATTGATCAATATGCATGGGTTTGCCAACTTGGTGACTTAATTCTTGAGGCTAGGATATTTTGGAGTAGTATTCTTCAGCTTTCAATTGTGTGCATAACATGCTTAGTGTTGAAACTTACATTTTGAGTAGTCATTGTAGTACTATCTTGAGTGTATTTCTTGTTATATAAGTATGGAGTCTTCTCTAATTATGATTCTTAGAGTAAAGAATTGTTCAAAGACGAACAAGGCTTTAAGTGTGGGGTTGTAATTGAGATGGATTTATGCACCTCAGTGCTGTTATCCAAGCTTATTTAGCCTTTTTTAAGGATCTTTTATGTTATTAATGATTTGTTAATGATATAAATGAGCATCCAAGTGTTAAATTACTTTATTACAATGTTTAATGCGCTTTTCAATCAATTTTGGACTTAAATTGGTCAGTTATAGTTTAAACAAGGAAACTAGTGTTACTAGCTTGTGCTATGTGTTGTTCTAGTTGATATCGGTGGATTTTAGTGTGAGTATTGAGTTCCTAAGGATATTATTGTGTAATTATGTGGAGAATAACTAGTTTATAGTTTTTAAGGTTCAGTTGAATCAAGCTAAAAGTCAAAACTAAGTTAAAGATCAAAAGGACAAAACTAGTTCTTAACTTAAGTTTCTTGTTCACCGTCTTGTATTGTGTATTGTTTTGAGCTCTAATTCATGGTGTCTGATTATATAGGATTATTTTTTACTTTATAGGATGATATATGTAAGATACAAAAGCTTTAAATTAAGTTAAAAACAACACCACAAGGCTTGGAATGGATGGACTAAAGCAAAGGACAAGATTTGACGTAAAACGGACACTTCGGAAGCCTTAGCACATCACGGACCTTAGAAAATGCTATAAGGTATACTCCACAGACTTGGGAATCCATAATTGACCTATTACAGTATGTCCCTATTATTATGGCATGACACGGACACTAGGTGCTGCAATAGATGGAGTGACGTGCACCTTAGTCCAAAACCGGCAATTTTGTTCTCCTATAAATGGGACACTTAAAGATGAATGTAAAACACCTTGGACGACTTTGAAACTTAGAATGAGGCTGGATAACACTTAAAATAGGATGTTTATTCCTTTAATTTATTTTGTTTATGTATTTTAACATGTACTCTATCATTGCAATTACGGTTATGTCCATGAGCGGCTAAAAGCCCTTTTTCCAAGGTTAAGGACAAGAACATGATTACTCTTTATATAAATTGATTTGGTTTTGATTATTTATCATATTTGGTTGTTTATTTATCCTTTTTATTACTATTTTAAGGATTCGATACCCTTAGAATACATTCATTGTCATCTTGTGAGCCCGGAAGGAAGAACAAGAGGATAGAACGTGCGGTAAAAAGAATAGTATTGTAATCTTCTATAGAATGATGCTATAATTTTCATTTAGGATATTAATATACCTAAGTTACCTATTTATTTCACTTACCAGATAAAATATTTATGTGTTTAACTTATCTCTCACATTTCTACTCAACTATGTTGTTGTGGGTTTAAGTTAGATAGGTGATTAGAGGCTCAAAAGACCATAGTCATAATATCAACCCCGTGAATCAACAAACAGGATAAGTAGCATAACCAATGAAGCTTAATTGCATAGTATGATTGTTTGTAGAGCCTTAAACCTAGGTTTCTCCCCCATTAATTGTCCAAGACCTTTACTTTTCCGCATTGTTTACCTTACTTTTAGTTATAAATCTCAAACTCTCGTTGTTATATTTGCACTAATTTAATCTCAATAATAAACTAGAAAGGATAGTTGCAAAAAAAAGTATCTGAGGCATTGATACTTGGCTTGAAAAGGGAAACTATATTACTTAGTGAGACCACGTACATTTGTGTATGTGCTTGAGAGCAATAGTCCTAGTCCACTAGAAGATAAAATGAAGCCCTTATGACCAATGAGAAAGGTTATGACGTCTTATCCCATCTACTTACTGTTATTGAGATAGATAATAATGACAAGGTGAACATGTACAATAATAACGATAAGCCCTTATCTTGGAATATGTCCAAACAAAGTGTGGTGACCACTGTAAAGTTTCCCTCTAAGAAAGGCTAGACCTATAGGACTAGGTCAAGTTCAAAGAAATTAATGAAGGAATCATGGGTTGAAAACAAGTGTAATACTCAAATAAAGAAAGTCTAAAAAAAGAAGGTTGTTGTTGAGCCTGAGACACCTGATAAGGAGGTGGTGACTATAGGAGAATCTGAAGAAGAAACTAAGATTGATAATAAGAGTGATAGTGACTTTGATAGTATTTTTGGTGATGATTATGATGATAAAGTTAATGAAGATGTGATGAGAAGTATGGCTACTAATAGGGCCAAGGAAAAGGGCGGTGCTTCTATTTCACCATAAAAGAGAAAGCATAAGGGTGCCATGATCAAAAAGAAAGTGTCTACTGGTAAAGAAAAGAAAAAAAAAGAGGTGCAAAGTTCTAAGGAACCAAGTTCAAGTTCTAAAACCACCAGGACTTCTAAATCCCCTAGTTTTTAGTTAATGGAACTGGTCTTAGTGGCCAAGCCTTTACGATAAAAGGAAAGGTAAAAGGGTTAACTAGATAGGAGATACAAGAAATTCTCAAGACCCAGGAAGTCTTAATGGGGAGAATTTTTTATCCTAAAATTGTTTCCATGACTGGCATGTTTGATTTGATAGAGAAGGTCATATTCTATAGTTTAGAGAAAATATCTGAGCCTCTAGTTCCCACTTTACATTAAAAGGTCAGGATATTCTATCACAACCTCACATTCTCTATTGATGTTTTGTATTTTAGGTGAATAGTGTGAATATTGCTCTAGATAAGGAAGTGTTGGTTGAAATCTTGGAAGTACTATCTGAAGACAATAAAAGTACATTCATGAGTTGTTAAAAAGATTCCACATAGAGCATGCAAAACCCATAGATACTCCCATTGGCACTTTCTCAAAATTGGACCTGGATTAACCTGGTGCATTAATAAATGAAACTATGTATAGAGGAATCATTGGTTCACTAATATATATTAATACTAGTATACCATACACTGTGTTCAGTGTGGGGATGAGTGCTAGATTTCAAGCAAGTCCAAAAGAATCCCGCCTGAAGGCTGCCAAAATAATCTTAAGATATCTCAAGGAGCACCCGACCTGGTCCTCCTCTATCCTACTGGTGATAAATTTGATTTTGTAGGGTATGTTGATGTTTATTATGTTTTGTACCTGGTTGATAGGAAGAGTACCTCAAGAATGGCTCACTTCTTATGATATTTCTTGATTTCCTGGGTTACAAAGAAACAAAATTCAGTAGCCTTTTCTACTGATGCAGCTGAGTATGTAGCAGTTGCTTCATGTTGTGCTTAACTAATTTCTATCAAGCAGTAACTTAAAGACTTTGAAATTCTCTCAGATTTCATTCCTCTATATTTTGACAATACAAGTGCTATTAATATGGCTTAGAATCCACTTCAACATAAGAGGACCAAACACATAGATAATAGACATCATTTTCTTAGAGATAATATGGAGAAGAGTCTGATCAAAATGGTCATTTGCAATACTGTGGGCCAGATAGCTAATATTTTCACTAAATCTCTTGGAAGGGACCAGTTTTAAAAGAATAGAATGAAATTGGGTCTGATGAGGCCAAGTTGATTGCATGTTGTTCCTTTATTCCTCTATGGTGACTATGAATTGATAAATAGGTATCCATGTAAGATAATGTTACATATGTCTAACTTAGTCTCATAGATTCTACAGGTACACACACATAGTAAGGAAGAGTAGATTAAAGAGGAAAATGATACAGCTTCAAGCACTATGATTCAAAAATTTATGTAGGGACCAGGTCCCTCGTCAGGATAGCATCATACTTCATTCTTAAATGGTAGCATTTCAAAAGTAATAATATGTGTACCACATAGACTTCATGCCCATTCCCAAAATCTTCCACCTCCAGATTGAGCCCAAGGGGCATGTCCATCAAATCGGACACGTCTCATCTATTACACCCCTTCAAAATCCAAATTGTTCCTTCCTTTTCTATTTAAACTAAATCTTCTCTCTCTCTCTACCCTCATTTAAAAATTTTATTCTATCTATATCAGTTACTAAACTCCTTCTCCCTCTTCACATTTCTCCAAACACTAAAATATCAAAGATTTTAAATACCATGTCTAACCCATCTCCATCATCACCTCCCTAGAAAAAACTAAACCTATCGCAGATTCCTAGAATTTTCTTTTCTATCCTCTCCCCCCTGATTTAGAATTACAAAAACTCTTTTCTATAGTCAAGTTTAATCCACCTTATCTTCCCCAAAATGAAATTCTTTTAATGTCTCAAAAAGATAAAGATATTTCAGCATCACCTTCTTAAGAGAAGAATAATCAAAACACTCTATCCATTCCAGACCCAGTGATTTCTTTGTCTATCAAAAAGGCTATGAGGCAATCCCAAAATCCTCAGACCAACATGTTCCTTAAGTGTCCATTTTAGTTTCCCAATATCAAGATCAAACCTTCAAAAAGGTTGGTCTCTAATAAGTCAGAATGTCCTATAGTAGATGAATTCATGCTTGAAAGAGACCTAGCAACTGCAAAGGGACCTTCTTCCAATATTTTTGCAATGAGTCACTAAATTAGAATACAAGGGTTATTGCATTAAGCAAGGAACCCCTAGATATTAAAGCTCTCCACTCTTCTAAAGTGGTACAATGCCCTTTGGTCCTTATTCATTCAAAGACAAAATGAAACCCTTGTGACCACAGAGGAAGATTATCATGTCTTGCCCCCTCCACTTATTGTGACTGAGAAGGATAAGGAAGAAAAAGAGAGCATGGAAAGTGATGATGATAAGCCCTTATCTTGAAAGATGTCCAAATGAAGTGTGGTGAAAACTAAAAATTTTCCCTTTAAGAAAGTCAAGACCCATTGGACCAGGTCGAGTTAAAAGAAATTGATGAATAAAGCAATGGTTTAAAACAAGTGCAATAGTCAAAGAAAGAAAATTCTAAAATAGAAGATTGTTGTTAAGCTTGAGATACCTGATCTGGAGCTGGAGACTATAAGAGAATCTGAAGAGGAAACTGAGACTGATGAGGAGAGTGACAGTGACTTTAATAGTATTTTTATGATGATTGTTATAATAAAGATGATAAAGATATGATGAGAAGTGTGAATGAAGAGAGGACCAAGGTAAAGTGTGGTGTTGCTAGCTTACCACAGAAGGGAAAACCAAAGGAGTCATGATATAAAATCTAGTGTCTACTAGTAAAGAAAAGAGGAAGAGAGAAAAGGTGCAAAGTTCTAGTGGGACCAAGTCTAGTTCTAAAACTGGCAGTACTTCTAAAGCCCCTAGATCTATGTTAAAGGAACTGGTCCTAGTGGTCAAGCCGCTACGAGAAAAGGAAAGGGAAAAGGGTTTGCAAAAGAAAAGAGAGTACTCAAGACCCATGAAGTCTTCTGAGAAGAATTTTTTATCCTAAAAATATTGTCATGCCTGGCATGATTGAACTGATAGAGAAGGTCAAATTCCAGAGTTAGGAGTATATTTTTTTAGCCTTCAATTCCCACTCTATATAAAAAGGTCAGGATGTTCTATCACAACCTCACCTTCTTTGTTGATGTTTGGTATTTGACCACTCAGGAGTCACGGCCCGAACTCAGTCCTGGCTATGAAGGGTAATCTCAATCCCACCATGGACTAGATACCATCCCCTTAGCCTACCTCAAGAGCACATCAATATAAACATCAAAAACCAATAATTGTATAAAAGATAAATGAATCCAAAAAAGGGATAAGAACAAAAATAAGACATCTATATCATCCCAACACTGTCCATAAAAGCATCTAAAATAAAAATACCAACTAAGTCGGTACATGCCCCAAACTACGACAAAAAAATCCAAAAATTACTAAGAAAGAATAATAAAATAACTGAGGCCTTCTAAAAGAAAGAGGCTCACCACTTTACAAAAGATAAACAGACGTACTACACCACCTAACGCTGCACAGGGGTGACAGAAAAGACCTCAGACCCTACATCATGAAATAATGCAGCGTCTAGGGATGGTAAGTGGGGGAGCACGGGAATGTAACTCAGGGTAAAAGTATAAAATAGTGCCATTTCCAAAAACCAATAAAAAACCACTTGCACAAAATTTATATATATATATATAGGATGCCAAGATAGGGACAAGGGTCATGAACATGAGAGTTTAACCAATTAGCCTAAACTATGTAGCTCGCTCCATATTAAAGACACCCACGTGCTATATGGGTCCATCTCTCCTGCTGTAAGGGCCCTAGTGCATGTAATTCAGAACCGACGAAAGGCTAAAGACGCCAAGCCGATAGCCGTCAAAATATAATGTGTATCCGACATATGGTCATATAGACCCTCAGTCTGGCAAATGTGGTTTCCAGTGTTGGTTTCCCCATAAATACACCTTCACGGTGGCTACACAACTCTCTTTAAGCCTAAATTAAAATAATTTGCACATAGTCCCAACCATTAACCAAGGAGTCTTTTGTAATACCCCATAATTTTCTTAGCCTAATTTTGCTTCTACAATGTCAAATGTTATCTTTAAAAATGAATACCTTCTTATCTATGTGAAATTTTTCATATTTAGACCGTTATTGTGTGGAAAATTGAATAAGCTTTCCATCAATACCAATTTTACCTAAATCTGATACTCGGTTGAGAAATTATAGCGATTTTAGTAAAGTAGTGTACCATCTGGGCAATCACCGCATCGTGGTGAAGGCTAAATTCCCAATTGTCACATTCCAGTAGACCACCACAATTAGCTCGCATTGCAATGGAGTCCAATTTCCCAGTTGGCAATTTCCAGTAGGCCAACACGACTATAGCACGTCGCGTTCATGGCCTAAATGGAATTCCAAAGGCACACTGCGATAACCCCGCGTCACAAAGAACTTCTAGTTCCCAATTTTCAATTTGTAGTGGTGCAACGTGATAGCACCTTATCATGCTAGAGTGAAAATTTGCACTCGTCCTTTTTTAGTAGCTTAACGCAATTTCACCACGTCACAGTAAAGATGTAATTGTCGTACTCTTGATCCATAATTTGAATGCTTGTGTCATGACTTTAATCCTAAGTATGTTAAGTTCTTATTAGGTGAATAATATTCGAAGAAGTCACTTAGATCCACGTGGAGCTAAGATCCTTTGATTCGTCCAACATTCAATGTTTGATTCTATAAGGGTCTACTTTAAACGTGTATAACTTTTTATATACATGGAATTTTTCATCTCAAGACCCACCAAATTGTAGACAATTGAATTAGCTTTCTAATGGTACCAATTTCTCCTCAATTTGATACCTGAGAGAAAATTTATAGCTATTTTTATGTGAGGCAGTAAGCTGCCACGATGGTGCCGCGTCGCGACGAAGAGCAAAATCGGGATACGGGTTATGAATTTTTGATTTAAATGAAAGAGGGGCAATGGGGTCTTTTCCCTCCTCAATCCAGGTAGAAATATCATGATATATATCCTCCATTGGGGCATTATTCAGCCTGCAGTATCCTACTTTACTCCCAAGAACAAATCCTAATCTATTCTCTTCAAGATTCATCCATTCCATCACCTTCTATTCAAGAAAACAATCAAGAATTAAGCTTTTTATTCTAAGAAGTTCAAGAAAATCATTCAAAAACATTCCCGAGACCATCAATTTGAGTTATCTTCCTCAAGAAACAATATTCAAAAACACAAATAGGAATTCAAGTCAAACTTATTCATCAATTCTCTTTCAAAAGAAAAAACCCTAAAACTCAAACTTACTCTCCAAGAAATCCAATTTTCCTCATCAATTCTCCAAGATAGTTCAAGATTAAGAATTTCCAATTCAAGAACTCCAAGAACATATCTTCAAAAGCATCATAGGAATCCAAGATTCAAGCTTTCTCACTAAGATCTTCAATTAAGGTATGTGGGGTTTATGAGCAAGGATCCTCTTTCATCCTTGTGACCAAAACCAAGTTTTATTTACAAATTCATGTTATTTTAAATGAATATTCATGAGATTTGAATTAGGGTTCATACCCATTATGGCGAATTTTAAGATTATGAGATTTTCAATATTTTAGAAGTTGCATTGCATGTTTATTTGAATACTTTCATGCCTATTGTAGAAATTTATAGATTTTGAGATGAATTATCATTGTTTTCATGATTAAGCATGAATATTATGATGTTTTGACATGAGTTTAATGTATGGGTTACTAAGTCCAAGATTATATGTTGATGATTCAAGAAAGATAACGCTTTAAGCATCCTATGATCAGTTTATTCACAGATTTTTAGTAAAGCTTTGATCTTTTGATCCTAAGCTAAAATAAGGAATCCACATTGTTCATATGGTTTGAAATTTAAAGAAAGAGAAGCATAATTGATTTTTAATATAAATCCTTGTGTTATTTTAAGGTGGATTTCCTATAAGTTCTGAGTGATAAGTATGGGAGTAGTATTTAGCATCGAGTTGGATATGATTCCAAGGTCTCATACCCCAAAACTACGTGCCATCATAGGTTTATGACTTTTCCATAGTTGGATAATATAGTGATCACTTAAGTTAAGGTTCTATTCCGATGGCAAGAGTAGAACAGCTCTCCCCAACATGGGTAAGATGTTGGACTCCATGACAGCTCACATGGTTTATGTCAGTTAGAAGTGCCTCCCAAAGTTCCTAAGATCTACAGAAAAGAATAATAGAAAAGTTTTTAGAAAACTAAGTGTAAAGTCTCACAAATTTTATTCAAATTATACTTTACAGAAAGATAAAAGTTACAGATTTCAGCTTTCAAATTTCAGATTCAGAAGTGAGCTCTTTCTACACTTAGATAGTATGACTTACAGACAGAACATTAATACATCTTTTAGAACTAAATATTATGAATCTCTAGATTTACAAACTATGATTTGATATTCATGATTTCAGATTTATGTATTTCAGATATTCCAGCTTATGTGAGTCATTTACTTTTAGAATGTATTGTTTTACAAATTCTGATGATGAGATGATGATTACTTATGCATTTCACCCCTATATACTCAGTACATCCTCAAAGTACTGATCCATATATATGTCTATGTGCTACATTGTCTCATAATGTAGGTATGAGTTGTAGCACGCATACCATATTTAAACAGTTTGCAGATTTCAGCCAGCAGATGATGAGTCCTCCTACTTCAGGGACTTTAGTTAGATGTTATTTATCTACTTTACTTTCTTACTCATATGTATTGATTAGTGGTAGTTGGATTCGTGCCCCAGCTATCTATAGTCAGTATAGTAGAGGCTTCACAGATGTCAGTTAGAGTTAGTCATATAATTTCAGTCCCTCTTTTCAAATTTTATCAGAATGTAAAATTGTATCAGTATTATATTTTCATAGATTCCATTATTATTATATTTTCGCACAGTAAACTCAATCATTTAATACATATTTAATCAGTTATTTAACAGTATGTCGGGTTCATGGGTTAGGTTGGGATCATTTGTGGTCCTAAGCATCGTGTGACGTCTCGGGACCATTTTCAAGGCGTTACATCTTTACTAAGGCATTTTAGCAACATAATATCGTCATACCAATATTCTTGCATGATAATTAAACTATGTCAAACCAGTCCATATAACCATTAGACTCCCAAGTTCCAATTATAATCCAAATCCATGACCACCAAGGGCATTCCAAAACCATTGTTATCTATTTATCCTTTAATGCAATGCAATTTTTTCAAAGGACAAGTTAAACTATGTAAATATTCATATTTAAAATCAAGATTATAAAGTGGGTTGAGGTTAATACCATTATCAAGCTAAAATTTCATCAATTTGGGAAAATCCATGTCATACATTCCAATCAATATCATAATGCACCAATTCAGTCCCCAAAACTATCAATTAAAGCATGAATAATCTATTTAAAACATGGAAAAGGCAATTTATAAAAATTAAAACCCCTCAACCAAAATTCAAACCCATCAATTAAATACATAAAAATTGATTAAATAAATGCCCTAATGTAAAATTAAAGTTTAGGAATGAGAAACATGCCTAAAATGTTAAAGAAATTGAAGAGAAATCGAAGTTTGGAGCTTGAACGATGAATTCCATGTAAAACCCTTGAGCTTTCTTGGGTTAGGAGTTAAAGAAGAAAAAATAAAGTTTGATCTTTGAAAACAGAAGGAAAATGGTAAATTTGATACTTATAAGTCGATTCAGAGGTAAAAGGACCAAAAGCCCCTCACCCTAACTAAACAAAACAAAAACTAGATGAAAACTGCATAGCGGTATGGCACACTACTATCGTGAAGGTTAGCTTTTATACCACCTCCTTATCTTAAAGGTTACGTGAGGCTTACTCCCTCGGGGTCCCAAAATAGACCTGAACCCCTTCCAAAACTTTTCTAAAACTTTCCCAAAGCATCCTTTTAACATCTCTAATCACAATTTGAGTCAAAAATTGAGATTACACATGCTAGAGGGTCAAAAATAAATTTATTGAAATTTTTGTGGGGTCTTACATTACTCC
>JAPEIP010000006.1:61693736-61708516 GCA_026120095.1 Capsicum chinense | reverse complement strand
CCCCCCCCCCCCCTCCCCCCCGATCATTCATCCCCGAATAAGGAGTTAGGTTATTTTTAGCATGATAATAGAAAGATTATATCAGAATCCAAGGATAATTTTGAAATACAATAAGAGGGAAAAATGAAAATCATACCTTAAGCAATTTCTTCCAAGGTCGGAAACAAGAACAGGTATTTTTCCTTCATATCTTCTTCAGCTTCCCATGTAGCTTCTTACACCTTTTGATTTCTCCAAAGAACATTTACTAAAGCTATATCTTTTGTCCTCAACGTACGAATTTGCCTATCCAATATATGAATCGAGACATCCTTAAATAACAAAGAATCTATAATACCAACATCCTTCACCAGCACTACCAAAGAAGGATCACCCACATACTTTTCATGAAAGACACATGGAAAACAATATGAATCAAAGCCAAACTCACTAGTAAATCTAATTAATAAGCGACATTCCCAATTCTTCTTAAAATATGATATGCACTTATGTAACTGAGACTGAGCTTCCCCTTCTTCCCAAATCTCATGACTCCTTTCATAGGAGTAACCTTCAAGAATACCCAATCACTAACCTCAAACTCCAACTCTCTTTTCCTCACATCTGTATAATAATTTTGATAACTTTGAGAAGTATTAAGCCTTTCTCTAATCACCTTTACCTTTTTCATGGCTTGGAAAACCAAGTCAAGGACAAACAACCTTGTCTCACCTACCACAAACCACCGAATAGGAGATCTACACCTTCTACCATAGAGAGCCACGAAAGGAGTCATTTGAATGCTCGAATAATATATAACTGTTGTTTTAAGTTAGCTCAATAAGAGAAAATGGTCAACCCAATTACCTTTAAAATCAAATACACAGGCTCTTAGCATATCCTCCAAAGTTTGAATAGTATGCTCTGATTATCCATCTGTTTAAGGGTGGAAAGTGGTGTTAAGGTTCACTTGAGTACTCAAACCTTTTTGAAATAAAAGTTAAAAGTAAGAAGAGAACTGCGTACCTCAGTCTAAAATGATTGACATGGAGCTCCATGCAACATAACTATCTCCTAAATGAACAACTTAGCATAATCCTCTCCTGAGTAGTTAGTCCTCACAGGCATGAAATGAGTAGACTATCATTCTATCCACAATGACCATAATAGAATCATACTGATTCTGATACTGTAGAAGACCCATAATAAAATCCATATTAATCACTTCCCACTCTCACATGGGCAATTCTATCTCTAGAAATATGCCACTCAGCCTCAAATGTTCAACATTAACATGGTGACAAACTATACACTTAGCTACAAAGTTTCCCACAGCCCTCTTCATATTATTCCTCCAGTAGATTTCCCTTATGTCAGGGCACATTTTAGCCAAGCCTGGATGAACTGTATATCGGGACTCATGAACCTCAGTAAAGATTCTCTCCCACAGCACATCCACATCAAAAACACAGAACCTTCTTTGATACCTCAAGATGTCATCTCCTTCAATCTCGAGAGCCATAAACTTTTTCTGGCCCACATCATCCTTAATCTGCATAATTATGGGATCGAAATCCCAATTTTCCTTCACCTCTAAATCAAAAGATGATTTAACCACTTCTTAAATAATCACTTTTACATCCTCATAGTACAAGAGATGAACTTCTAAGTTAGCGAGCCCATGAATATCCTTCATCAATCCCTTTTTCTCCTCATCAACATGAGATAAGCTCTTCATACACAACCTGCTAGGAGAATCAGCAACAACATTAGCTTTAGCTGGATGATAGTGAAGGCTCATATCATAATCCTTAAGTAGTTCAAGCCACCGCCTCTGTTTGAGGTTTAATTTCTTATATGTAAACACATACTGCAAGCTCTTATGGTTTAAATAAGTATCCACATACACCCCATACAGATAATGCCGCTAGATCTTCAAGGCAAAAACCTAAACCACCAATTCTAGATTGTGAGTCGAGTAATTTCTTTCATAAACCTTAAGTTTCCTGGAAGTATAGGCTATAAGAAAACATAACCCAATCCCATACGGGATGAATTAAAATACACAATAAACCCATCAGCACCCTCAAGAAGGGTCAAAGTTGGGGCAAAAGTCAACTGATCCTTCAATTTCTCAAAACTACCTTTACAAGCATCGAACCACAAGAACATAACTTTTTTCTGAGTCAACCTAGTTAGCAGAGTAGCAATAAATGAGAAACTCTCCACAAACCTCCTATACAGCCAAGCCCAAGAAGATCCTAGTGTCGATTGGAGTGGTGAGTCTAGGCCACATCTTAATTGCCTCAACTTTTTGTGGCTTCACTTTGATCCCCTCGCTAGAAACAACATACCCAAGAAAGGTCACAACACTTAGCCAAAATTCACAACTTTTTGGTCCTTAAGAGTTTCCAACACAATGAGATAATTGGCATAAGCTTCCTCACTTTTAGAGTACACCAAGATGTCATCAATGAAGACTATAACAAACAAATCTAGAAACTGCCTGAATACTCAATTCATAAGATCCATGAAAACAAGTAGAGCATTAGTCAACCCAAATGACATAACCAAAAACTCATAATGGTCATACCAGGTCCAGAAAATAGTATTGGGAATATCAACCTCCCTAATTTTCAACTGGTGATAGCCTAAATAGAGATCAATCTTAGATAAACACCTAGCACCCTGAAGCTGATCAAAGAGGTCATCAATCCTAGGGAGAGGATACTTACTTTTTGTAGTAACCTTATTCAACTAATGATAGTCTATACACATCTGAAGAGACACATCTTTTATTCGTATGAAAAAGTATAGGAGAACCCCAGAGAGAAACACTAGGACAGATAAAACCCTTATTAAGAAGTTCTTTGAACTACTCCTTTAGTTTCTTTAATTCAGCTGAATCTATTCTATAATAAGGAATATAAATGAGATGGGTATTCAATAAAAGATCAATCCCAAAAACTATTTTTCTATCAGGAGGAATTCTAGGAAGATCATTAGAAAAGACTTAAGGATATTCATTAACCACAAGGATAGATTGCAAAGAGGTACCCTCAAAGTTTGAAAACTCGATCCAAACTAGATGATACAGACACCCTATAGATGTTATCTTTTGAGCTCTAATATAGGAAATAAACTTTCCTTTGGGCACTCAGGAACTCCCCTTCTATTCAATCACCAGTTCATTAAGAAAATAAAAACTAACCTTTTGGATCCTACAATCTAGAGAAGCATAGCATGAATAAAGTAATTCCATCCCAAAGATTACATTAAAATCCACCATATCAAGTTCTATCAAATACATCAATGTCTCCTTATGGAAGATGGACACTATACAATCCCTATAGATTTTCTAGTAATAATAGAATCACCCACTGGAGTAGACACAGAAAAGGGGTCAGAAATATTGTCAAGACAAAAAACAAAGTATACAGCCATATAAGGTGTCATATAAGATAGAGTAGAACCTGAATTAAGAAAATAATAAACATCACGAGAGAAGAGTTATAATATACTAGTGATAACGTCCAGTGATACCTCAAAGTTCTGGTGAGTGGCAAGTGCATAGAGGTGATTTCATCCACTACTGATACCTAAAGTGGCACCCTTAGGTGCAAGATCTAAACAAGTTCCGATCGAGACGTTAATAGCTTTAGTGGCAACTTTAGGTATAGAAAAATCTGTTACAGGTAACTAGGATGACCATAATTAAACACAAGTTTCTCCCCTTCTCATAATACCCATGATAAAGTTGTCCACAAAAATAGCAAAGAGGATAAGGTAAAGTTGACTAAGCTCTACTAACCTCAGATTGGGAACCATGTGCTTTTACACTACTGTTAGCCTAATAACGATGATCACTTAAAGGCTAGGATATGGAGCAATGGCTATAGAATAAAAATTTCCCCAATTTTTCATCTTAGTCCACTGTCTACCATCCCACCTACTATTTTAATGATTTGTACCCTACTCTATATATCTAAACTTTTTGTTTTGCCTCTCTCCCATCTCTACCTACTACATGTAAGCCACCATCCTATATATGTCTATATCATTATTCAACATCGCAGCCTTACAATCTAACACCAAATCATGGGAAAAAACAAAAGCAAACTTACTTATCTTGGACCTCAAATTAGACACCAATTTTAGATCATAACGAGACAGCTGCTGGAATTTTAGTATGTACTCCTTAGCACTCATCATACACTGCTTCAAGTTCACAAACTCCTCTACTTTAGCCAACTCAGCCTACCCTTCTTTAACCTCCATCAACTCTTGAGGAAAGAAGTGATGAAGAAAAGCACCTGAAAACTCATCCTATACTATTGGTTAAGAATCATCAACCCCCGTAGCTTCCTACTCTTCATAACACTTATACAACACATCTTTTAACTGATAAGAAACAAATTCCACACCCTTTGAATCTATAGCATGCATAACCCTAAAACTCTTTTCTATCTAATCAATAAACCCTGAGGATCCACCTCAACCTTTGAGCCTGTAAAGGTTGGGGGATTCAAAATCATAAACTGGAGAACATGAGTGATCTCAAATGAATTAGCAATAGGACCAATAAAATCAGATAGATGATATTGTGATACCACCAGTTGTCAAGCATATGGATAGACTAATAGAACTTCTCATTAGATATATCTACCTAAAGTGACTGAGCATGAGTATCACCATCCCATGAATCTTGAAAAGGACTAGTAGGGATAGATGGAACCCCACGTGGAGCGGTACAGTCAGGAGCAGGGACCTTAGACTAGGTCTACACTTCATTAATAGGGTGATTTACCTACATATCTTCTTCAGGTGGGATAGAAGCTCTAACAGGGTTTCTACGACCATCAGATCTTTGGAGAGGCTTGATCTAAAATATGAGTAATCTAGGAGTTAGATGAGTTTCATAGCAACTAGACTCTATAGCGCGAAATAGAACATAAGAAAGGGAAACATTCCTAAATTCCTTGTACCCTCGCTCTTATAAGTGTGGCATGATACATACCCATAAAAGGAACTCTACTCGACACGGCTTTGTGGACACTCAGTGTCCTTGAATCGTGCTCTGATACCAAGCTTATCATAGCCCAAACCCAAGCCTGGCCATGACAGGCAATCTGAAGACCACCATGGGATGGAGACAACCCCTTAGCCTACCTTAAAATCATATCAATATAAATAGAAGAGGCCAACAAGTCTATAAAATATAAATAAATCCAAAAAAAAAAAATAAGAACCAAATTAAGACATCCATATCATCCCAAAAATGTCCACAAAAGCCTCTAAAATATAAATACCAACTAAGTCAGGATATGCCTGTACTATGATAAAAAATCAAAAAGTACTAAGATAAATAAGAAAAAATAATGAAATAGACGAGCCTTTTAAAAGATGGAGGTTCACTATATCACGGAAGATCAATAGACATACCACGCCACCTAATCCTACACAAGGGTGAAAAAAATCCCTCGAACCCTACATCATAAAATGATACAATATTCAGGGATTGTCAGTGGGGTGAGCACTGCCATGTAACTTATGGAAAATGATAAAATAATGTCATTGCTAAAGATCAGTGAAAAACTACATGCACAATATTTATATATACATACATATGATTTCGAGATATGGACAAGGGTCATGAACCTGAGAGTTTAATCCATTAGCCTAAACTATGTAGCTCGCTCCATCCTAAAGGGACCCACAGACTATATGGGTCCAGTTTCCCCTACTGGAAGGGCCCCAGTGACTGTTAGTTGCACGAATCTAGAAAAGCCAAAATACACCTAGGTAATATCCATAAAAATATAATGTGTATCTAGACACGTAGTCATATAAACCCTTATTCCAGCACATGTAGTTTTCAGTGTTGGTCCCCCGAGACTACACCTTCACGGTGAGCGACATAACTTTTTTTAAGCCTAAACTAAAATTATTTGTACATAAACCCAATCATTGACTAAGGAGTCTTTATTAAGGCATTTTCCCAACATGGCATGGTCATACCAATATGTATTCAAACTAATTCAATTATGCCAAATGAGTCCATATAACCATTATACTCCCAAGTACTATTTAAAATCCAAAACCAATGACACAAAGAGAATTCCTAAACAATTGATATTTATGCAATGCAATATTTTCAAAGGACAAGTTAAACTATGTAAATAGTCATATTTAAAACCAAGATTATAAAGTGGGTTGAGGTTTATACCATTATCGAGCCAAAATTTCATCAGTTTAGGGAAATTCATGTCACCCATTCCAATCAATAGCATAATGCACCAATTTAGACCCAAAAACCATCTATTAAAGCATGAATAATCCATTTAAAACATGGGAAAGTAATTCAAGTAATAATAATCAAAACTCCTCAACCTAATTTTTAACTCATCAATTAAAACATATGAGATTAATTAAATAAGTGCCACAATGTAAAATTTAAGTTAAGAAATGAGAAACATGCCTGAAATATAGAAGAAATTAAAGAGAAATTAAAGTTTGGAGCTTGAATAATGAATTCTCTGTAAAACCCTTGAGATTTCTTGGGTTGGGAGTGAAATAAGAAAAGAATAAAGTTTGATCTTTGAAAACTTAAGGAAAAGGGTCTTTTGAAATTTATAAGTCGTTTAAGGGGTAAAAGGACAAAAATCCCCTCACCCCAAGAGAAAAAAATAAAAATTGGATGATAAATACATAGCAGAGTGGCATACCGCTATCGCGGAGATTAGGCTCTATGCCACACCCTTGTTTTGGAGGTTAAGTGGTGTACTTCCTCGGGGTTTCAAAATAGACCGAAACCAAAAATTTTGAAACTTTTCCAAAATACCCTTTCAATATCCCTAATAATAATTCAAGTCAAAAATTGATATTATGCATGAGGAAGGGTCAAAAATAATTTTGTTAAAATTTTTGCAGAGTCTTACATCAGGTGAATAGTATGAATATTTCTCTAAATGAGAAAGTGCTGGCTAAAAGCATGGAGTAACCGCTAAAGAGACTAGGTCCATAACGGATTAAAGTAGGTTTGCAATGTTATTAAAGGTTTGTGGGAAGTTAGCTGATTAAATATTAATAATGTGAGTAAGAAGTCCTTGAAAGGAGAATCTCAATGGTTGTTTGAGTTGGTTAACAAGGCTCTTCTTCCCAAGATTAAGAAGCGCACAATAGTCACAGATCCTAACCTATTCCTTATAGAGGCCCTTTCAAAGATCAAATGTGCAAATCTCCCAGTAATAATCATTGAACACATGCACAGGGTCATGACTACCAAGGATGGGAAACATAGGTTAGCCTATAGTTTTTGGTTGAATAGGATTTTTTCATATTTTGGTATTGACTGTGGACTTGGGAAAGATGAATCAGTGAAGAAAATATTTATCTTGTTTACATTGGAGGACAGTAAGTGTATTCCTAAGCATAGTAGTGCAAAGTCCAAGTCTGTGGTTTTTGATTTGATAGACGTGCAAACCAAGTTGCAAGGAGAATTAGAAGAAAGGGCTGCTATTATAGCACGCAAAGATGCTGAGATTTCTATATTGAAGGCAACAAGTGTGAAGGGTCATGACTCGAGACCAGGTCAGACTGAAGGTCTTTGAGTTCATAATGAGTTATTGCGTGATATGGTCAAATAACTAGAACTCAAGGTTGAAGACTTAATAACTTTTGAAAAATCATTCAACTAAGAATGAAAGAATTACTCTGCTCTTTCTCAGTTATACCATGATCCTTCTGGTCCCTCAGCCTAAATCTTTGTTCAACCTGGTCCTTTTTTTTGTCCCTAAGCCCAGTTATGTTTATTCCATTAGTCCCCATTGTTATCAAATTTTTTTACTCTATTTACTGGCACTTCCTGTATTTAGTTTTTTAATGTTTTTTTTTTGAATGATGAATGATGTTATCTGAATTATAAATGTATGAATTTTTCTTTTGTGCTATCATCCCTCTTACCTTTTTTTAATTTTTCTTACTCATGTCAGTGTAGCCTCAATGGCCATGTATTAATATATGTGCTTATCTTTACTTGGTTTACTGTTTTATCTCTTCAATAATGCCAAAAGGGGGAAGATAAGGTATAGCAAAGGTATGATGTTGTTGTTTTTTTGGAACAGGTCCTCACATGTAGAGGAAAATTTAGAATGTAGGGTGCACCAAGTATGGGGAACTCATGGGGATGGTATCAATGAGGGGGGAAGAAAATTGTGAATACTGACGCTTGAGTATGGGTTTGCCATCATCAAAAAGAGGAAATTGTTAAGTCCTTAGTTTTGATGATTGACAAACTATCAACTTGGGACCTGGTTCCTGAAGATCATTTGATGCCAAAAGATGCAACTGATTAGAGACCAGTGTGATCGCGTTCACGTCACTTTCACTTTGTCAGTATTCCAGCTAGAAAACGTATGATTTGTAGAAAGTCGGTGGTGAATTTGCAATACTTCCCTTGTCTAAACAATCACAGGCATCCTAGATTTTCTCGCCTATTATATATAAAAAAAATGTTACAACAAGAAATCTAAGCTTCAATATTCTTACAACATCAAATCTCTCTTGAAGCTATTAGATTCCAAGCCTCACTTGCAACAGGGACCTACTAAGATCGTTTTTGTGTCTCAAGCTTTTGTTGTATTTCTTTCTTTTTTTAATGTTTGTAAGCGTTGCTTACTTCTCTAGTTCATTATTATTAGGGGCCTTATTCTCTATTCTTGTTTCCAAAGTGTCATCTAGAGTTAGTTAACAAAGAAACAAGAGTTACCTTGATTACTGTTTCAGTTGGAGTTAGCTGAGCCAGTGGATGCAAAAGAGTTATTGCATAAGAGTTCATTGTAATAGAGTTATTACAAGTTGAGGAAGGGTTAAGAGTTTATTCCTTAAACCATGACATCTGTACTCAAGTTTTATTGAGCTTAGTGAAGTGGTTAGAAATCCTACGAGGTAGGTCATGGTTTTTCTCCCTTGAGCAAAGAGTTTCAACGTAAAAGATTGTATGTGTACATTATTATTTTATGTTTACTTTATTTTTACTCCTATTCATAACTGCATATGATAGTTGGGACCAGGTGCCTAGGTTGGTGGTTTATTCGTATAGTTCTTCACATCCCCTACACCATATTCGCTTGCATCCCCTACACCATATTCGCTTGCATCCCCTACACCATATTCGCTTCCATCATTCTCAATAACAAAAGTCTTAGTGGCATATGTTGGAGCTACTACATAAGATTGAATGAATGCAACTTTAAATGGTTCAAAGAGAGTAATAACATTAGGAGACTATATGAAACTGTCCTTTTTAAAAATATTTTTAGTGACTTGCTAATAATCCCAAACCCTTGTATAAATCTCCTATAATATCCAATCAATACAAGGAAACCCCTCAACTATTTAAGGGTATTAGGTAGCGGCCAATTCTGTATAACTAGTATCTTTTGAAAATATATAAATACACCTTCTTCAGTGATAAGTGTCTTAAGTAGTCAATCCTCTAAACCGGTTAGGATCCTCTTCAAAGTTCTCCATAACTACAGAGCATTCCATTGCAATTCATTACACATACTAGGAATCAATGTAGCATACATAGTTGAGATTGGTTTCCTGACATCTTTTTAAATTATTTTCGCTCCAGAGGTAGTAAATTGTTTGTCTTCTCCTCTGAAAAGATGTTTCCTGTATTTTGTACCAAAATACTATATTAACTTGTTAAAAATAACCTTTATGCCTTCCAAAACTATCCCATAAGATACTTGTAATAGTAAGAGGGATTCAGCTGAATATTCAGTCCATTGTAGTAACCAAGTGATGTTATACATTTGCTCTACCTTCATTCCATTATCGTTATATTCAGCCACTAGTTGAGGAGTAGTTAGTCTTGTTATGTATCCCAATTCTTGTACTATCACAGGATCTATGAAATTATGTGAACTGCTAACGTCAATCAAGATGTGTAGTGATTTATTTGAGTGATAGCCTATCACCCTCAGTGTTCTAAAACCAAGATACCCATTTAGGGCATGCACAAATATTTTCATTTTTCTAGTGGCTTGGTAAATTCTAACAATTTCTCAACACCTTTTTCTTCTTCTTATTCTAAATACATCTCTTCTGATTTATCAAATTCCAGAAGATTTAGCTATTTGAGTTTCTTGCATTATTGGCCTTTAGTATATTTCTCACTATAGCTCAATCCTTTAATTTAGACCTCTTTTCATTTTTCTCTTCTGTGCTTAGTGTCCTATTGTTGACCCCTTTATAGCCAGAAGCACAACAAACATTAAGGGTTAGTAATAAAGGCTTGTCGTGAACTCTCTGACCAGGAGTTCTTGGATTCCAAAAACCTTTATCTTGAGCAACTAGATATGCTTCTTATATTCTAATTGTCTTATACACTTGGGACAAGATATGTGATAAGTAATCCTTACTGCAAGATTTAACTCACGCTTCAATCCTCCTAAAAACAACTTATAGCATTCTCCGGAGATAGTTTTACCCCAGTGAGATTTCTTACAAGCTTGACCTAATCATTCTTAACACTACCAGTTAGTTTGATGTTCTCAATCTTCTACATACGGTCATCATAATTTGTTCTAAAGCTCTTCATCAAAGCCATCAAATATTCATTCCAAGAAGGGGTTGTAGATACAGGTTTTCTCTTCCAAATGTACTGGAGCTATTCCCATTCTTTAATCCATATTGGTATTAATGATAATTAAAAAATTAATCTACTTTGAACAACCAAGATCCCAATATTTCCTAGAAAACTAGGAAATTCAAGCCTAGAACATCGAGGCATACCATAATTGTGATTATTGTAGTCAGCATGACTCTTATCTCTCTATTTTTCAACAAAATTCCTCTCTATCAAAGGACCAATAGGATTATCTTCTATGTGCCCTTCGATCTGGTCTTTCAACTCCAAAACTATTTCATCTGATTTGTTCTTTATGGCCTTCAATTTAGTCACCTCTCCGTTCAGATGACCAATGTCAAATATAATATTTCACATTATCTTTTTCAATTCTTGTATCTCTATGGAAGAACCTTCATTAATAGGCGCATCATTTTCCTAATAGCCTTCACCATTATGTAATAAATTGTACAACTTTGATACTATTTTTAGCAGAATCATAAGAGTTCAAGAGAACTCAAGAAGTCAAACAACAGTAACAACATACCCATTGAATTCCCACCTAGTGGGGTCTGGAGAGGGCAAAGTGTACATAGTGCATACCACTACCTCCAAAGAAGTGGAGAGATTATTTCTAATAGACCCGTGGCTTAAGACACCGAGACAATAAATAAGGTCCTTAAAAAATATGAGACAAGATGAAATAACAAAAATAAGACACCCACAAAGTAGTACAACACACTATCAAACGGCAAGCACTCAACTCCTCCAACCTACCTAACTATAGACTCCATCCTATAAGAAAAGTTCTACACTAATAGAAAGGCACACCTAACACATCTAACTACTGGCTACGACTCACCCACATGCACTAACCTTCTAATCTAATTCACGTTCTTCATTTCCTATGCAGGGTCATGTCCTCAGTAAGTTGTAACTACTTCATGTCATGTCTAATTACCTCTCTACAACATTTCTTCGGCCTACCTCTACCCTTCCTGAAACCATCCAAAGCTATCCTCTCACACCTCCAAATCAAGGCATCTGTGCCCCTCTTCCTCATATGCCCAAACCATCTCAACTTCACTTTCTGCATCTTATCCTCCACTGACGTCACTCCCACCTTCACCTGAATAATCTTATTCCTAACCCTATCTTTTCTAGCAAGTCCATAAATCCAACACAAAATTCTCATTTTCGCCACCTTTACCTCACTATCCAAAAGTAGGAATTCTAATGGAGGAATTCGATTATAATTCCAAATGTAATGTAATGGAAAGAAAGAAATGTCATCTAGAAAAATAGAAGAATTGTATTGAATATTCAATATTTTTTTTGGTTTCCCAACTGGTGTCCGGAACCCGCATTGGAGGGTTCGAACTCGAGACCTCTGGTTAAGGGTGGAGTAGCCTCATCCACTGCACTACATCTATGGTGATATTCAATAATATTTTTACATAGTCTTTATAATATAAACAAAAATCATTAGAAAAAATGTAGATGATAATTCCTAATAGCTGCGTAACTTTCCCTATTTCTATTCATTTCCAAATAAATGTGAATTTTCTTGTTTCCTGATGTGGATCAGTTTATATTGAGTTTATTTATAACCATGTGTCTCACATGTATCATATCACAGATCACTTTTTTTCAAGTTTAGCGACACATTCCCCAGAATTTAGATGTGCTAGTTCAACATTGATTTGTGAATAAATAAAGAAAATCGAAACCGAAGGAAAACTTTTATCTCAAATTTGTGAACACTAATTACAATTATCTATATCTATATCTATATCTATATCCATATCTATATCTATATCAGTTTGTTCTTTGGACAGAAGATCAATAAAGGAAAATCCAAAGTCTTATTCTCTAGAAATTGCTCTACCCATTCGAACAACAATCTTTCTTCCCAACTCAACATTCAAGCCAGAGACACTTTTAGGAAATATCTTGGATTTCCTATCTTCCATAAGACCCCTACCAAAGCTGACTTTCAATTCATCCTTGATAACATGAAAACCAAATTGGCCGGATGGAAGACTCAATTCCTGAACAAAGTTGGTAGAACCACCCTTGCTAGAGCTTGCCTCAACAGTATTCCAAACCATGTGATGCAGTATATATCTATCCCTAAGAATATCACTAACCAAATTGATAAAATCCAAAGGAATTTCATATGGGACACTACTGACCACAAAAAGAAGATGCACATGGTGTCCTGGAATATGGTCACCAACCCAAAAGCCCAGGGGTGTCTTGGCATCCAAAGAGCTGACTACAAAAACCTTACCATGAACACAGCTCTATCATGGAGATTGATCCATAATCCAAATTCCCTTTGGGAAAGCACTCTCAATAACAATACAACCATTCCTCCAATACCTCTAGCAAATCTGTTTCTAGAACTTGGAAATGTGTCACTCAAGGCCTCAAAATCTATAGACAAGCTTCTCTTTGGATCTTCCACAAGGGAGATAAAGTGAAGTTCTAGCTAGACAGATGGCTATCCAATACCCCCCTCTGTGCAGTCTTATCCAGGGCCCCATGCCTAGGAATTTTAACAACACCAACATCTCTAATCTCTAGAAAAATGGTAACTGGGACTTATCTACCCTCCCCCTTGAGCTCCCAACCAATATCTCCCAGACCATATATGGCAATTTCTTCCCTTCAACCATCAGAACCTTTGACTACCCCATTTGGGAAATCACTGGGAATAGTCTCTTTAGCAGCAAAAGCACCTATAATCTCATACACTCAAAGAACCATAACCAACCTCATCCAAAGAACTTCAGCTGGATCTGGGCCTTAAAGATTCCTACTAAGTTCAAACACTTTTTATGATTGTTCCAACACCAAAGACTCCCCTGTAACTCTGCCCTAATCATGAAAGGACTCCCTATTTACCTAACTTTCTGTAGGTGTAACAACCCTACGAAGACCAGGCTCATGTCTTCTAGAATTTCCAGAACAACCAAAGCATTTAGTCACCTTTAATTAACAAACTTCCCCCTATCCCCCTGGCCTCCAAGATACCCAGGACCATGACTTGCTCGAAACCATCATCAAATGGTCTATGGGTAAGGCTTTCGATAACTATATAAGCCTTCAAACTCTTCTCATCTTCTGCTTTTAGGAAATCTGGATATGCAGAAATTCTAAACTTTTCAACAACTCGAATTACCCCCTCTCCTTTAGAAAAACCTATTGCACTGCTACTAAATATGCCTAATTGTCCTACATCCCCCCCCCCCACCTCTCAATCTCACACAACCACCTTAACTTTAAAATAGAATCTACCATCCCAAGGTGCTTTCAAACTTAACACTGACGATTCTTGCTTGGGAAACTCGAGTACTGGAGAGGAGGAGTGATACGCAACAACAAAGGTAATTGGATTATTAGATTCGACAAAGGATATCCCTCAACAACAAATAACCTTATGGAAATTTTTGCTCTTCTTGAAGGACTCAAACTTGTTGAACTTCACAATCTCATTCCAATTGAGATTAACATAGACTCAATACAAGTAATCCACATGTTAAAACAAGGGAATTTACATTATGATCCCATTTTGGATGCTTGCAGGTCTGTGCTGATAAAACTAGGCCATCCAGCAGTGGTCCTTTTCTACCGTGAATAGAACAGTATTGCAGATATCATGGCAAAAGACGGAGCTAGGAAGCAAGTTTTTGGGACAACCAGAGTTTTTGCAATTCCTCCTGTGTTTACATTAGAGCATGTCTGGGCAGACATATTAGGAACTCAGTATGTTAGAAACACTAGTTCATGTGTAAACATTCATGAATCTTTTATTTTGGAGCCAAATCAAAATCTGGTAGAAGATGTCACCTAACTCCTTCATTATGTTAATATAATCCTGTTTACCAAAAAAAATTATATCTATATCTATCAATATCTATATGTATATACTTGGTCATATTAAACCACATGGGAAGTATTTAAACTCCATCTACACCACAAATATATATCAAGTTCCATATAAATAGAACAAGTACGCACAAAAATATGGGGTGTTACATCCTTCCCCCTTTAGAACATTCGTCCTCGAATGTTAGCATAATTGTCCAACCGAAACAAGTTCAAGCCTAAGGTTAATATTCCTATCATCACACAGTACTTATATATATATATATATATA
>JAPEIP010000006.1:61657625-61685150 GCA_026120095.1 Capsicum chinense | reverse complement strand
AGAAAATACTATTCTTATTTTTAATCCTTCATGGTTTTCATATGTTTTTTCATCTATTATAAATTCTTCTTTGTTCATTTTATCTACTTGATAGTGTATAGATCATGTTGATATATGTATTCTAGATTATCTATTTGTGATTTTAACTATGATGTTTCTTCCTTTTGTTCTTTTATTGATTTTTGGTTTACTCCAACAATCATGTTATATTGTAGTCTTTCTTTTCTTATTTTTAATGCTTTTCATTTTCAGATATTATTTGTTTTAGTTCTTTATATTTTTGTGATTTTGTTATGTTATTCATCTGTACAATATTTATAATATTTTGGTGGATACCGAAATCTAATTTTATCATAATTAAATGGTATGTATCTCATTCTTCTAGATTTTAAATGAATTATTAATTTTGCCTCATTGCTAGATATTAAGGTAATTAAGTAAGCTAATCTATGGGGGTTTTCTTTTATTTTATTTAACTTCTTATATTCTGGGTAGTAACTAGTTAAAATTCTTTTAATTTCTCTAAATGTTTGCATATTTTTAAATGCTCTTCTCATATTTAACAAATAAATGACAACATAGTTAACAAAATAACTTAATAATAGTCTCATAATCATCAATTAAATTAACTAAATAAATATTTCTAACATTAACATTTCCAACATTTATCATGATTAACACATATCTAATTAAAGACATATCTATTTGTACATTTTTTAAATAACATAGCTCTGATACCAATAATAGGGGGTGCGAATAGTGCGGGTAATTTGCTTGGATAACTTGTACTTGGATAATTAGTAGATAACTAGTACTACATGAACATGGATTTGGATAGTTGAGAATGAGTCATTCATATGAAACATGATGTGATATTCCTAATATTTAAGAGTTAGAAAATTAATTAAATACTTATGGTAAAATATTTTCTTATTAGAAGTTATCAAAATTAATGACAATTAATATCTTTTTCATTAGTTTTAAAATTCTAAATCAACTAAAGTTTTTAAAAGTTTTAAGTAATCAAAGATTTTCTAACGATTTAACTTTAAAATAAGAAAAGATTTTAAATATAGAAAAATATTTAAAAAATAATCGTACTACAAATATGGTTCAAATCGATGTGTCTCTCTTACCATTTGGCAGCGAAAAGAGGTGCTGCATAAAAATCGCAAAAGTGACGATCCATTAACCACTTGAAACTTCATATGGTAAAATATATATGTGCTTATAATAAAATATATGTTATGTTTATATTATTTTATTAAAGTGTGAAGGATCTTTGAGAAGTAATTTGAACTTTTTGCACTTCATTAAAAATCTTCGCGATTGAATTAGTGTGTGTGTATTTAAGGGTATGGTAGAGAGTGTGTGTGTGTGTATTTATGTATGTGTGTATGTATGTATGTGTGTGTATATGTATATATATATATATACTAGTCGCATTTGGCCTGTTCTAAGGTTGAGCCCAAAATTAATATTAAACTTTATATTTGTAAACATTTTTTTATCTTATTGCTATTCTTGTTTTTTATTTTTATTTTATTTCTGACATTATATTAATTGTAAAGATAGTTCGAACATATCTCAATATTTCTAGTATTAATCAAATAATATTTTTCTTGTAAATTAAAATATAATTTTTTCTTAGAGTTTATTTCAAATTTTATTTTTAGTTTCAAATACATGCATGCACCAACACTATTTTTCTTTCTGTTTTACTGATGGTTTTGGATATTAAAGTCTTTAATGATCCAAATCGAGTTTGATGTTGAATTAACTTCATCTTTTTTTTCAATTCTTTGTCATTAAGCTTTTCTCAACCAAACTTATGTTAATTATCCATTTATTGCCAAAAAAAAGACCTTCAAAGTAATATAATGAATATTTAATACTGCAAATTATTGTATGATAATATCAATAACGTTAATTTATAAATAATGTTAGAATTTAATTTAAATAATTAAAAGACTTGATTCAACAAAATACTTTTGTAGTTGTTCCTTCATATTAAACCATACAGAAGAAACTGAAAAGATACTAATTTTTTCTTTTAACTTTATTAGTTTCTTTTTCCCAAAAATACATGTTAAGAAATTCATATTGATATTTCTTAAATGTATATAAAGATTTAATATTTAATGTTAAATCAATTATTTTGTCCCAAATTCTACAAAATGCTGATAATCTCATTTTTTGTTAAAAAATTCAACATCAAAAAGAGTTAAAAGGAATTACTCTCATTTTTCATTATTTAGTATCATTAGTATTTGGAGAGTTAAATTTTAGTATTTTAAAAAAAAAATTCACACTCTTTAGCTATATATACAAAATAATTTTTTATTTAACAATTAAGTATGTACTAAGTTAAAAGGGAATGTCAAGATACTTGAATTACTTCTCCATGATAAATTTGTTAGAAAAAATGATAATTTAAAATAAGATTAATAAACCATTCGACAAAATAGGAAGACGATAAATGAAACACCTAGACTTTGAACCATCACAAAAAAAAATTCCATTTGATGTCACTAGGGTGGGTACAACTAGGGGTACGACAGCACGAGTCGTACCCCTTGGATACGAGCGTATCTACTCTCACTTTCCCTCTCGTACCTTAATCATCCTAGGAGGATAGTATACTGTCCACTATACAAGTGACCCTCCTCCTCGGTTGTACCCTAAGTATATGAGTCGTACCCTACATGATCGTATAAAAAAAAGTCCAAGCTTGAGTGCACTATTTTGGGTACGGTGGAATATACGAGTTAGGGGCTGATTCATACCCTTTGGATACGACTCGAGGGGGTGTGATCATAGCCTTAATAGTGTGCGTGACCTAGGAGAATCCTAGGGTACGAGTTAGGGTACCACTCTTACCCTAGGGTATGGTTTGTATAGTGAGTCGTACCCCTACACGGGTTCATTTTACTTCTTTTAACTAAGGGCCTTGTGGTTATTTACCATGCCATAAACCCTAAGTCCCTTCACTATATAAGCATGTAAGGCCTTCTTAAACATACTTTGAGTGGATCAAAACATCCAAAACTCTCTCTCAAATATAATTTGTGAAGGATTAAAGGTTAGGGTTCAAGGCTATCCATCTAGGAGCAAAGTGAACTCAATCTTCTTGGGTAAATCAAATTGTCTAAGGCATATGCATCTTCCCCTTGTTAAATAACTACAAACCCATGTATTTCACACTTGAATTAGTAAGTGTACATGGTGATTTTGAAATCAAATGAAAAGGGTTCTAGTGCCTAATGATGAATAATGTTGACTCTTGCTTAGACTCATGTTTATACATGTTAATGATGATGATTTACATATATGGGTGCTTCTTGTGTGAGGTTTTACATAAGGGTCTTGATTAACCCAAACCTTGATGATTTCTACCATAAAAAATAGTCTTGTTAAAGGCATACACATAGGGTATTTATGGAAATGTCTAAGTGAATTATCTAGTCATATGTTGGTGATGTTTTGAACTAGGGAAATGGCCCAATAAGCATGAATGATTGATAAATGGTATGTTAAATTAATGTAAGCAATGTATTATATAATTTATGAACATGTCGAGTTAATTGACTGATAAGGGTTTGAAGTCCCTAAACATGATAATGATTTTGAATTATGTGTTGAACCAAGTATTGTGGGAATGTGGTATAAGTTGGTTACTGAAGTATGGATAGATTTAAGGTTCTTGATGACTATAACTTGAATTGTATGATGGATTGAATCAAAGCAATGGCCTACTGAAATGGTTGAGCAATAAAGGCTCCCATTAAGACCATGGGGTCATGTATAAGGTTGAATTAGCTATATGGTTAAAGTCATTAAGTGTTATATGGAATGAATGTTGATGCTTGGGAAAAGGGTTAAAGTCCCAATGTCAACTAATGATAGTTGTGATGGCTTGAGGTTGAAGTCCCTTGCCTTATGAAATAGCTTAAGGTTGGAATCCCTTACCCCATAAAATTGCTTGAGGTTAAAGTCACTAACATAAAGAGATCTCTTAAGGTTAATATACCTCACTGAATTAAACGACTTATGGTTATAGTACCTTGGCAGGAGGTTAAAGTCCATTGCCTAACAAATAAGAATAAGGTTAGAGTCCCTTGCCTAGATGAATGTGCATGTAGTTAGAGTCCCTTGTTTTAATGTTAGTGTATATGGTTGATGTCCTTGGCTAATGAATGTATAAATATGGTTAAAGTCCTATATTTAATGTAAAACAGTTGAATCCATAAGTGTAGAGGGTCAGAGTCCTCTACTCATATCTAATAAATGAATGTTCAAGAATGTGTTTGAGCCATGATTTCTTGGTTAGAATATGATATACCTATATATAAGGATAAGTGTGTGGATATGATTGAATATCATATATTAACTTGTTGTAGAATAATGATGCTATCTTATCCTATACTTGAGTTATATGTTAGAACTCCAATCGCTAATAGTCTCCGGATGCTAGGTCCACATGCAACATTGGGACCGGAGCATTATCTTCTCTTCCTGCACAGTGATTATGTGATCGAAGCAGTTCGTGTATTGACCTTGGAGTGGTAAGCTTCCTTATTTCGAAAGACATTCATTCTTAGTCCCCTATCTTTAGACTTAGTCTTATTTTGACTTAGTTTGTATAGAGATATTATGGATATCTATGAACTTGGGTAAATTGGCTAGTGTGTTGATATTTATGAAATAGTTAGATATTGTTAAGTTACTACTTTTAGTATTGTTTCTGCTATTTTTTTATATGGTCGGGATTAACCCGACCCTTATGATTGATGTGATATTTGTGATGGGTTATCGGGGTGACCTCCGATTTATGTGGGCTTGAGGTTCCCATATGACATGGCCCAATTTTGGGGCGTGTCAAGTTTATATTAGAGCCTAGGTTCATGGTCAGTTGGGTGTCCATAATACTGTATCGAGTGGATCTCTTTTATGGGTGTGAAGCATGCCACACTTATAAAAGAGGAGCTACGAGACATTTTAGGAAATGTTTTCCTTTTCTTGCATTTCAATATTAAGCTATAGAGTCTAAGATATTGGATTCCTCTGATTTCTATTTGTTATCTTTCAGATCATGCCTCCAAGGAGATCTGAGACTTAGGAAAACCCTTATAAGGGACCTATGGATGAGATTGTCCCCACCAACCCCGACTATAAGAGTGACCCTCCTATTTTGTCACCTTAAAGGGATGCTATTAATGCCGAGATTCATCACTCTATTAAATTCTTGACTCAATTTGTAGCTTTTCAATCAGAGCATGGTACTTTGGCTACCATTTTTTTAAGGCCACGAGAATTAGATAATTTATGAGGTTGAGCCCTCCTATGCTCTTTGGTACGAAGGTTGGGAAGGATCCTCAAGGCTTCGTTGATGAAATAAAAAAATTTTTTTGAATATGCAGGCTTCAGAGATTGAGACCATTGAGTTTGCTTTCTACCAATTGAAGGATGTAGCATACCAATGGTACGAAGGGTGGAAGTTGTCTAAAGGTGTTGATTCTAGTCCCGCCATGTGTGCGGATTTCTTTAAGGCTTTCTTAGACTATTTTTTTTCAACAGTTGAGGGTGGAAAAGCCAAAATAATTTGTGAACTTTACTCAAGGGAGGATGTACGATCAAGGGTATGACTTGAAATTCCATCAATAGTCAAGGTATGCTCCTGAGATGGTTTCTAACATGGGGGCTAGGATGCATAAGTTCATCTCGAGATTATCCCATGATCCTTGAGAGCAAGACAGCTTTGTTAATTGAAAACATGGATATTCCTAGTTTGATTGTCTATTTGCAACAAGTGAAAAAAGAGAAAAAGAATCAGGTTAAGCTTAGTGAGAGGCAAGGAAATAAATTTAGGCCTTTTAAGCATAGTGGTGGTGAGGGTGGCAAGTGGTCACAGAAGAAGTAGGGGAGTTAGAGTTCTTTCTCCTTGGCTAGTGTTTGCTCTCCTTACCCAGAGTTTTTGAGTGATTTTTGGTCTAAGTTTAGTGGTGGGCCTCGAACACAAGATGCCCAATTTAAGGCTAGTGGTTCCCAGTTGGCTCCACTCTGCCCTCTTTGCAGATTCTGTGGCCAGAGTCATCATGATCAGTATGAGAAGGAAAGAAACAAATGTTTCTATTATGGTCAGATTGGGTACATGCAGCGTGAGTGCCCCTCTCTAGCAGCTTTTTGGGCCAACAGGACCCCTATTGATACTCCATTTACTCATAAACCAAAGGGTGTTATGTCTGCCTCTTCTTCTATTTCTGGCACCGACGTTAGTCGGAATCGCTTGTATGAACTTACTACTTTCTAGGACTCTAAGGCATCTCCCAATGTTGTCACGGGTATGTTGAGAATTTTTCTCGTGATGTGTATTATTTTCTTTATGCAGTGTCTACTTTTTCTTATGTGACCCCATATGTAGTTGTGCATCTTGATTGTGGTCCCCAGAGTCTGTGGGTTTCTTTTTCTGTTTCTATCCTAGTTAGAGACCCTGTAATTTTTAGAAGGGTCTATAAGTGGTATGTGATATTAGTTGGTGGTAGAGATACTCTTGTAGACTTAATAGAGTTGGATATGGTTGATTTTGATGTCAATCTGGGGATGGATTGGTTTCACTCTTGCTAGGCTTTTTTAGATTGTCGGACCCGTAGGGTCATATTCCGATTCTCTAATGAGCTGGTCATTGGATGGGAAGGTGGTTCGCTAGTGCCTAAGGGAAGGTTCATTTCTTATCTAAAGGCCCAAAAGTTGATTTCGAAGGGGTATTTGAATTATTTGGTCCGAGTTAAAGATTCTAACTTAGGAGCCTTCTCTAGAATCCATTCCCGTGGTTAATGATTTTCCTAAGGAGTTTTCCAATGATCTTCCCAGTGTTCCTCCCAATAGGGAAATTGATTTTAGGATTGATCTTGTTCTTGACACTCGTTTGATTTCTATCCCTCCTTATAGAATGGATTCGGCAGATCTAAAAGAGCTTAAGGAACAATTGAAAGGCCTCTTAGATAAAGGTTTTATCTTCCCTAGTGTAATACCCCGTACTTTTACCTAGATTACTTTCATCCCAAATATGTCAAAGACATGCTTTAAAGATGAATACACTTTTATATATGTGGAATTTTCAATTTTTTGTTGTGTGAAAAATTGAATAAGCTTTCCATCGATACCAAATCGCCTAAACCTAATAACCGGAAAGAAGTTATGGCGATTTAAAGTTTCAGTCATAAAATATTGTCATTTCAGCCAGTGGCGCATCGCGCCATAAGACAAAATGATGTTTGTCAGTTTCCAGTAAGACTCCGCAATTACACTGCATCGTGGCGGGCTCCTTAATCCCAATTGTCCTTTTTTCTAGTGAATATCTGCAATGCCTCCGCGTTATGCCAAACTTCCAGGTCGCAAATAAAGTGGCAACGTGATAGCTCCACATCGCGCCATCTCCCAATTTCCCAGTTGTCAAACTCCAAAGACATGACGCGATAGTGCCGCATCGCGCCAGCCTGCCAAATCGGGAACTTTTGACGAAAAATAAATATTTTGTCCAGGGATAAATTAGTTTTTTCCCAAGGTTTTAACACATCCTGGTGCGGGATTTAATCCCTAAAAAAGTTTCAAATCATTATTTACTCACCTTTTTTTTTTCAAATCAAGAACATTCTCTCCCAAGAAACAAAACCCTAGCTTTCAAGAAATCAAAGCCAATTTCAAGAATCTCTCTAAGAACTTCAAGAAACTTACAATCAAGGTATGTCAAGTGTTGATTCATGGGTCCCTTTCATCCACGAAGCTCAAGAATCTGTTTTTCAAAGTTCAAGTATATGGATTTTTATGAATCCCATGTTGGGTTTGCTTTTGTTCATGTTGATAATGACCAATTGAATTCTAATCCATGTTTAATGATAAATTTTATGTGGAATTAGTTATTATATGAGTAGATTCATTTGAACCCATGATTAAACCCTTGAATTGTCAAATTAGAACTGAATCATGAAGTTTACTTGTTGTGCAATGTTGTCAACATATACTATGTTCATTATGTGCTTGATGAATTGCCTATGTAACTAATAAGAGAAGAAACCATGTCATGATTAGTTTATGTGCAAGTGTTTGATAAATTGTCCATGAGAATGGATTAATGCCTCGATATAGTATGGAATTATGTATTCCTCATTTATGTACAAGTGATACATCCCAAGGGTTCGTTGAAATGTCTTAATGAATGAATCATTAGTATATAGCCATTGTTGGGCTTTTAGGCTTGTGTCATGATTTACATATTATGCTATCGAGTCCTGGGGGTATCTAATACCAAATAATTTAGCTGTGTGCCTAGAGCCAGTGTCATGTTCTTATGATATCCTCAGTCAAGCCATGTTCAGTAGAATTTAGTCAGTCATGTGACTCAGGAAAACTCAGTAAACTCAGTAATCCCAGATATCTCAAAAAGCTCAGTACTTTAGTAATCTCAGTAGTATTTCATCAGTCAATGGAACTCAATGAACTCAGTCCAGTTAAGTTCAGTTAATCATGTTCAGTGTCTTTTCAGATGGGAGTATAATTTAACACCGAGTAAACCCAAGGATGAGGACACACACTGACAGTTAAGGGCATGATCCTTAGAAGCAATCCTTGCATTCCAGAACTATGTATCCAACATAGGTTGAGACATCAACACTGACAGATGAGGGTTGATGAGGTGGATAAATACTGTCAGATAAGGGTCCCATCATTCTCTTTTGGGGACACTGTCAGATGAGGGTCACCCACAACTTGTCTTTACTAGTGGCGCAGTATTAACATCCTTCAAATTAGGGTTATAGATTGGACCCCAACCTAGCTATATTGCTTTATTTGGGGCATGTCAGTTAGATGACTACTTTCCACAGTTACAGTTTCAGACTCAGTCTCAGTAATAGAACTCAGATAGTTCTTCAAAATTTTAGGACTGTCAGATACAACCAACTCAAAATAATATAAAACTCATTTAGTTCCATCAGAATATAGACTATCAGATACAGTCACTCAATATAAGTTATATCAGTTATCAGTGACTCATGTTATAGTAATCAGACTCAGTAGTCAGTACCATCACAAATTTAGTCATATTCACTTACTCATGCATGTATTCTCACTTCATGTTATTCAGTCAGTTAGCATTGTTCATGTATTTGAACACTTTGTATTCAACCTACCTCACTTGCATACCAGTATATTCAAATGTACTGATGCATTTGTGTCATGGTGTTTTATACCATAGGTTCAGAAGCACGAGCTCCAAAGTATCAGTAGCATTTTAGTTTTAGCAGTCAGAGTTAGCAGTGAGTCCTCATCCTTTAAGGACATGATTATTACTTTATTTCTTCATTACTTAGTTTATTTTAGTAATTGGAGTTAGTTGGAGACATGTCCCATCAACTCCTTATTCAGAAAGTTTAGAGGCTTTCAAGCTATAGTGTTTTTAGACTAGATATTTTGAGATATTTTTTTAGTTTTAGTATTGTCGTACCATATTATTCAGATATGTTTTTATTAGATGTTTATCAGTTTTCAACCTTATGGAATGTTTCAACCTACTATTTTCGTATTTATATAGTATAGTATGCAATGTTTAGGTATAGATATCAGTCATGTGTTAGCTTGTGGTCCTTTGGGGTCATGAGCACCGTGTAGCATTCTGGGTACCAGATTTGGGGCGTTACACCTAGTGTGTCTCCATGGGGTGCTCCCATGTTATTAGTGTGCAAGAAGGATGATTCCCTTTGTATGTGCATTGATTATCTTCAGTTGAACAAAGTGACCATAAAGAATAAATATCCTCTTCCTAAGATCGATGATTTTTTTGATCAACTTTAGGGTGCGAAGTGTTTCTCTAAGATTGATCATAGATCAATTTATCATCAGCTTAAGATTAGGGATGCAGATATCCCTAACACTGCCTTTAGAACCTGGATGGTCACTAGAGTTTCTTGTCATGTCTTTTAGGTTGACCAATGCCCCAATGATATTCATAAACTTGATGAATAGGGCCTTCCACCCGTTCATAGAAATATTTGTCATTGTCTTTATTGATGATATCTTAGACTATTCTATGAGTAAGGTAATCATATCGATCACCTCATTATCCTGTTGCAAACTTTGAAGGACCATTATTTGTATGCCAAGTTCTCCAAGTGTGAGTTTTGGGTGAAAGTCATAGATTTTCTTGGTTTTGTCATCTCTAGTGAAGGAATCATGGTAGATCCCCAAAATGTTGCGGCAGTTAAGAAGTGGCCTAGACCTATGACTCCAACCTATATTCAGAGCTTCTTGGGTCTATCCAGTTACTATAGAATATTTTTGGAGTGTTTCTCTCCTATATCTTCCCTATTGACCAAGTTGACCCAAAAAAAAGGTCAAGTTCTTATGGTTCGATGCATATGAGGGTAGTTTTGAGAAGTTGAAAGATAAGTTGACTTTAGATTCGATTTTGACCTTGGTCGAGGGTAGTGATGGTTTCATAGTATATTGTGATGCATCTCGTGTTGGTCTAGTTGAGTATTTATACAACATGGTAGGGCGGTGGCCTATTTTTCTAGGCAATTGAAGGTTCATGAGAAGAACTACCCTACTCATGACCCAGAGTTGTTAGCCGTATTTTTTGCATTAAAGATTTGGCGGCATTATCTTTTGGGGCTCATATCAATATATTTTTCGATCATAAGAGTCTGTGATATATGCTTACACAAAAGAAGTTAAATCTCTGGCAAAGAAGGTGGTTCAAGTTGTTGAAAGACTATGATATGAGTCTTTATTACCATCCCAGTAAGGTGAATATAGTCATTGATTCTCTTAGTATATTGTCCATGGAAAGTTTGGCCCATGTAGATGAGGATAAGCGAGAATTTGTAAAGGACATTCACCATTTGGATAATCTTAGAATTTGACTTGTGGACTCTGAGTATGGTGGTGTTATTATGTATCTGGTAGCTCAGTCATCTCTTGTTGTTGAGATAAAGAAAAACCAAGTATTGGACCCTGACTTGATGAAGATCAAGAGTAATGTGGGTCAACACAAAGTTGTGGACTTTGTGATTGGTGATGATGGTATCTTGAGATACCAAGGTAAACTATGTGTTCTCGATGTCGATAGATTGAGGGAAAGGGTTATGGCCAAGGCTCATGGATCCCGTTATGCCATTCATCCTGGTTCTACCAAGATGTACCATGACCTTAGAGAGCTCTATTGGTGGGGCGATTTGAAGCGTGATGTGGCTAGTTATGTGGCCAAGTGTATGGTGTGTTAACAAGTGAAAGTTAAGCACATGAGGCCCAGTGGGTTGTACCAAGAAATTATGTTTCTTGAATAGAAGTGGGAGGGAATTAATATGGATTTCATTACCGGTCTCCTTAAATCTCAGAATTAATGTGATTTTATTTGAGTCATTAATTATAGAATAACCAAGTCTACTCGCTTCTTACCTATGAGGACTAATTACTCAACTGAATATTATGCAAAGTTGTATCTTGCGGAGATCGTGAAGTTTAATGGTGCTCCAGTTTTTATTTTCACGGATTGTAGTCCTCTATTTTCATCCCATTTTGGGAATTCATTCCAAAGGGGTTTGGATACTATAGTATGCCTTAGTACAACTTTCCACCTGCAAATGGATGGGCAAGCGGAAAGGACCATCCAAACATTGGCGGATATATTGCGAGTTTGTGTGATTGATTATGGCGGTAGTTGGTATGACCACTTGCCTTTGATTGAGTTCGCCTATAATAATAGCTACCACTCTAGTATTAGCATATCCTAATTTGAGGCATTGTATGGTAGGAGGTGTAGATCTCCTATTGGGTGGTATGAAGTTGGCAAGGGTAGTTGCTTGGCCCCAATTTATTTCACCAAGACTTAGAGAAGGTGAAGGTGATTCATGATAGGCTGAAAACCATTTAAATTTTCCAAAAGTCCAATGCGAATATGAGGCGTAGGGACTTAGAGTTTAGTATTGGCGATTGGGTATTCTTGAAAGTGTCTCCCATGAAGGAAATGATGCGGTTAGGTAAAAAAAAAGGAAGCTTAGTCCCCAATATGTTATCCCCTACATGATTGTGAAGAGGGTTGGTAATCTTTCCTATGAGTTGGAGTTGCCTTCTAGTATGAACTCCATTTACCCAGTTTTCCGTGTCTCTATGTTGCAGAAATGTGTGGGTGATCCATTGTTGGTTATTCCCTTTAAGGATGTTGATATCTCGAACTTTTTTCCTATGAGGAGATCTCGGTGAGGATCTTAGATCGACATATTTTCCAGTTGTGAATGAAAGAAGTGGCTTCGGTGAAGGTTCTATGGAGGAACCAAAATTTTGAGGAAGTTACTTGGGAAGCGGAAGAGGACATGAAGTCCAAGTATCCGCATTTGTTTTCCATTCTAAAAATATGTGATGGCAGTATATGTTAATCTCCTTGCTTTGCTTTATGTATTTGATAGACAATGGGTTAAAGTCCCCAATATGTTGAGTTAATTTATGTCTTGTTAGACCATGGGTTTAAGTCCCTAATTCTTTGAACTATATATTCCCTTGTTGTGATAGGTTTAAGCCCATTGTATCTTGAGTTGATTCATGCCTTTGGTAAACGAAGGGTACGAGTCCCTAATCCTTGCATTGAGCAAGTATCCTTGATAATTCTATGGGTTGAAGTCCCTAAGTTGTGAAATAAGTGAGTGTTGATAAGTAAGGGTTTAAGTCCCTAAACTTTACACTAAACAAGTGTCTTGATAAATAATGGATTTGAGTCCCAAAGACGATGAGGAGAATGATTGATTGATAATGAGTATGATGTGTGCTATATCCTTGTTATATGCATGTTCTAACTTGTTTAAAGGTCATTTTATGTGTGATGATATGTTATCTTGTGTTCACTGCTAGCCCCACCCGTCTTTTGCGGACGAATGAACTAAGTAGGGGAGAATTGAAACACCTAGACTTTCAGCCATTGAAAAAAAAATTCCATTTGATGTCATTGGGGTGGGTATGACTAAGGTCACAAGTCGTACCCCTTGGATATGAGTTGTATCCACTCTCCCCTCACCTCTCATACCTTGATGAGCCTAGGATTATAGTATACTATCCACTGTATGAGTGACCCTCCTCCTCAATCGTACCCAAAGTAAATGAGTCATACCCAACATGATCGTAAAGAGGAAAGTCCTAGCTTGAGTGGACTATTTTAGGTATGAGTGGTGTATACAAGTTAGGGATTAAGTCATACCCTTTGGATACGACTAAAGGGGGTGTAATCATACCCTTAACAGTATACGTGACCTAGTATAAGCCTAGGGTGCGAGTCAGGGTACCACTCATGCCCCAGGGTAGATTTGTAAAGTGAGTATTTACCCTACACAGGTTCATTTTACAGCTTTTAACTAAGGTCCTTGTGGTCATTTTCCATACCTTAAACCCTAAGTCCCTTCACTATATAAGTGTATATGGCCTCCTTAAACACACTTTGAGTGGATCAAAATGTCCAAAACTCCCTCTTAAACATAATTTATGAAGGATTAGAGGATAGGGTTCAAGGGAGTCCGTCTAAGAGCAAAGTAAAGTCAAGCTTATTGGGTGAATCAAGTTTTCTAAGGCATGTACCTCTTCCCCTTGTTAAATAACTCTAAACCAATGTATTTCAAACTTGAATTAGTAAGTGTACATAGTGATTTTGAAATCAAATGAAAAGGGTTTTGTTGCCTAATGATTAATAATGTTGGCTCTTGATTAGACTCATGTTTATACATGTTAATGATAATGATTTGCATATGTGGGTGCTTGTTCTATGAGGTATGACATGAGGGTCTTGATTAACCCTAACGTTGATGATTTCAACCATGAAAATAGTCTTGTTAAAGGTATGCACATAGGGTGTTTGTGGAAATATCTAAGTGAATTGTCTAGTCACATATTGATGATATTTTGAACTGGGGCAATGTCCCAATAAGCATGAATGATTGATAAATGGTATCTTAAAAGTAATCTGAGCTATGTATTATATAATTTATGACCATGTTGGGTTAAATGAGTAATAAGGGTTTAAAGTCCCTGAACATGATAAGTATTCAAACTTAGTATTATTTTAGACTTCGTAGGTTAGTGACTCTATTTTATGACCCTCATGACCTTAAATATATGATTTTTAGGTTGAATCATGATTAGGTATATCATTAGGTGTTCTCGGACAAGTTTTGGATTTTTCGAAGTTCATTTGAAACATGTTTGAAAGCTCAAACTAGTGGATCGACACGATCTCAATGCGTCGTGTCACCAATCACGTCGATGAATATTTTTCCTCAGAACTTAGTGGAAATTCTAGTAAACCAACGTGGCATGTTGTCCATCGCATCGATCCAACAATGTGGTACGTCGGTCTGTGCATCACTAGTCCAGTTTTTAGTAATTAAAACCCGCGTCTAAAGAGGTAAATAGGTCTTTTTCCATTTTATACCAGCCCCCAAAACATGTAATTATGCCATCTAATAGGTAAAATTTACTCATTCTCTCTAGAATTTTTTAAGAACAAACCCTAGTTCATCACATTCGAGAATCCAAGTTCCAAGGAAATCCATCAATCTTTTAGAATTCAAGATTTAAGGTAGGACAAGTATTCATCCAAGGGTTTCTTCCACCCTTGGAGTCCAAGAAACTCTTTTAAACTTTAAGTAAATTGATTTCATGATTTTCATGATTTGGATTCAAGTGTATTCTTGATTATAATGTTGATTGGGTTTCTATTTCATGATTAAGTGCAAGAGTTATGTAAAAACAATTATTATGTATGTAGTATCATGTGAATTCATGTTAAAGCCTAGAAATTGTGATGCTCATGTGTTGATTGGTACTATGTGCATATATTATGTCTTCTAAGTGTTTGATGAGTTGTTTAAGTGAATTAAATATTGAGATTATATCTTGTTAGCACATATACTAGTTCATGCCATTCAAGTGTCTGATAAAATACCTCTATAGATGCATTATGAACAAGTATGCATTTCTATCCAATACAAGGCCATGTGATGCTTTACTTTTCATGCTATCAAAACTTGGAGGTGTTTAATACCCGATAATTTAGCTTGTTACCTAGAGCCAGTGTTAGATATAGAATAATCTCAGTCAGTTACTGAACTCAGGAAAAACTCAGTAAACTCAGTATCAGTCCATCCCAGTTCAGTATTCAGTTCAGACCTCAGTAAATTCAGTCAGATAATAGAATTCAATAGTATTCCATCAGTCAATGAAATTCAGTAAACTCAGTTCAGTTCAGCTAAATAGTATAATCAGTAACAGTTCAGTCAAGCCTAGTATGAACTAGGAATCAGTTCAGTGTCTCTTCAGTTGAGAGTAGGATTCAGCATCGAGCGAACCCGGGGGTGGGGGCATTTCTTCCAGTATAGGGTTTGACCCTTAGTAGGAATTCCTACGTTACAGAGCTACATCCCCAACGTAGGTTGAGATATCTTCCTGCCAAACTAGGTTTGATACATGTCATACGATTTTTCCTGCCAGCGAGGGTTGACAAAGAACTTTCTATCAAAGGGATTAACTCATAGTTGTCTTTAACCATGGCACGGTACAGATACCCTTCCAACTGGGGTTACAGGTTGGACCCCAATCTATCCAGAAAGGGGAATGTTGGTTAGATAATTACCTTTCACAGTCTCAGTTTTAGTTCCAGTCTCTGTATATAACTCCGTCCAGTTCTACAGAATTAGGACTATCAGATATAGCCACTCAGTTCAAAATGAAACTTAGTACAGTTCCACAGAATCAGGACTGTCAGATACAGTCATTTAGCTATTAGTTATACATTATCTTTAAACTTAGATATCAGTAAATCAGTAATTTAGAACTCAGTATCCAGTGTTATCACGACCTCAGTTACAGTTTATGTATTCATGTATGTACTCTCATTCAGTTAGACTCATGTTATTCAGCCAGTATTGTTTATGTATATGAACCCATGCATCTCACCAACCTCACTTAGCATACCAATATATTCAAAGTACTGACGCATACCTTTCTTTGCACTATGATGTCTTATATCATATGTTCAGACAAACGGACTCCCGATCATACTTAGCTACCGGATCCACCAGCAGCAGTCTAGTGGTGAGTCCTCATTGTTCGAGGATAAATTTATTATTACAGTATTTTAGTACTCAGTTTGTTTTAGTAGTCAGAGTTAGTTGGGGACTTATCCCATCAACTTCTTATTTACACAGTAGAGGTTTTTCAAACTAGAGTATTTTTAGATAGATGTTCAGTTTTAGTATTTATTTCAGATTTAAACCTTATGGTAAGTTTCTTCCTAATTTCCGCATAATTATATTATTATTATTCAGTTATTGCAGAAGGTACCAGTCATAGGTTAGTTTGTGGTCCTTTAAGACTATGAGCGTCGTGTAGCGTTCGAGGTACAGACTCGGGGTGTTAAAAACTTGGTATCAGAGCCTAAGGTTCAATAGAGTCCTAGGAATTCTAAAAGTCGTATCTAGTAGAGTCTATTGCATGGGTGTATAGTGCGCCACACTTATGTACAGAAGGCTACGAGATGTTTTAGGAAAAGTTTCCCTTCTTTCAGTAATTATATCATGTTGGTGAGCACAAACTCAAGTTAAACTCTCTATCTAATCCAAGTTTTTCTTCCATTTACAGAATATGCCTCTAAAGAGGACTAAAATAAGAGGAATGGGAGACCATCCAGCACCTCAGCCCATCCAGTTAGATCCTCTGGAGGAACATGTCTCCCATGCTGAATTCAGAGTAGCTTTCCCAATTCTATCTTATTCTATGTTAGCCCAGAGTGAACGCCCTGCTGTTGTTCTAGCCAACCTATTGGCCAATACTACTGTAGCCAGGATTTGAGACTTTACCCAAATGAATCCTCCATATTTTATCGGGTCAAAGTCAGATGAGGACCCATAGGAATTCCTTGATCAGGTGCAAAATATTATAGATATTATGGGGGTGATAGCTTATGAGAGTGCCAAGTTAGCTGCATATCAGTTGTAGGATATGGATCACTCATGGTTCAAATAGTGGAAAGTAGAGAGGGCTAGAGATACAGGGCCCATAGAATGGGAGGAGTTTGCTATTACTTTTCTGGATAGGTTCTTTCCTCTAGAGTTTAGGGAAGTGAAGGTTTTGGAATTTATAAATTTGAAGCAGCGCAAAATGATGGTACAAGAGTATTTCTTAAGTTTACTCAATTATCCAGATATGCTCCTCATGTGGTAGCAGATCTAAGATGAGTAAGTTTGTGTCTGGCGTGTCTAATAGTGTGGTCAAAGAGTGTAGGACCATAATGTTGATTAAGGAGATGGACATATCCAGGCTTATGGTCCATGCTTATTAGATAGAGGAGCTAAGCATAAAGAGAAGAAGAGGGTGAATAAGAGAGCTAGAATAGGTAGATTCAACTTCACCCAGCCTAAGTCAGAGGGTGGTAATCATTCTCAGTTCTCCCCAAAATCCTCAATCTCAGCTTTTTCCTCAGCCAGTGCTTCCATGCCAAAATTCAGAGATGGTAATAGAGATAGGGCATCAGGCCTTAAACCCTAGGGTAGTGTTAGCAATTCTCAAACAAATCCTCTCTGCCAGAAGTCTGGCAGAAACCATCAGGGTATCTACAAAACTGGCAGTGACGTATGTTTCAGATGTGAAAAGCCAGTCCACAAAGTCAGACAGTGTCCTCAGGTGGGTTTGTAGAGTCGCATAATCATCCCTCAGCTTAGTCTGGTTTCCCGAATCAGCAGGGTACCGCTTCCAGTGCCACCAGTGGGCAACACCCAAAAAGACTCTATGTACTTCTATCCCAACAGGATTAGGAAAGTTCTCCTGATATAGTCACTAGTACGTTACAAGTTTATCATTTACATATTTATGCGTTGCTAGATTCAGGAGATTTTATATCTTTTGTAACTCTTATATAGTTGTTGACTTTGGAGTCAGTCCTAAAATTCTAGCAGAGACATTCTTAATATCTATCCTAATTGGTAAATCCATCATAGCCCGATGGGTATATAGGAACTATTCGGTTATGGTATCTTAGAAAGTCACTTCAGCAGACTTATTTAAATTAGAGATGACCGATTTTAACGTCATTCTCTACATGGATTGGCTTCATTCCTACTATGCCTCAATCGACTGTAAAAATGGAATTGTCTTGTTTTATTTTTTGAATGAGTCTGTCCTAGAGTGGAAGGGTACTACTTCAGCACTTAGGGGTCAGCTTATTTCCTACCTTAGGGCAAGGAAATTATATCTAAGGGATGTGTCTACTATCTTATTCGAGTCTAATACTCTATATCAGAAACCTCTACTCTTGAGTCAATATCAGTAGCATATGAATTCCCAGACGTGTTTCCCAAAGATCTTTCTGGAGTTCCTCTCGAAAAGGAAATTGACTTAAGAATATACCTTTTTCTAGATACTCATCCCATAACTATTTTTCCATACAGAATGGCACCTGCAGAACTCAGAGAATTAAATGAATAATTAAAGGATCCCCTAGATAAGGGATTCATCAAACCTAGTGTATCCCTATGGGGCACACCAGTTTTATTCATGCGTAAGAAAGATGGTTCTCTCAGAATGTGTATTGACTACCGTCAGTTAAATAAAGTCACAGTAAAGAACATGTATCCCCTTCCCAAAATCGATGACTTGTTTGACCAACTTCAGGGGGCCAGTACTTTTCTAAGATAGACCTCAGATCAGTCTATCATCAGCTTAGAGTTAGAGAATCTGACATTCTGAAGACAGCTTTTAGACCTTGGTATGGTCACTTCAAATTCTTATTCATATCATTTAGTCTTACTAATTCCCCAGTAGCTTTCATGGACTTTATGAACCATGTGTTGAAGCAGTACTTGGACATGTTCGTCATAGTCTTCATAGATGATTTCTTATCTACTTCCACAGTGAAAATGACTATGTAGACCATCTAAGAATAGTATTATAGACTCTTAGAAACCATCATCTATTCACCAAATTTAGTAAGTGCAAATTTTGGCTAAGGTCAGCAGCTTTCCTCGGCCATATTATTTTTGGTAAGGGCATTAGAGTTAATCCCTAAAAGACCGAAGCGATAAGAAACTGGACCAGACCCATCTCTCTAATAGATATCAGGAGTTTCTTGGGCTTGGCCAGCTATTATCGATGGTTTGTTGACGGATTTTCATCTATTGCATCCCCTATGTCCAGATTAACTCAAAAAAAGGTCAAATTCTAGTGGTTAGATTCTTATGAGAAGAGTTTTCAGGAGTTAAAGACTCAACTCAGTACAACTTCAGTTTTGACCCTGCCAAATGGTTCAGATGGATTTGTGATATATTGTGATGCTTGTAGGGTTGGTTTGGGGTGTGTTATGATGCAGAGAGGTAAGGTCATAGCCTACGCATCTAAATAACTTAAGCCGTATGAAAAGAACTATCCTACTCATGATCTTGAGTTAGCATCAGTAGTATTTGACTTAAAGATTTGGAGTCACTATTTGTATGGTGTGCACGTCGATGTGTTCACTGACCATAAGAGCCTATAGTATGTGTTTTCTCAGAAAGACCTAAACCTCCATTAGAGAAGGTGGTTAGAGTTATTAAAAGACTATGATATGAGTGATCTGTATCATCCAGGAAAGACAAATATAGTGGTTGATGCTCTTATTAGGATGTCTATGGGTAGTATTGCTCACGTGGATGATGGTAGGAAGAAGTTAGCTCATGAAGTTCATTAGCTTACTCGACTAGGTGTTCGCTTAGTCGATTCAACAGAAGGTAGTGTATGGGTACAGAGTAGTTCAAAATCATCTCTAGTTTTTGAGGTGAAGGAAAAGTAGGATGGAATCCCAGCCTAGTTAAGTTGAAAGAATCAGTTAGAGATCAGAAGATAGAGGTTTTATCCTAAGGGAAAGATGGTGTATTACGTTGTTAAGGTCGGCTATGTGTGCTAGGTTTAGATGACCTGAGACAGTGGATTCTTGCAGAAGCGCATGGTATGTGTTACTCTATTCATCTAGGGGATACTAAGATGTACTGTGATTTACGGGAGATCTATTGGTGGAGTAAGATAAGAGAGATATTATAAAGTTTGTAGCCAAGTGTTCAACATATCAGTAGGTTAAGATCGAGAATCAGAAGCCTAGTGGGGATATACAGGAGTTTAGTATTCCCACTTAGAAGTGGAAAGAAGTGAATATGGATTTTGTGATGGGTTTGCCTCGTACTCATCGTCAGCACAATTCAATTAAGGTTATTGTAGATAGAATGACCAAATCAGCTCATTTTGAACCTATCAATACCTCTTATTCGGCTGAGGACTATGCCAAGATCTATGTCAGAGAGTTGGTTAGATTACACGAAGTTCTGTTGTCCATTATCTCAGATAGAGGTATGCAGTTCACCTCTTATTTTTGCAAAACCTTTCAAAAGGGTCTTGGTACTCAAGTCCACCTCAGTACAGCCTTTCACCCTCTGAAATATGGTCAAGTAGAAAGGACTATTCAGACTTTAGAGGATATGTTGCGAGCGTGTGCAATAGCCTTTAAAGGTAGTTGGGATGACCACTTACCTTTGATTGAGTTCGTATATAATAACCACTATCATTCCAGCATACAAATGGCTCCATTTGAGGTATTCTATAGGAGGAGATATAGGTCTCCCATTGGTTAGTTTGAAGTGGGAGAGGTAGCAGTGGTAGGGCCTGACTTGGTGTTTGACAGCTTAGAGAAGGTTTAGTTTATCAGGAAAAGGCTTAAGATAGCTCAAAGCCAACAAAAATCATACGCAGATGTGCGACGAAAGGATCTCGAGTTTGAGATTGGCAATTATATGTATTTGAAAATCTCTCCTATGAAAGAAGTGAAAAAGGTTTGGCAAGAAGGGGAAGAACAGTCACCGATATGTCAGTCCTTACTGGATTCTCAGTCGTTTCGGAAAGGTAGCTTACAAGCTTGAGTTGCCTTCAGATTTAGATTTAGTCTATCCAGTTTTCCATGTCTCCTTGCTAAAGAAATGCATAGGTGACCCAGTAATTGTAATCCCTGTAGGGAGTATAGACATTCAGAACAACCTTTCTTATGAGAAGATTCAAATCAAAATCCTTGATTATCAGATTCACAGACTGAGAAATAAAGAGGTCCCTCTAGTCAAAGTTCTTTGGTGAAATCAGTCCGTTGAGGGAGGTACTTAGGAAGAAGAAGTAGACATGCGGACCAAGTATCCTTATCTCTTCTCCGGGAATTCAGACTCAACCCAAGGTAATAGTTTTCCCTTGAACTTACTCAGTTCTATGCTCATATTTCCCACATGACTTGGTATCAGTTACCATTGTATTTTTCAGTTATGTATTCATGCATCATATATGCATGTTCAGCATAAGAAACTCAGCTTATCAGCAATCCCAGTTATGCATTCACAAATTATGTTCATACATGTACTCATGCATCAGATATTCATGTTCAGTACAAAATTTCAGCATATCAGTAATGTCAGTCATGAAATCATGTTACATTTGTGCATGCCTCATATTTAAATCCAGTCTATCAGTATTCTCAGCTTAGTCAGTCTCATTCGAGGATGAATGTTCCCAAGGGGGAGACATTGTAAAACCTGCAAAATCTTAAGCTTTACTCAAACCTTTAAATCTTGTTAAGGGGTCCTAGACTTAGAAAATTTTAGCTAGGTATTAGACTTAGTGTTATTTTAGCCTTCATAGGTTGGAGACTCTATTCCACGACTCTTATGACCTTAAAGTAATGATTTTTAGATTGAATCATGATCAGGTATGTCAATGGGAGTTTTCGAATAAGTTTCAAATTTTTTGGACTTCATCTGAAACATGTTTGAAAGTTCAAACGTGTGGATCGATGCGAGCTCGATACGCCCCATCGCCCATCGCATCGATAAATATTTTCCTCCAGTTCCCAGTGTAAATTTCAATGAACCGACATAGCGCGTTGTCCATCGCGTCGATGCCAACAATATGGCATGTCGGTCTGCGTATCGCTAGTCTAATTTTCAATAATTAAAACCCATATCTAGAGGGGAAAATGGGTCTTTTCCCATCTTATATCAGCCTTCAAAACATGTAATTAAGCCATCCAAAAGGCAATAATTACTCATTTTCTCTAGAATTTTTCAAGATCAAATCCTAGTTCATCACATTCAAGAATCAAAGTTCCAAGGAAATCCATCAATCTTTTAGAATTCAAGCTTTAAGGTATGACAAGTGTTCATCCAAGGGTCTCTTACACCCTTGGAGTCTAACAAACTCTTTTAAACTTTAAGTAAATTGATTTAATGATTTTCATGATTTGGATTCAAGTGTATTCATGATTATAATATTGATTGGGTTTCTATTCCATGATTAAGTGCAAGATTTATGTAAAAAAAAATTATTATGTATATAGCATCATGTGAGTTCATGTTAAAGCCTTGAAATTGTGATGCTCATGTGTTGATTGGTACTATGTGCATATACAATGCCTTCCAAGTGTTTGATGAGTTGTTCATGTGAATTAAATAGTGAGATTATATCATGTTTGCATGTATACTTGTTCATTCCATTCAAGTGTTTGATAAAATGCCTCTATAGATGCATTATGAACAACTGTGTATTTCTATATTATGCAAGGTCATGTGATGCTTTACTTTTCATGCTATCGAGTTCTGGGAAAATTTAATACCCAACAATTTAGCTGTTTACCTAGAGCCAGTGTTAGTTATAGAATAATCTCAGCAATGTCATGATCAGTAGTACTCTCAGTCAGTTATAGAACTCAGGAAAAACTTAGTAGACTCAGTATCAGTCTAGTCCAGTTCAGTATTCAGTTCAGACCTCAATAAATTTAGTCAGTTAACAGAATTCACTAGTATTCTGTCAGTCAATAAAATTTAGTGAACTCAGTTCAATTTAGTTAAATAGTATAATTAGTAACAGTTCAGTCAAGCTTAGTATGAACTAGGAATCAGTTCAGTGTCTCTTCAGTTGGGAGTAGGATTCAGCATCGAGCAAACCCGGGGATGGGGGCATTTCTACCAATAGAGGGTTTAATTGTTAGTAGGAATTCCTACGTTACAGAACTACATAGCCAGCGTAGGTTGAGATATCTTCCTGCCAGACTAGGGTTGATATATCTTATTTGAGCTTTCCTGCCAGTGAGGGTTGACGAAAGAACTTTCTATTAGAGAGGGTAAACTCACAATTTTCCTTACTCGTGGCACGGTACTAACACCCTTCTAACTGGTGTTACAGGTTGGACCCCAATCTATCCAGAAAAGGGCATGTTGGTTAGATAATTACCTCCCACAGTCTCATTTTTAGTTCCAGTCTCAGTAGATAACTCATTCAGTTCTACATAATTAGGACTGTCAGATACAGCCACTCAGTTTAAAACAAAACTCAGTATAGTTCCACAAAATTAGGACTTTCAGATAAAATCATTTAGCTATTAGTTATACAGTATCAGTAAACTTATATATCAGTAAATCAGTAATTCAAAACTCAGTATCCAGTGTTATCACGACCTCAGTTACAATTTACGTATCTAGGCATGTACTCTCATTCAGTTATACTTATGTTATTTAGTCAGTATTTTTCATGCATATGAACCCATGTATCTCATCTTACCTCACTTATCATAAGAATACATTCCAAGTATTGACGCATACTTTTATTTGTGCTATGATGTCTTATATCATATGTTCAGACGAACGGGCACCCGATCATACTTAGCTGCCCGATCCATTAGCAATAGACTAGTGGTGAGTCCTCATTGTTCTAGGACAAATTTATTATTATAGTATTTTAGTACTCAGTTTATTTTAGTAGTCGGAGTTAGTTGGGGACTTATCCCATCAACACCTTGTTTAGACAATAGAGGCTTTTCAGACTAAAGTATTTTCAGATAGATGTTTCATTTCAGTATTTATTTCAGATTTGAACCTTATGGCAAATTTTGTATAATTGCAGTATTATTATTCAGTTATTGCAGCAGGTACCAGTTATGGGTTAGCTTATGGTCCTTCGGGATTATGAGCACTGTGTAGCATCTGGGGTATAGACTCGGGGTGTTACAGGTCTTGATGACTATAACCTGAATTGTATGATGGATTGAATGAAGGCAATGACCTATTAAAATAGTTTAAGCAATGAAGGATCCTATAAGGACCATGGGGTCATGTATAATGTTGAATTAGCTATATGGTTAAAGTCCATAAGTGTTGTATGAAATGAATGTTGATGCATGTGCAAAGGATTAAAGTCCCAACGTCAACTAATAATATTTGTGATGGCTTGAGGTTGAAGTCCCTTTTCTTATGTAATGGCTTGAGGTTGGAGTCTCTTGCCCCATAAAATTACTTGAGGTTAAAGTCCCTTGCATAAAGTGATCTCTTAAGGTTAATGTACCTCACCGAATAAAATGACTTGCAGTTAGAGTCCCTAGGCATGAGGTTAGAGTCCCTTGTCTAACGAATGGGTATGAGGTTAGAGTCCCTTGCCTAGATAAATTTTCGTATGGTTAGAATCCCTTGTTTGAATGATTGTGTATGTGATTAAAGTCCTTAGCTAATGAATGTGTGAATGTGGTTAAAGTCCTATGCTTAATGAGAAACCCTTAAATCCATAAGTGTGGAGGGTCGAAGTCCACCAATTCATGTCTAATTAATGAATGTTCAAGAATATTGTTGAGACGTGATTTCTTGGTTAGCATGTGATATACCTATATGTAAGAATAAGTGTGTGGATATGATTGAATATGATATATTGACTTGTTGTTGAATAATGATTTTATCTTATCCTATCCTTGAGTTACATGCTAGCGCTCCAACCGCTAACCATCTCTGGACGCTATGTCACCATGCGACATAGGGTCCAGAGCATCATCTTCTCTTCCTACGCACTGATTAGGTGATCAAAGCGGTTCGTGCATTGACCTCGGAGTGGTGAGCTTCCTTATTTTGGAATACATTCATTCTTGGTCCCCCATCTTTAGACTTAGTCTCATTTTGACTTGGTTTGGCTATTGTCGGGGGCTTGTCCCGACATATATATTTCTAAATATTGATTTGTATAAAGGTATTGTGGATGAATGTGGACTTGGGTATATTGGCTAGTGTGTTGATATTTTTGAAATGGTTAGGCATTGTGAAGTTGTGACTTCTAGTATTGTTTCCGCTATTATTTTATGTGGTCGGGATTCACCCAACCCTTGTGATTGATGTGATGTTTGTGATGGGTTATCGGGGCGATCTCCGATTCATGTGGGCTTGAGGTGCCCATATGACATAGCCCAATTTCTGGGTGTGTCAATAAACTCTTGGATCAATTTTGAATTTGATTGTATAAATAGTTTTTTAAAGTGTCACTGTCATTTTTCCATGACTTGTCACTTTTGAGCATTTAATAAGCCCATATAATTGTTCAAATTTACCAAAATGGATGAAAATTTATAGAGTAATTAGAATTTAAATCAGGGATAAAATTGACAAAAAATAATAACTTTATGTGAGGACTACCAAAATTCACATTCTCTTTTATATATAGTAGTAAAGTAATACACACACGCACATACACATATATACTAGTCTATGGAAACTTGTGTTGCATGTTTATTCCTAAATATTTAATATACTTAAATTGATGATGTGAATAATAATTTTGAAGTATAAAGAAGTGGTGTGTGTATATATATGTATATATTTCCTCCATTCCTTTAGTTGCTCTATTTGGGTTGGGCACGCCCTTTAATAAACCCCCTACTCTTATAAAATTCAAAGTAATTCAACCTATATACCACTAATTAAATTTATACCTCTTTCGAAATTAATAATGGTTGCATTTATTGAACAAGGGCATAATCGAAAGATTTTGTTCAAATTATTTTTGAAAGATTAAAGGAGCAAGAATTTAGGATTATAAGCACAACCCAAATGTGCAAATAAAAATGAATGGGGGGAGTATTATTTGACTTTCTCTATGCTATAAAATAAAAATCAAAACATATAAAAAAAAGTGACAACTTGTAAGAGGATTAGAAAATCTTGCAAATTTAATGTCACTTTAGTGATATATATAATCTATTAAGTTAAATATATGCATGTAATAAAAGTGTTTACCTCATAAATTAACAATTATGCACACTCATCCACCTCGAGATCAAATTCTTTAGCGACAAAATCACTCTCATTCTTTTAACTTCCCCACTATTTACTTCAAAAATGTATATCGGATTGCCAATAATTACTTGTACATATCAATCTTATGGAGAGGAGAAGTGAACATAAAGATATGAATTAAAACAGTATAAGATAGATGGTGCCAAATTAAATTATAAATAATATGCAGTTCCCTCTCAAATGTCTTTTCAGAACATGCGCCAAAAATGACTAACATAACTAAGTCCAACCTAGGCCTAACATTTACTCTTCTTTCAAAAATTTTCTTGAACACGAAAGTACTTGGTACAACATACTCATGGCGTATGGTCACTATCCATGCACAGAATGTTTTGTGCTAATATTATGCCACTCTTAAGTTGTTTTGAAGGTCAAGTCTTATGCCATTGTAACATTGTGTAATCCCATAAGTCGGGCTTGGGGAGAATAAAATTTAAGCAGACCATACCCTTATCTTTTCAGGACAGAGAGGTTGTTACCCTCGGCTCAAAAAATAATAAATTTATACTAATTTGCTAAAATTTATTCAGATTCTAGCTAATGAATATCTATCAGGATAACTATGAGATTGATCTTTCGATAATTGAAAGGGTATGTCTAGCATAGAAAATTGACTACAGGGAAGGCCCTTCATTATTCGGTATTTATACTTGTAGGTTATATAGGCTGATAGTAAATCACTTGATAAATTAGTTGGCGTATGCCTAGCCAAACACCATCACACCATTATCGTTATTACGAAGAAATATTGAAAACACATTGAAACTCACAAATTTTTGTCTTCAATAGAATATACTATTGGTATCAGAGCCACGTTATTTAAAAAACGTACAAGTAGGCATGTGTTAATTTAGTTATGAGAAATGTTAATTTAGTTATTAATTATGAGCTATTATTATTTACGTTGTTATTTATTTGTTAAAAATGTGAAGACCGTTTAAAAATATAGAAGCTTTTAGAAAAAATAAAGAAACTTTAACTAGTCACTACCCTGAATATATGAAATTAAATAAAACAAAAGAAACCCCCCACAGATTAGCTTATTTAATTACTTTAATACTAGCAATAAGGCAAAATTAATAATTCATTTTAAATCTAGGAGAATGAGATATATACCACCTAATTATGATAAAATCAGATTTTTGTATCCACCAAAATATTTTAAATATTGTAAAGATGAATAATATAACAAAATTTCAAAAATATAAAGAACTAAAACAAATAATATCTGAAAAGCGGAGAGAATTAAAAATAAGAAAAGAAACGAGTATGTCAAAATCAATAAATTCACAAAAAAGAAGAAATATCATATTTAGAATCAAAAATAGAT
>JAPEIP010000006.1:61624064-61650290 GCA_026120095.1 Capsicum chinense | reverse complement strand
GAATACCTTAAAAATAATATAGAAGAATTAATAAGGTTAAAACAAAAAACTAAGGAATATTATAACATAGCATTTCAATTAACATGATAAAACTAGTAAGTACTAGTTATCTACTAGTTATCCACGCAAATTACCCAAGTTATCCGCATCCCCCTACAATTATAATATTTCTAAGGCCTTCACACTTTTAATATAGTATAGATAGATATAGATATGTGTGTATCTTTTTAAAAAGACAAAATAAATAAACATAGCAGGGTCAAACACAGACTAGAGAGTGTAATCATGAAATTATACCTAGTGTTCGGTCTTGAATTTTATCCACGCTATATAAGTTCTATGCTTGCTTATAAGACAAATTTTGTAGTCAATTGAACAAGATTACTGTATTATAATGTCTTAAATGTTTGCTTTATGGACAAGAGCTAAAATTTATATTTAATAGACAACAACCCTAAGTTCTAAATTTTTTCTGTAAGAAGTAAACTTCTTGTCAATTGAACATATTCACTATCTTAAAATGTTCTGAGCATCTTCCTTATAGGCAAAAGTTTGAACATCTTCCTTATGGGAGACATATCTAACTTTTGCCTATAAGGCGAAACTTATGATCAATTAGGAAATTTACTTTTTTTGAGATATTATAAATTTCATTCTGTCAGTCTTAAGAGCAAAAATTAAAATATTTATCTTATAAGCAAAATTTATTAAGTAGAGTCAAAAAGTCAGAACCTCCTTACAATACCCCGAGAATCCCAACCGATAGTAGAACAATGATTCAAGATCATGTTAAATAAATCTTAGTGAGTTGATAGTTTTATGATCAATTTTTATGTGTATTAAAGCTTTAAATACGTCCTATCTATTAGATGAATCAAAACATCCCTTACCGATTGAATTCAAACGAGAATATCTACAATTCTAGAAATAATTTTTCATCTCATGACCCACCAACAGATATATAATTGAATTATCTTTCAAACAATACCAATTTTACCAAAATTTGATATTGGAGTAAGAAGTTATGGCTGTTTTACTGAGAGCTGTCCGAGCTGTCCAGGAGTGACGGACAAGCTGACGGACCATCAAGTTAGTGACGGTTCGTCACTTTGTCTGTCAAAACTAAAGCAGTAAGGCTCTTTTCTAGACCAAAAGTAATGGTGGGAGTGACGGTTAGTCACCAAAGTGATGGTTCATCACTCTGACCATTAGAATTGTCCGAGACTATGCTGAAGCACCATTTTACAGGAATTTTTGGGTCATTTTTCACCCTATTTAATACCCAATCACCCCAAATCAAAGATCATAACTTCTCCTTCATCCAAAACATCAAATTAGGGTTTATTTATAAGATCAAAACCCTTATTTCTTCTTCAAGAAAAATCAAGAGAAATCAAGAAATCAAGAATCTCTCCAAGAACCTTCAAGAAAGAAGTTTCCCCAAGGTATGTAGATGTTGATTCTTGGGTCCCTTTCATCCAAGAAGCTAAATTACCCTTTTTTTAAATATCAAAGATTTATGTTTATGAATTTTTAATGATTCTTGTGAATTGTGATTCATGTTTGTCTACAAGAATCAAGTCTTGGCCTTAGTATGTGGTATTTGTGTAGTAAATGGATTATATACTTGTTGTTGATGTTGAATGATCTCCAATATGGGATATTTATGTGGTTTTTATGAATCTATGATAATATATAAGTTGAAAACATGTAAATTTGGTTGTTCATGATAAGTAGTTGGGTTATTATACTTATGCCTAAGTTGTGCATGTGAGGTGTTCGATAAAATGTCTAAGAGACTAGAAATCAAGCATTGTAGTTAAATTGTGAAATAATGACAAATGCATGCTACACCCTTATGAAAATAATAACTTCTAAGATATTGTTATGTGTTATGGTTGTTGGTGAAATGTTCATGAAGTTAGGTCGATGGACGTATGACATGTTTTTATATGCACTCCCCTTTATGTATAAGAATTTGAGAACTATGAGTGTCACAAATAAGTGTGAACATATGCATGTCTAGTGTTTGTTGAAGGACCTTAGTGAACAATTGGAGATGTGATAGTAGTAAATTCCCCAATTATGTGCTCATTGATATATGCTAAGTTTTAATACATGCCAAGTGGTTAGCAAGTAAGTTATGACATGATAGTATGAAGTTTCCGCAATCCAACTGATATGCAAACATATGTCAAGACAGATATAGGTATAAAATAGTTAAGGTAAAAACCTTGTTGAATAGAGTACGATCTAATAGCATATTTCCCCTATGTTATTATATGATTATTATTCCGAGATTCTTAAAGCGACCCTTTGGTGATTGTGATAATGACTGGATGATGTTGATGATGTAAGAATGATTGTGTTTCACTTTTATTTTATCAAGTCCTGGGGGTATTTATACCCAACAATAGAGCTATTGTCTAGAGCCGATGTTAGTTTTGCGATAATTCCAATTGAGCCACGATTCTCAGAACTCAGTGAACTACAGAACTCTGTATCCTCAGACAGGTGTAGAACATAAAAAAACTCTGTAATCTCAAAAAACTCTGTAATCACTGTATCACTAGTAATCTACCCTAGTCCTGTAAATTAGCTCAGATCTAATAGTATTCAAATAATTCAATTCTAATCTCAGAAGTGATTTGAGTAATCTATTCAAGCTCTGTATCGTCAGTCAGATACCATGATTCGATACCTTTTTTTGTCAGATACGAAACTAAGTGATCTCAGCATAACTCAGTCAGATCTCTTGAGAAATATGATCAGTATCAAATTTAGCTTAGTCTAAGTTCAGTTAAGAATCAGATCAGTGTCTTTCAGTTGGGGGTAGGATTCAGCACCGAGTGAGCTCAAGGATGGGAACTCACCTACTAGTACAGAGTGTGATTCTTAGAAGCAATCCTTATGCTCCCAAACTATATATCCAGCATAGGTTGAGACATCATACCTGCTAGCAGAGGGTACATGAGGTGGCTTGACCTATTAGATGAGAGCTCCACCATTCTTGTTTGAGTACCTGATAGATATGGGTCAAATAAAGTTATCTTTACCAGTGGCGAAGTACTAACACCCTTATAATTATGGCATAGGTTGGACCTCGACTTATCTAGGTGGGGTATGTCAGTTAGAAGACTACTTCCCATAGTCTCAGTTTCAGAATTAGTCTTAGACTTCAAGAAAGAGCTCAGTTCAATGTACAAAATGCAAGGCTGTTAGATACAGGCCATCAAGTATGATTATCTGCAAATTTGAAGATCCACTTCTAGATAGGCCGATCTCAAAATTAATTATCAGATATCAAAATAAGTTATCAAGTAGTATTATTATCCATAGATTCAGAGACTACCTGCTAGACAGGGTTGCTCTCAGTTTCTGTCAATCATTCTTATTATTAACAGATTCGGAGACAACCTGTTAGCTAGGGTTGCTATTAGTTTCAGAAGCTTCAGATACTCGTAGTCTGAGTATGTCCAGAAATTTCAGAATTTTAGTATATTCAGTATCAGTTACCAGAGTTATTCCGAGTATGCTCAGTGACAGTATACGCAGTATGCCTAGTAATTATAGATTCTTTATGTATGTTAATCCAGCTCTTGTATATTATTCAGTTAAGTTATGTTCATGCATAAGCCCTTGCATTTAGCCTTACCTCGTCTACATACTCAGTACATTTTTTGTACTGACGCATTTGCGCTATGGAGTTTTATTTGATACCATAGGTTCAGAGGCACAGGATCCAAAGTATCCCCATCAGTTCAATCCCAGTCAGCAGCAGTAGTAGTGAGTCCTCTTCTTTCAAGGACGAATCTCAGTTTACTATTATTGCATCAGATTTTGTTTATATTCTTCAGTTAACGGATTTAGTTAAGGATATGTCCCATCAACTCCACAGTTCATACAGTTTAGAGGCTTTTCAGACGGATGCTGATGTATTAGTATTCAGTTTTCAGTTTTGAGTATGTGCAGATGTATTGAACCTTATGGCTAGTTTTTGCATTTATTTCAGATATTATGCAGTGTATTGGTACAGATATCAGTAAAGGATTAGCTTATGGTCCTTTGGGTCCATAAGCATCGTGTGACATCTCAGGATGGGATCTCAGGGCGTTACAAACTTGATATCAGAGCTTAAGGTTCAGTAGTGTCCTAGGGAGTCTAAAAAACCACATCTAGTAGAGTCTTGTTCATGGGTGTAGAGCCTGCAATATTTATGTACAAGAGGCTGCAAGATGTTCTTAGGAGCAGTTTCCCTTTTTTCAGTGATTATGTCGTGCGATTAAGCATGATCTCAAGCCGATTCTCAGTCTAATCCACTTCTTTCTTTTGATTACAGAGTATGCCTCCTCTCAAAGATTTTGTCCATAGGGTAGATGATCAGCCCCCATAGCCAGTAGGTCCTGATAATGAGAGTGTGTCACATGCAGAGTTTCGGGCAGCTTTCCAGGTGCTAGCCCAAGTTGTGACTGATGTTCAGAGTAATCATCAGGATGCATCCCCACCTTAGCATGATGGGAATTCCTCCAAAGCCAGGGTTAGAAATTTTATGAAAATGAACCCACCAAAATTCTTTGGGTCAGTAGTAGGTGAGGACCCGCTGTATTATCTAGAAGAAGTGAAGAAGATCACCCAGGTTATGCATGTTTCTGAGGAGGAGAGTGTGAAATTAGTATCTTATAGGCTAAAAAATATTGCTCATGATTGGGTAGTGATATGGGAGAAGAGTACAGGGGAAAATGCAGCTCCTGTGACTTGGTCAGAGTTTCAAAGTGCCTTTCTAGATAGATTTTTCCTGCTAGAGATGAGAGAGGCTACAGTAGAAGAGTTTATGAACCTAAGGCAAGGTTCTACGACCGTGAGAGAATATTATCTTAAGTTCAACCAATTATCTAAGTATGTTCCCAACTTGATAGCTGACCCTAGAACGAGTATGAGTAAGTTTTTAACTGGGGTATCGAGTGATGTGTTGAAAGAGTGTAAAGCTGCTATGCTCAATAGAGACATAGATCTTTATAGTCTAATAATGCATGCACAACAAATTAAGAAAGATAAAATGAAAAAAAGAGAGAGAGTGAGTAAGAGAGCCAGAATAAGTAGTCATAATTTCTCCCAAGAAGGGTCAAAGAGTGGTAACCGTTCTCACCATAATCAGAAGTTTTCAGTCCCAGCTCCATCCTCAGTTAGTGCACGATGCTTCAAGATTAAGAGTAGTGAGAGTAGGGGTCTTACCTACCCGTTGTGTGAAGAATGTGGTAAGAATCATAAGGGTATATGTAGAGCTGGTAGTGATGTGTGTTTTTGATGTGGCGAGCTAGGTCAAAAAGTTTGAGACTATCCTAAGCCAGGTCCCCGAAGTTAGCACAGTCTTTCTTCAACTCATAACAAATTTTATGCACTTCAGACTCACCAAGATCATGAAGATTTCCCTAACATATATCCGGGTAGGTTATGATCCCTTCATCTTTGTGATATGTATTTTTAGATCCCTTGCTTCCATTTTGATCTTGTATGTTAGCATGAGTTATGCATGAGTTTCAGATCTCATTCGGTCAATTATGACCTAGTCCGTAGGTGCCCCGCGCACCGCCACAGTATTTCAGCGAAGTGTGGTTAGAGGGACGTAGAGTCCCAAGGGGGAGATACCCCATGGTATTATGATGTTGCATGTCATTAGATTCATCTATATGCATGTTCAGATTTTCTTTATGAAGTTACTATCAGTTGTTATTACATTGTCAAGTCGTGCTTTCAAAAATCAGCTTAGCTGGACATCCATGCATCAGATATGCATGCCTCATGTGAGAACTCAGTATGTCAGTCATTCCAGTTACGTAGTCATGCCTTAAGATTTTTCCGTGTCTTCATTAAGTTCTGTTGATCCGTATTCTCAATCTATCAAGCAACATTCAAGGACGAATGTTCCCAAGGGAGGAATATTATAATACCCCGAGAATCCCAACCGATAGTAGAACCATGATTCAAGCTCATGTTAGACAAATTTTGGTGATTTGTTAGTTTTATGATAAATTTTTATGTGTATTAAGGCCTTAAATATGTCCGAGCTAATAGACGAATCAAAACATCCCTTACCAATTGAATTCTTGAGAAGGACATTGCCATTGTCAACTTTAAATAAGAATATCTCCCATTATACAAATAATTTTTGAGCTCATGACCTACAAACAGATATATAATTGAATTAACTTTCAAAGGATACTAATTTTTCCAGAATCCAAGATTAGAGTAAGAAGTTATGGTTGTTTTACTGAGAGCTGTCCGAGCTGTCCAAGAGTGACAGACAAGCTAACGGACCGTCAAGTTAGTGACGGCCCATCACTTTGGCCTCAAAACTGAAGCATTAAGGACCTTTTCTTGACCAAAATTGATGGTGGGAGTGATTGTTAGTCACCAGAGTGACTGTCCTCACTCTGACCGTCAAAATTGTCCGAGACAACGCTGAAGCACTATTTTAAAGGGATTTTTGGGTCATTTCTCACCCTATTTAATACCTAATCACCCCAAATCAAAGCTCATAACTTCTCCTTCATCAAAAACATCAAATTATGGTTTATTTTCAAGATTAAAACCCTTATTTCTTCTTCAATAAAAATCAAGAGAAGTCAAGAAATCAAGAATCTCTCCAAGAACCTTCAAGAAAGAAGTTTCCCCAAGGTATGTAGATGTTGATTCTTGGGTACCTTTCATCCAAGAAGCTCAAGTAGCCTTTTTTTAAATCTCCAAGATTTATGTTTATGAATTTTTAATGATTCTTTTGAGTTGTGATTCATGTTTGTCTACAAGAATCAAGTCTTGGCCTTAGTATATGGTATTTGTGTGGTAAATGGATTATATACTCGTTGTTGATGTTGAATGATCACCAAGATGGGATATTTATGTGGTTTGTATGAATCTATGATAATATATGAGTTGGAAACATGTAAATTTGGTTATTCATGATGAGTAGTTGGGTTATTATACTTATGCCTAAGTTGTGCATGTGAGGTGTTCGATAAAATATCTAAGAGACTAGAAATCAAACATTGTAGTTAAATTGTGATCTAATAACAAATGCATGCTACACCCTTATGAAAATAATGACTTCTAAGATATTGTTATATGTTATGTTTGTTGATGAAATGTTCGTGAAGCTAGGTCGATGGATGTATGGCTTATTGTTATTGCACTCCCCTCCATGTGTAAGACTTTGAGAACTATGAGTGTCACGAAATGCCCTAGTTAATGAATTGTACCATGATAGTGTGAAATCCCCAAATAAGTGTGAACATATGCATACCTAGTATTTGTTGAAGGACCATAGTGAACAAGTAGAGATGTGATAGTAGTAAATTCCCCAATTATGTGCTCTTTGATAAATGCTAAGTTTTTAATTCATGCCAAGTGGTTAGCAAGTAAGTTATGACATGATAGTATGAAGTTTCCCCAAGCTATTTGATATCCATACATATGTCAAGACAGATGTAGGTATGGAATAGTTGAGGTAAAACCTTGTTGAATAGAGTATGATCTAATAGCATGTTTCCCCTATGTTATTATATGATTATTATTCCAAGATGCTTAAAGCGACCCTTTGGTGATTGTGATGATGAATGAATGATGGTGATGATGTAAGCATGATTATGTTTCAATTTTATGTTATCGAGTCCTGGGGGTATTTATACCCGACAATAGATCTGTTATCTAGAGCCGATATCAGTTTCGCGATAATTCCAATCGAGTCACGATTCTCAAAATTCAGTGAACTACAAAACTCTGTATCCTCAGACAAGTGCAGAACATAAGAAAACTTAATAATCTCAAAAATCTCTGTAATCATTGTATCGCTAGTAATCTACCCCAGTCCTGTAAATTAGCTCAGATCTAATAGTATTCAAATAAGTCTATTCTAATCTCAAAAATGATTTGAGTAATCTATTCAAGCTCTGTATCGTCAGTCAGATACCATGATTCAATACCTTTTTCCGTCAAATACGAAACTAAGTAATCTCAGCGTAACTCAGTCAGATCTCTTAAGAAACATGATCTGTATCAAATTCAGCTTAGTCTAAGTTCAGTTAAGAATCAGATCTGTTTCTTTCAGTTGGAAGTAGGATTCAGCACCGAGTGAGCTCAAGGATGGGAACTCACCTACTAGTAGAGGGTGTGATTCTTAGAAGCAATCTTTGCGCTCCCAAACTACGTAGCCAGCATAGGTTGAGACATCATACCTGCTAGTTGAGGGTAGATGAGGTGTCTTGACCTATTAGATGAGGGCTCCACCATTCTCATTTGAGTACCTGATAGATGAGGGTTAAATAAAGTTATCTTTACCATTGGCACGATACTGACACCCTTCCAATTGGGGCTCAGGTTGGACCCCGACTTAGCTAGGTAGGGCATGTCGGTTAAAAAACTACTTACCACTATCTCAGTTTCAAAATCAGTCTCAAACTTTAAGAAAGAGCTCTGTTCAGTGTACAAACTACAAGGCTATTAGATACAGGCCATCAATTATAATTATCTGCAAATTTGAAGATCCGCTGATAGATAGGACAATCTTAAAATTAGTTATCAGATCTCAAAATCAGTTATCAAGTAGTATTATTATCAACAGATTCAGATACTACCTGCTAGATAGGGTTGATCTCAGTTTCAGTCAATCATTCTTATTATTAGCAAATTTGGAGACAACCTGTTAGCTAGGGTTGCTATTAGTTTCAGAAGCTTCAGATACTCGTAGTCTCATTATGTCCAGAAATTTTAGAATTTTAGTAAATTCAGTATTAGTTACCAGAGTTATTCTGAGTATGCTCAGTGACAGTATGCGTTGTATGTTCAGTAATTATAGATTCTTTATGTATGCTAATCCAGCTCTTGCATATTATTCAGTTAAGTTATGTTCATGCATAAGCCCTTGCATTTAGCCTTACCTCGTCTACATACTCGGTACATTTTTGTACTGATGCATTTGCGCTATGGTGTTTTATTTGACACCATAGGTTCAGAGGCACATGATCCAGAGTATCCCCATCAGTTCAATCCCAGTCAGCATCAGTAGTAGTGAGTCCTCTTCTTTCAAGGACGAATCTCAGTTTACTATCATTGCATCATAGTTTGTTTATTTTTAGTTGACGGAGTTAGTTGGGGACATGTCCCATCATCTCCACAGTTTAGACAGTTTAGACGCTTTTCAGATGGATGTTAATGTATTAGTATTCAGTTTTGAGTTTTTAGTATGTGCAGATGTATTGAACCTTATGGCCAGTTTTCGTATTTATTTTAGATATTATGTAGTGTACAGGTACAGATATCAGTAAAGGGTTAGCTTTTAGTCCTTCGGGTCTATAAGCACCGTGTGATATCTCGAGATGGGATCTCGGGGTGTTACACTCCTCCTATGAATGCCATTTTTGTAAATTTTTTTATGCGAAAAAATGTCAAGGGCCTATTGGAAACAACCTCTCTACTTCTTTAGAGGTAGTGGTATAGACTGCGTACACTTTACCCTCCCCAGACCCCACTATTTGAGAATATACTAGATTTATTGTTGTTGTTATTTTTATGGGAAACAAAACATCAAACCATCCATTTTAGGATTATTTCAGGACTTAACCAGAGTGTAATTCCTTCCAATAGTTGTGTGGCCCAAAGCCCTACCAAAATAGCAAAATGTCCAGGAGAATGGTAATTTACCTCTTTAGTAGCCAATTGGTTGCATACTAGTATTTTTTGGGTCGTCATCATCATCCGCATAATAAATGAATTGAACAGTGACGCTTTTTACTGCGCATTTACTCAACTATCAAATTGTTTGCCTTTTTTTACATTATGTTAGAAAGTTTTGACCAAATAAGTTATTATTTAAATTAATTTATTAAAATAGTACTTTTCTTTGAAACGTTATAAACTTAATGTAAACCTACTTGATAGTGACGTATTAGGTTATATTTTATTTTAAAAAATAAATAAATTAAATTTATTTGATTGACGGCGTTAAAGTTGGAATCGTTAATGATAGTAACGTTTTTAGCTTAAAATGTTAATGTTGGTAATGAGTCTCTACAACTTCGTCATATCAAAATATTTATAGAAAATTTATCGTCAAAGTCGTTATTATTAATCATATTTTAAAACTAGAACGTTTCTCTGAGTAACAATTCTATCGAACCAAATTAGAATATTTATAAATATATATATATATATATATATATTCAATATATGTACTAGTTAGTGTAATGTTATATTTGATAAAAAGATTTGAAAATAATGATAATTTAAGTATTTTTTGTTAAGAGTGTATTGAAAGGTAAGAAGGACTTCTGACCAAGTTTACCAAAAATTGTTAATTGAATCACGGACATCCAATAAAAAGGAAGTCAATAATATATAAGTAATATGGCAATTTTAAAATATGTATGCACAATATTTTTAAATTTCAAAGTATTCATATTTGTAGGGTAAAAAATATTTTTTTCATTTAATGTGTGACCGTAGAAGAATAAATTAACGACTCTTATTACTGATGTGTTTAAGCGTGTTTGAATATCCATTTAATTCACACTATATATACTCGATCAATCAAACCTTATGTATGATCCAACAAGTAATTCCCTCCTAGAAAAGAGATAGTCATTACATCATAGTTTTTTTCAACATTTAGTTCTAGTCAAATAACTTTAGATATTTTACTAAATTTATTCTTCTTAGCAAAGCACAATTTAGACTAGTACGTGTAATGATAAATTTGAATTTTGACACTTAGTCGATTTAAAAAATAAAAGATCACACAATTAAATTTTAATTTTATTTCTGAAATTGTTACTCATAGTAATGTTTTAGCCTTAAACGTGATTCATAATAATGACTTTAATGATAAATTTTGTAGAAATATTTTGATGTGGCAGAGTTACAAAGTCTCGTTACTGACAGTAACACTTTAAGTCAAAAATGTCATTGTCAGTAAAGATTCCTATTTTAACGTCATCAGCCTTAAACGTGATTCATAATAATGACTTTAATGTCAAATTTTGTACAAATATTTAATGTGTCAGAGTTACAAAATCTCATTACTGACAGTAACACTTTAAGAAAAAAAATATTACCGTTAGTAACGATTCCTACTTTAACACCATCAGCCAATTACTTTTTGGTTTGTTTACAATCTAAAATAAAATATAGTCTGATATGTTACTGTCAAGTATATTTATACGAGTTTTGTAAAATAATAAAAAAAAATACTATTTTGTTGAAATGATTTAAAGAATACATTATTTTGATCAAAACTTCCTTGATGTTGCTTGATAAATAGTTCAAGTTTCAACCCAATTCTTATGTGCATTGGGTATTCAGCATTTCATCTATTTTTTTCTCTTGTGGGATACAGTTCATTTATAAAATTTCTTCTGTAAAAGGGGTTTAGGAAAAGGCCGAACACAAGGATATGATTTGAATTGGTGCAAAATTTAAGAAAAAATAAATTTTTTAAAGCTTGATGTGTTAAACATACAGTATTATCTCTCTAACAGTAAAACTTATGAAACTTGTGGTCTTAAATCTATATAACAACAAAGTTACTTATGATCAACTTTAGAAGGTTGTCATTCTTTTTTAAAGGAAAACATAAACTATCACATAATAATACTTTCTAGTATATAGTTTCTGGACAAATGAGGAATTGTGTTCAAATTCCACACTAAAAATGTAGCACGCATACTCTAAAATCATGTTCATAAGGTTTAAGTTATAACTGAACACAAATTAGTAGGACTTCTTAATTTATTGTTCTGAAATCATGTTCATAAGGTTTAAGTTATAATTGAACTCAAATTAGTAGGACTTCCTTATTTTATAGTGGTAATGTTGGCTTGTATATGTCCACTACTATACTAGGGACCGGGTCCCTTAACAGATTTGTACAATAGATTAACAATAGATGAAGTCTGATGCAAAAGACAAGCAACAACAAGGGTCAAGAGTCTAGGTCCTTTGGCAGACAGTTTCAACACTTTAAAAAAATGAAATTAGATGCAAGAATAGTAAATGGAACATGATATTTACGTAAAAAACTCCTTGCTCAAGAAAGAAAAAACCACGACTTATCTCACAGGATTTCCAGCATCTCACAGGATTTCCAGCAACACCACTACTCCAAAGACTAATGTGATTACATACTCCAATAATCATAAGGATTAAACTCTTAACCCTAACTCCTTGGAATAACTATACTACAATATTGATGTAGCCACTCTACTACACCCCCCACATCAACTAACTCTAGTCAACACTCTTACGTAACTCAACCCAAGACTTGCATAGGAATTCTACTACACACTTCAAGCCAATTAACTCTAATTGACACTTCTAGGTAACTCTACCCAAGAAACACAAAAAAAAAATGAGAACCCAACATCACTAATCTTTAGTTGATGTATCTAACTAACTCTAGTTATGATGACACAACCTAAAGAAATAGACAAGATCAAATATCTACTATCATTTGTAACATATGAGTAAATTTATAACTTTAAGAACCAAAGATACAATACTTAATAAAACAACAAGGCTGAAGCAGCAACTCGATCAAGTCCCTTTTTTGAAATGAGCAATGTTCTTTGTAAGAAGATGGTTTTTTCTCTAAGCAAATTTTCTTAAACTTTTGCAAAAACTAGGTTTTGCTATTGTAACTTTAGCTTCTATAAGAGAGAGAAAAAACTAGGCATATTCCCATTGTTTGAGGTTGGATAGACATGCTGTGCCTCTGCTGTAGTTCCACCAACCACCTGTAGGAAAGTACAAATCTACAATTATATCAAGTTGGCTTCAGAAGTTTAATGATCGATAGACCTGGTTCCTCATCTGTTCCCTGTGAAATCAGAATAATATAAAGAATAGTTAAAACTTGTTCCCCTTTTGAAATATTGATTTTCTTGTTCCTTTTTAGAACGGTTTGGTGTGGGTACCTATTGTTCATCAAGTCCCTAAGTATATTTGTTAAATAATCAAAACAAAGCATAGTACCTGAAACACCCTAGGTTTTGTCCCTTGGAAAAATCTTAAGCTTTAAGCTTACTGTCCTAGTAACGATTCATCATGCGAGTCATATGGTATGGCTACGAGTCAAGTGACCCTAGTCGTGAGGTGTCCAGTGAATGGTAGTTGGGGTTCTATTAAGGTTACAGCTTGGTGGTACGAGTTATTAAGGGTCGTGACGAGTTGTTAGGACGAACCTTAATCAAATCAAAATCTTAGTGACTTGACTTGGATTTAAGTACGGGTGGATCACTAATATCCTTTAGGATAGGTTACGAGTGGTAGGATTGAGTCGTATGTTTTCCAGTTCTAACCTCATGGGTTCTGTCTTGGATATAACTAGACCAATCGAGTCGCATGGTCAGGTCATAATTGGGGATCATGGAGTCGTATGGTGGATAGTATATGGATGTCCAACCTACTATCTTGGTGATGACTCAAGGGTATGAGTCATATGATACGGTGATGAGTCAAAGGGTCAACTCGTAACTAAGGATGATTTTTTACAGCTTTAAGTTGGGGGCACTTTACATATTTCCCACCCAAAACCCTTAAGACCCCATGTCCCTATAACATATTTTGGTTATTCATTCTATAATTTACAAGATTAAACATCCTCTTTACTCTCTCAAATCCTCTTAAGCAAAATTGGCTACAGTGTTTCCAAAGTGGTCATTAAGGGATTACAGATCAATTTCTCTCAGTAAATCTTTGTAATTCAGGCATGTGACTTTTTCCTCATTGTTAGTTTACTAAACATATATGTTTAAAACATTTTTCATAAATCATTAATGGTGGTTTTGAAACCAAGGTTGAGATTTAATTGCATATTATTGAATATTATTTTCTATGGTTTAAATTGTGATTATACATGTTTTAGTTATTGGTTTTGCATATGTGGGTGCATGGGAATGGTGATTTAATTGAGGGGTCATGGTTGAACACTAAAATATGATGAATTTGTCTTTGTTAATGGCTTGCCCTCAACTTGTTTGTGAAATTTTAAATGAAAATGATATTATCACAAGTTGAATTGTGTTTTTGAACTAAGACTTGGGTATAACCATGAAAATAATTAATGAAGAAATTTATAATGGCTTGGATGGCCATAAATTAAATTGAATTGAAAACCTTATAGGGTATATAGAAATCCCCAAAGTGATTTTAACAATGGAGTTGGCGGGGTACATAGAAATTCCCAAAGTGTTGGCTAATGACATTTCTTGCAAGCTATAGTCGGTATGACGATCCACTTTATAATGCCTTAATAACTGACTCCTGGAATTGGTGGTTTGGTTATGTGCTAAATATTTTAATATGGCGATAATGGGTGTTGTGATAGCCAGCTATGAAGGTGTGAGTCCATAGGACGGATACTAAAAACTCATATTTGCCGACATGAGGGTTGGTATTGGCGACCTTAGGTTTGCAGGGAACATATGATTCCCCCAAGTCTATACTTATACATATGTATCATGAAGGAGAAGGGTAACAGGAATCCTCAGCCCTTATGATATCTTTGGTTTGTGTGGCTACATGCACTGGGGCTCGTTCAGGCAATAACACTGGATCCATATAGCCCTGGGTAGATTTATGATGGTAAAGCTACACAATTCAGGTTAGGATTTTAAATGCATGCTAAACTTTGTTACCTATCCCAGTACGATAGATGTATATATGTGATTGCATATGGATATGGTCTAGGGTATGTCCCGACTAGATATTCTTTAGTTTTTGTTAGAAGCTTTGTCAAAATACTATGGGCATAGGCAGTGTCGGTATTAGTATTGGCATTGGCATTGGCATTGGTATTGGCATTGGTTGGAAACTTTGTTGTGATGGTTTGGTTACAGTTATAGACTTCATCTAATGTTTTTAAATTATTATTATTTTATCTTTTTATATGTCGAAATTCGCCAAACATGGGGTGTAGGGTGGTTAACGGTGGGGCATTGGGGTGGTCTTTGGTCCTAGTTGGGCTTGAGACGCCCGACATGACTAGACCCTAGTTCGGGTCGTGTCAGTACCATAGCAACTATACATCATCAATTTTTTCCTTTTTGATGTTGGCAAACACATGAAATAAGTTCCTTCTTTGAAGACCAGATTTGCCTAAAAATTTTTTGCACATACTCAACTTCATGAACTAGTTGCAATTCACTTTTACAATGCTGACAAACACTTGTTGACCATCTACTCATATATCTTAGATACCAGGTCTCTCCATGAGGTTTTTCATTCATCAAAACTACATGTACATTAATATCTCTCTTTTTTATGATGACAAACTATTTTCCTTATTTACTAGGTCACTTCAGTTATATTCCTCTTTCGAACAGATTCCCTTAGCATACATCTTCAGTCATATTTCCTTGTCTACCAGGTCCATTCACCTTTCTTCACACCAAGTCCCTAATAATGAATCATGAATTATTTACAAGTCATTAGCACACATCTTTCTTATTTAGGCATTATAAGAAAGTAATAATAGTAAACCAAATAAAGCAAAGTCCATACTAGGTTAATTCATGGTCACTGAGGCAACAGTAACACAGTGAAAAAATCCAAAATAAGGAAAAAAGATAAAAGAAAAAGAAAGTATATCATTCATAATTCATAGGAACAATATCATAAATATTACATTAAATAACAATACATGAAGAATCGTTCACATTAGCCATAGAGCAAAAAAGAAAAAAGGACACCACGAGGAAAGAAACAAAAAGGATTAGGAAGTAGGGGGCTTAGAAAAAAGTGAGTAGATGACTAGGTTCAGACCCTCATGTTCAGAAGCATGAGCGGTGAAATGTACCAGTAGAGCATCAGTAATACCAGGTCCTTCAAAAGAACCCTGTTGCATAATCACTGTCAACTGGGCAATCTCTACATTGCATTTGGCCAATAGTATAGTCATGTCTTCCAGGTCAGAATTAAACGTGTCCTATGTAGCAATAAAATCTGGCACTAGTCACGTGGACTTGTCCCAACTTTCCCTTCCACACATTCACACTCTATCATTAGTGGTAGTAACTGTTTACTTTGCAGAATCATGCATCCCCTTTCCATATATCACCTTGAAGTGATCAAACACCATGTTAAGAAGAATTCATACGCCAGTCCATGCCTACCATATTTCACTGTCATTATCTCATGCATGTGCTCTAATATGATTACAAGATGATTCACAACTTCAAACTTTCTCAGTGATTCCATAAAGAATAGGTCGTTGTAGAAGCAGCAATATATTTTTCAGTATAAGGTAGTAGGACCTTTTTGACCAACTCGAACAACAAATAAAACTTTCTTTTGAGATTCTTTATAAGTATACCAACACCAATCAGGCCACTAAATTATCTAATCATCTTCACAAACTAAGTAGGAGCCATCTTTGTCAAAGAGCTGGTCTCCTCTAAAAGTACATCTTGAATTTATCCAATAGTGGTTTCATCAAGATAAGTCTCAATGCCGCATAAATTTGAGATTAGGTTCAAACAAACCTTAGAAAATACCATCCCATAGTAGAACTCTCAAACTTTTTTCCCATGAGCATTAGGAATAGGTAAGTCAAATAAATTAAACAATTCTTTGAATTTAACAAGCTCAACCAATGCTGATATGTCAGGACTGTCAAAGACCTTGGGATCAAATCCCTTGCTTTGAGAACTTTTTGCTTTGTAATTCTCTTCAAAGGGGTACCTAATCCCTTTGTGAGCTTGACCACCTGTACAAGGGTAGTGGAATCAGTCTTAGGACTAGGTTCTTTTGAATGAGAAACTCTCTTTCTCTTGACTGTAGTAGACTTATTCACAATAGCCTCCCTGGATTTAATACTTTTCATCATAGTGGTCTTAACAGTAACTGTTCCTTTTCTTCTCATAGTTGTTCTTACAGCAACATCAAAATCAATTCCATCTTCTTATAAATATCCTTTACAACAATAATCTTGTTTGGAGAAACAACAATCTCATTAAATATAGAGACTTTTCTCAACTGACATTTATGAGCGGTGGCAGATTTGTTTACTTTCATAGCACCTCTCATAAACCTTTTTTCTACTCCTTGAGTTCTATAACTTTGTACAACCTTTTTAAGAACATTAGTTTTCACTTTCCCATTTGACCCTCTTTGTCTAAACCTTTTTTTCTTTTCAAAAGTTCTCTATGTTGGTCATCAACTAAATCTATTCTTTCTTCAAGAATATTTCAAGGATTGCTTTTTCATCTAGAAAATAATCATCAAATATATGCTCATTGATCAACGTCCAAACTACACTTCCAATAGAAGATAAAGTATTCACTATCAAGTAAACCAACCCAACTCAGGTCGGGGTCAAATCCATGAGGAAATATGAAATTATATCTCTCATTTGCTCGAATCAATGGGCAATGCAGAAAGTAAATGAAGGGTTTGCAGTAGTAATATCAAATAAGTAATAGAATTCAACTTTGGTTTTAATCACTCGTGGACGAACACTAGGACTATGTTTGTATTACCTCATATTATAATTAGCTCAGCTCAGCTTCTAGTTGTATGCATAAGAGGCTTAAAGCCTGAAAATTTCACTAAGTGATGGGGACTTAGTCATTTGTAAGGGCCCTTAATTTTGACGATTTTTGTATTGGTCTTTGCAACCCTAAAATATTAGTTTTTAAGTTGATTCATGTTCAAGGATGTAAGGAGCATGTCTCGAAGAAGTTTTGAATTTTTCGGATGAGGATTGAGTTATGTTTGGATAATGAATCTAGCAGCTCACCGTGATAGTATCGCATCGCGGTGCGATTCCTAATGGCATATTCATCGAGTTGTGGTAAGCATGTAAACCATAGTCCAGTTATAAATTTAATTACCTGAGGGGTAATTGTGGTTTTCCCCTCAATCCAGCTTGTCATATCACAACTTATATCACTAGTTAGGGCATTCTTTGCCCCTCTTCTTCAATTTTTCTCTCAAAGAAACCCTATTCATCTCCAAAGAACATTAATTCAATTACTTTCTCTCCAATAAAACCAAGAATTCAAGTTCCTAAATCCAAGAACCTTCAAAAAAGTATCAAGATGGTGTTTGTCCTTCAAGATTAAGGGTTTAAGGTATGTGGGAGTTCATTCATGGGTCCTCTTTCATCTATGGAGCCCAAGAACCCTTTTTGATTTTAAATTGTAAGTTTTATTTATTTCAAGTTAAATTATCTCCATGAATCTCTTGTTGATTTCAATTACGAGTGATGGTTTCATATGTTTTCAAGTAGAATGAGTCATATCATGTTTGAGTATTGAAATTTCCATACCATGTTCAATTGATTTCAGGATGAATCCCTAAGTTATAAATTTATCCATGTTATCCTATTGTCTTCCCATGTTTAAGATATTCCCATGTTCAAGTTCATGATTTCCCAAGTGTTTGATGAAATATCTATTTTTTGAGTCTTTGAACCATGATTCAATCCCAAAGTTTTAGGCTTTAATATTGTATTTTATACTAATTCAGTGCTGGTGGATTATGAACACCCGATACCTATATGATTTATATAAATTAAGCTTTTTAAGTACTCAGACAATTAATCCATGAATCTTATCAGTATACTCAAATATATACATTCATGATGAGCATTATAAGTTTATGTGTTATTAATTATCCCAGAATCTGTATGCACTATTATTTTCAAAATACCATAATCTGAGCTTATCTGTTATTAATTAACAGTGCATTCACCAGTTAGTATTCCATTGTCATTTAGTTAGGAGTAGTATTTAGCATTAAGAGAACCCAAGGATGAGGGCACTCCTGCCAATTTAGGGTTTGACCCTTAGTAGCAATCCCTGAGTTATAGAACTACGTAGCCAGCATAGGTTCGGGATGTCTTCATGCCAGTTTAGGATTGACACATATATCATGAGTTCTCCTTCCAGTATTGGATGACTCAATAGTCCTTTGGGACACTAGTTTAGTGGATCCACACAGCCAGATTAGTACCCATGGTATGGTACTGACACCCTTCCAACTGAGGTTGCAGGTTGGACCTTGATTAGCTCAGATTAGGGCATGTCAGTTACATGATACCTCCTACAATTTTAGTATAGTATTCAGTATAGTTTCAGTTTAGGTTTGCTTGGACAAAGCATACAGACTCTCAGTTATTCAGTTATCAGATTTTAGTCTTTCAGTTTACATATTATTTTAGAAATATGTTTATGTTTGGTATAGCATTCTCAGATATTATATTTTCATACATCCATGTTCAGTTATCCCGTGTTGTTCAGTTAGTCCTTATCTTATATGCACAGTTTCAGTCCAGTTATTCAGACTAAGTTCAGTTCAGTATTACATGATCAATATTTAGTCATTAGTTAGTCAGTTTTTAGATATCAGTAGTTCGTGTTCATATATCAGCTACTCAGTATGTAGGCACTAGTTATCTCTTTTTGTTAGATTTCAATCATTTCATTTCCCAAAAAATAGTTATTTAAGTAATTAGATCAGCTAAGTACATGTATTTTTGGTTTTATATGTTCATGTATTTATGTTTTACCATACTCCAACTTTAACTCTACTTATTCTACAAAAAGTAAAGTTTTAAAAAGCTAAGTATATTGATTTGCTAGCTTATCAAATTATGTTTGTTACTCATGTTTTAAAATATTTCAGCTTTCAATTTATTTAGGTCTCTTGGTGAGTCTACTTACACTTAGCATGCATGTTTTAAGATTACGTATATAATCAGTTTTACTTATTACATTCACTCTTTTTTACTTAGTATATTCTAGAAGTACTAATCCACATATACATATGTGTGGCTACATTGTTTCATAATATAGGTACTAACTGTAGCCCATGATTAGACAGTTGCAGTTTCCAGCCAGTAGGTGATCAATTTTTTCTACTTTGGAAACTCTAGTCAGATGTTGTTCGTGTAATTCATCTTTTTATTATTCATATGTATTGATTAGTGGTAGTTGGAGTCATGTCCATCTATCTATAATCAGTATAGTAGAGACTTCATAGATGTCAGTCTGAGTCAATCTTGCAATTTCAATTCTCTTTTTAATTTTATCAGATGCTAAATTGTATTAATATTATATTTTTGCTAGATTTTATCATGTCGATATTTTCACATGGCAGAACCAACTATTTAATATACTAAAATTAGTTGCTCAAGCAGTATGCCAGTTCATGGGTTAGCTTGGGATCACTTGTGGTTCCAAGCACCATGTTATGACTAGAGGTAGTCTCAGATCATGACAAACTTGGTATCAGAGCCCAAAGTTCAAGTGTCCTAAGGTGTCTATAAAGCCGTGTCTAGTAGAGTCTTACGGAACAGTACAAAGACATCTGTACTTTTTTTTTAGAGGCTATACGACATTTAAGAAATGTTTCCCTTCTTTTATGTCTCAGATCGTGCAGTAGAAGTTTTCTCTAAGAAACTTATATAAATTCTTATCTTGCTCTATTCATGTCATCTCTTTCTTATTTTTGAGGTAACTGAAACAGTGAAGCTCAAATTCCTACAGATAGAGCTTTCTTAGACAGTCCCCGTAGATAGTTATGGGATTGCACGTAGGCTAAAAAGTATCCCATCTATTTCATTATGTTCCAAAGTTTTTAGGATTTTATTCATGATCATGAAAACTTATTCACTATGCCAAAGTTAAATGTGTTTTCAGATCCCTTCTCAGAGTCCCATGATAGCATGTGATCTAGAGTTAAAAACATGAACCCAGAAGTATAGCAATAGTAAAGTAGGGATAGTTCCATCTAAATTTAGTAGATTATGTATCCATGGGGTTAGTTGTGTGATAGGTGAACTAGAAGGCTTGAAATAGTGTATGCAAGAATTTAGTTTATTGATTCAAAATTAAGTATGATGATGTGGGTATGATTTAGAGATATGAGATTAGTAGGCTATGAAAGACGTTAGTGTAGTTCATTAAAGGTTTGGGTATATCTATATTAAGTGTTAGAATTAAAGTTTGAATCTTTGAAGATTAAGCTAATAAAAAGTAGTGTTGAAATTCTTGATAGTGTGAACTCAGTGTATGGTGATACTCATGAAGATTCTAAGTTAGGAGGTCTTTAAAGCTATTGTTTGATGACCATTTGGGCTATAGAAAGTTAAGAGTTGTATCTCAAAAGAAAGTATTTGTAGTTGGTTTTGCACTTTCAAGTGTAGTCTTTCAGGGTGAATGTGTTATTGATGAGTATTCTCATATTCCAAACTTTAGAGTAAGTGGTTGTAGTTCAATTTAGATTTTATCAAAAGGGTCCCACAGAATTAGAGTAATAGCTTAAAGCTAAGGGGGAGATAATAGGATAATTAACCAAGTCAGGCTCTCATATTCTAGTAGTAATGCCAGTATGTTGTAGAATAGTAGTAAGGGAGGATGATACCCAACCGATTCTTATTTCAGTATTTGTACTTCAATTATCATGATATCTACTCATGCCTTGCATGTTAGTTCCATGATCATAGCTCAAATTCATGCACTTTCCATAGAATTATGTACACTTCTAGTTCCTAGTATAAGGAGTTCCAGTTTACTCAGCTATACGAATCATATTCCATGAAATTTATGAACTCTAAATTCAAGTCATGCAGCTTATGACTTATGCACTCATGTTGTACAGTATGTCAGTTCCAATGGTCATGTCACACTCATAATAATCAGTGAATATCGGATTATGTCATGTATATCCTCAGTTTTTATCTATGTAATGATCCATGTCATGAATACTTTATTTCTCAGGCCTCCGTTAAGTTTCCAAGTTATGTATAGCATTCTTTCATGCTTCATGTTCTCATGTTCTAACCATTTAGTTACCTCTTTTTATGTCAAGATAGTGATGATGGACAGTTGTTTAGATAGGAGAGAGTAAATATTTCATGTTAGGAAAGATTGTTATAGCGCATGAAAGATGTTAATAATAGAGGTTTGGAGGATACGAGAAAGGTAATTTTATGGGTATTTCTTTAGGAGTGCATATGTGGTTATGAAGATAGGCTTGAATGTGATGGTTGTTTATATGTGGATGAATGTATTGTGCATTAGTGAATGTCTAGTAAGAGGTTGAATGTAGTTGTTGAAGCGGTAATAGTAATTATTCATGAGATAAGAAGTTGTGAAAATGCAGGGTGTATTGAATCCATGATTCTGACTAGTATTATAGTGTTATGTGTGCACTTTGAAGATTCGAGTAGGCTTGAACATAGTGAGAGAATTCAGTTAAGCTCAGACTTAAGTAGATAAAGTTATCAGTGCCTATGTGAATATTTTCAGTAGCCTTAAGTGAAGTGTAGTATTGAAGTGGAATATATAGTTAAGGGTGTATTTGAGGGGTATGTCTAAGCTTGAGAGTAGCAGTTGCATTGTCTAAGGCATAGCAATTCCAGTTTATGTTTCATAGTCCTATGTTTCATGTTACAGAGTGATAGCCATATTAAGATTCCTTACTCAGATATCCCACTAGATCACGCCCAAGATCTTTTTCTCCCTATTGGTATTAGAACTTCTTAGAAAGAGTGTTAAAAAATACTCTAGTTGAGTGTTAGATTTTAGTACAATTCAATCAATATAACCAGCAATTCAGTTTAGCAGTCAGACAGACAAGTTTTTATGACTTTTCCATCTTTCAATCTAGTCTTACTATCCGATGTTTTTTTAGTACTTCTATTCTAAGAGGTAATTTGTTCACATCCATGTAAATTGTGAATTCAATTAAGTTCATGCATTGTGTTTTAGATTCATATGTTCAGTCATGATTCAGTATGTAAGTGTCCCGTGCAACATCTCAATCTTTCCTTAGTATTTCAGCCAAGTCAGTATCATTCAGAGAACGAAGTATCCCAGGGGGGAGATGTTGTAATACCTCAAGTTTTCACGTCCTAAATCTCTCAACTTTTCTTCACAAAACCATATCTAGCCTGAGGCAATGGTTACTCATAAGTTGAATCTCGTATTTCTATATCAGCCTTATTACCATTCTCATGTCATTGGATGTATTCAAGGAATCAGTTCAGTTCATGTATCATGTTTCAGACTTAGTTATGCAATCATATTTCCAGTAGTTACCTTAGTTCAGAACTCTCAGCCTAATCAGTCTCATTTGAGGATGAATGTTTTCAAGGGAGAGATACTGTAATACCCCATATTATAATTAGCTCAATTCATCTTTTAGTTACATACATAAGTAAAATACCCGAGAATGTGGCCTCGCTAAATGTTTGGTTGATTGGTAGTAATCATAATATGTGTGTTGTGTTATATCCTTATAATGTGTTGTTTCTAACTTGAGTAAAAATTTCTTTGGTTTATATTGAGTTGTCAACTTGTATATATAGTTACCTATCAGAGAATTGAGACACCTAGACCTTGGACCATTTGGAAAACAACAATCTTTTTGTGTCTCTGGAGTGGATACGGTTGAGGTGCTTGAGTCGTAACCTAGGTCACGACGTGTACCCCTTTCCCCCTTCTCTTTTGTATCCTAGATAGTATGTTAGGGTAATGTACTTTTCTTCATACGACAAGGCCATTCCTTTGTTGTAACCAATTCATATGAGTCGTATACTACTCAACCATATAAAGTAAAGTCTCAAACCATAGGGACTGTTTTGGTTATAAGTGAAGCTCACTATTGGGGCATGAGTCATACCCTTGGTTACTCAAGGGTTCCTTTTCGTACCCACAATAGTGTAGTTTACGTAGGAGGAGCCTAGGGTACGAGTTAGGGTACCACTCGTACGCTAGGTCACGATTGCCAAAGTAAAACATAAGGGAGAGTCATACCCCTGCACATGTGGGCTTTTTAGCTTTTAACCAAGGACCATTTTATCATTTCCCATGCCTAAAATCCTAAACCCTCTCACTATATAACTCATAGTAGCCTCCTAAGTTATTATTTTACAAGACCTAACCATCCTAAGCACTCTAAAGGCTCTTGAAGAAAGATTGGAGGCTAGGGTTTGAATATGTTCATCTAGTGCCAAGGAAAAGTCAAGATTGTTGGCTTGTCATCTTATTTAAGGCATGTATCTCTTCCCTTCTTTAAATAACTCTAAACCTATGTATTTCACACTTGTATTAGTTAGAGTACATGGTGGTTTTGAATCAAATAAAAAGGGTTTTGATACTTAACAATGAATGATGATGATTCTTGTGTATACTTGTATTGATACATATGATTGATGGTAGATTGTTTAACATGAGGGTCTTGATTAATACTAGTATTGATGATATCTACCATGAAATGGACTTTGTTATGTAATGACCCGAGACTACCCCCTAGTCATTACATGGTGCTCATGATCCTGAAGGACCACAAGCCAACCCTCTTCTAATATCTGTACCTGAACGCTGCATAATATCTAAAATAAATGTGGAAACTAGCCATAAGGTTCAACACATCTAAAAGTACTTAAAAATTGAAAACTAAATTCTGATACATCTGTCCGAAAAGCCTCTAAACTGTCTGAACTGTGGAGTTGATGGGACATGTCCCCAATTAACTCCATCTAGTGAAAATAAACAAAGTCTAAGGAAATAATAAAACAAGGATCATCCTTAAATGAAGAGGACTCACTTCTATGTCTACTGCTACTGACTGGGACTGAACTGCTGAGGGAACTCTGGATCTCGTGCCTCTGAACCTATGGTGTCAAATAAAATATCATAGCACAAATGCGTCAGTACAGGAATGTACCAAGTATGAAGATGAGGTAAGGCTAAATGCAAGGGCTTATTCATGAACAATTACTTAACTGGATAATCATGCGAGTACAGAATGAGAACATGTATATGAATGCACAAACCATAATCACAATTATCACAACTCTAAATACTGAAACTTGGGTACTACTTTGCTGTTATCTGAACTCACTACTAATGCTGAGATACTCAATAACTGAATCATCTGATACTAATAACTAAGTACTAAAGTTGAGATCATTCTTATCTAGCAAGTGATCTCAAAATCTGAGATTACTGGAACTGATTAGCTAAATATACTCACATCAATGACTGAATTCTGAGCTTACTACTCTCGACTGCCTCAATCGGAGATCAAACTCTCTAATGGATGATTCCCAAATCTATTATTAATGATAAGAAAATGATCATGTTCGAACTTGACCACAACAATACTCAACTGAATCTAAGACTGAGATCAAGCCTATCTATCGGGTGATCTCTGGATCTGATAATGAGATTACTCAACCGATTCTGTAACTAAGATCAAGCCTATCCATCGGGTGATCTCTGGATATGATACTGAATAACTGTATATGATACCCAACCTATCTGACTGGTGGTCCATGAATCAATAAAACTATCTAAGTTCCTCACTAAGATAGATGGCTGTATCTGACAGTCCTGATTTTTGAAGATTGATACTGAAACTGCAACTGTGGGAAGTAGTTACATAATCTATATGCCTCGACCTCCCACTGGTGGGGTCCAACCTGTAACCCCAACTGGAAGGGTGCCAATACCGTGCCACAGTTAAAGACCTCTCTGTTCAAGCTTCTTTGGTGGTTAACCCTCACAGAAAGTCAGCCTAAGGCAATATAATAGTCAAACCTCTCTCTACGGGTGACAGCCTCTACGGATGGTGACTCCTGCATCCTGCACTGGCTACACAGTTCTGGAGTTCAGGGATTGCTTCTAACACTCGGCCTCTTTCTCTAACAGAGAGTCACCATCCCTTCCCTCACTCGATGTTAGCTCCTACTCCCAACTAAAAGACTCTGAACTGAATTTTTAACTGAACACAAACTGAACTAAATTTGATATTGTTGACATTTCTCAAATGATCTGACTGAGATAAGCTAAATTCACTTGGTTCCGTATCTGATGGAATACTACTGAATCGCGATATTTGACTGACGATGCAGAGTTTTAATAGAGTACTCACTTACTGCAAGGATTAGAACTGAACAATTGACTACTACTAGATCGGAGTTGTGTATAGAACTAAGGCTAGATTACTAGCGATACTGAGATCACAAAGATTACTGAGATTTCTTAAGTCCTATATCTGTCTGAGGATATAGAGTTCTATAATTCACTGAGTTTTGAGAATCATGGCCCGACTAGGATTATCTTGAAAACTAACACAGGCTCTAGACAGCAGCTAAATTATCGGGTACAAATACCCCCAGGACTCGATAACATAAAATTAAAACATAACCATTCTTGAATAGTCATAACC
>JAPEIP010000006.1:61568089-61623964 GCA_026120095.1 Capsicum chinense | reverse complement strand
AGGAATGTACCAAGTATGAAGATGAGGTAAGGCTAAATGCAAGGGCTTATTCATGAACAATTACTTAACTGGATAATCATGCGAGTACAGAATGAGAACATGTATATGAATGCACAAACCATAATCACAATTATCACAACTCTAAATACTGAAACTTGGGTACTACTTTGCTGTTATCTGAACTCACTACTAATGCTGAGATACTCAATAACTGAATCATCTGATACTAATAACTAAGTACTAAAGTTGAGATCATTCTTATCTAGCAAGTGATCTCAAAATCTGAGATTACTGGAACTGATTAGCTAAATATACTCACATCAATGACTGAATTCTGAGCTTACTACTCTCGACTGCCTCAATCGGAGATCAAACTCTCTAATGGATGATTCCCAAATCTATTATTAATGATAAGAAAATGATCATGTTCGAACTTGACCACAACAATACTCAACTGAATCTAAGACTGAGATCAAGCCTATCTATCGGGTGATCTCTGGATCTGATAATGAGATTACTCAACCGATTCTGTAACTAAGATCAAGCCTATCCATCGGGTGATCTCTGGATATGATACTGAATAACTGTATATGATACCCAACCTATCTGACTGGTGGTCCATGAATCAATAAAACTATCTAAGTTCCTCACTAAGATAGATGGCTGTATCTGACAGTCCTGATTTTTGAAGATTGATACTGAAACTGCAACTGTGGGAAGTAGTTACATAATCTATATGCCTCGACCTCCCACTGGTGGGGTCCAACCTGTAACCCCAACTGGAAGGGTGCCAATACCGTGCCACAGTTAAAGACCTCTCTGTTCAAGCTTCTTTGGTGGTTAACCCTCACAGAAAGTCAGCCTAAGGCAATATAATAGTCAAACCTCTCTCTACGGGTGACAGCCTCTACGGATGGTGACTCCTGCATCCTGCACTGGCTACACAGTTCTGGAGTTCAGGGATTGCTTCTAACACTCGGCCTCTTTCTCTAACAGAGAGTCACCATCCCTTCCCTCACTCGATGTTAGCTCCTACTCCCAACTAAAAGACTCTGAACTGAATTTTTAACTGAACACAAACTGAACTAAATTTGATATTGTTGACATTTCTCAAATGATCTGACTGAGATAAGCTAAATTCACTTGGTTCCGTATCTGATGGAATACTACTGAATCGCGATATTTGACTGACGATGCAGAGTTTTAATAGAGTACTCACTTACTGCAAGGATTAGAACTGAACAATTGACTACTACTAGATCGGAGTTGTGTATAGAACTAAGGCTAGATTACTAGCGATACTGAGATCACAAAGATTACTGAGATTTCTTAAGTCCTATATCTGTCTGAGGATATAGAGTTCTATAATTCACTGAGTTTTGAGAATCATGGCCCGACTAGGATTATCTTGAAAACTAACACAGGCTCTAGACAGCAGCTAAATTATCGGGTACAAATACCCCCAGGACTCGATAACATAAAATTAAAACATAACCATTCTTGAATAGTCATAACCACGGTCATTCATTCATCACCATAATCACTAAAGCATCTCTTTAAGTATTTAGGAATCATAAACGTGTAATAGCATAGGGGGAACATGCTATTGGATCATACTCCATTCAACAAAGTCTTGCGTCAAGTACTTCGCACATAGGTTCGTCTTGGCATATATCGGATAATACATGATTGGGGAAACTTCAGACTATTGTGTCACAATTTACTCGTCAAGCACTTGACATATATTAGAGGCTTATCATATATCAAAGAGGACAAAATTAGGGAATTTTATACTATTATGTCTCAAATCATTCACTAAGGTTTTTCAACAAATGCTAGGCATGCATGGACTTGTACACAATTGGGGGTTTCCTAATCAACATGTTATAATGGCCCTAATTTCTTCACATAAGCATTTTATCAAACATATGGGGAGCATACTTTGCTTATTCAACTATTTTTACACTTAATTGACATGAACACATCATCTAACAAGAAACTTGAAGAGAATTTATCATGAACATCATATGAGTATCACATACTAAGGTCAAAGCTTAATAACCTTATAAACAACATAAATCACAACTCAATCACAGCAGTAACATCAATTTCAACTCATATGAATCATTAAGACCCATAAACACAAGCTCTTTGAATTTTAGAAAAAAGGGTTCTTGAGCTTCTTGGATGAAAGGGACCCAAGAATCAACATCTACATACCTTAGGAAAACTCTTTTCTTGAAAGCCCTTAGAGAGATTCTTGATTTCTATTGATCTCTATTAATTTTGCTTGAAGAAGAAATAAGGGTTTTGATTTTGTAAAACCCTAGTTTTGATATTGAAGATGGGAAATGAGGCTGAGAGCCTTTTATCGAGTATATATAGGGGCTGAAAAAAAATGGGGAAAGAGCAAAAAGCCCTTGGAATTAAAATCAAAAACTGGAAGAATCCTGATTTTTCATATTGGCATGACGAGCCATAATCGTGCCATCTCACTGGAAATTATACAATTGGGAAATTGCTTGACGGCACGACGTGGTGAAAATTGCGTTTCCACTTTGGTTGCAAATTGGAAAAGCACTGTGATGCGGAGGAAATCACGGAGGCTCACTGGAATTTGACAGTTGCCATTTTGGCTGGCTCCGCGGTGCGCTAAAGTGCCAGGTGGCACACTATCTCACTAAAATGGCTCTAACTCTTCGCTCGAGTATCGAATTTGGGAAAATTTGGTATCGATGGAAAACTTATTCAATTCCCTACATGAAAAAAAGTCCATATTAGGGAAATTCTACATGGTTCAAAATATTTCTCACTTGAGAAGGCACTTCTAAAACTTTTAGAGTCGGATTTATGCTTCACTGAACATGGTCTAAGGCTCAGACTAGGAGAGAATTTTGTAGGGTGTTACATGTTATGAGTACTCAAAAAAGATATTTGTGAAAATATCTAAGTGAATTGTCTAGTTAATTATTAATGATGTGTTGAACTAGGGCCATAGACCAATGAGTATGAAAGTTTGATAAATATTATGATCAGAGTATGGTAAGCCATATGAGGTGTGATGATAACCTTATTATGATAAATGACCAATAAAGAGTTGAAGTCCCTTAATATGAAGATGAACTAGAATATGTATTGAACTAAAGTGTGATATAAGAATATTATTATAATGTGAATGTCTTGTCAGGGTATTAAGGACCATAAAATAAATTGCGTGATGAATTGAATGAAGTCATTGGCCTATTGAAATGGTTGAGCAATAAAGTCTCCCATAAGGATCAAGTGGTCATATATGGTATTGAATTTACTAAATGGTTAAAGTCCTTAAATATTGTATTGAATGTATGATTGACCCACAAGTAAAGAGAGATAATGTCCCATTATCAACTAAGATAGTGTGATGTCTTGAGGTTGAATTCCTTTGCCTTATGAATGTCTTGAGGTTAAAGTACATTGCCCAATGAAATTGCTTGCGGTTAAAGTCCCTTGCTCAAAGAGATCTCCTAAGGTAATAGTACCTCACCCAGTGTATGAGCATATGGTTAGAGTCCCATGCTTGAATAAATATGAGTATGGATAATCTCTTGTGGAATGAATATATGTGTATGTGGTTGAAGTCCTTGGTTAATGAGTGGGTAAGCATGGTTGATGTCCTTTGTCTAAGTGTATATGATTGTGGTTAAAGTCCTACGGATAATGTGAAATGTTGAACTTATAAGTGTAAAGAATTGGAGTTCCCTATTTCATACCCAATGGATGAATGTTGCAAAATATTGATAAGCCTCTATACCTTGATTGGTATGCATTATATCTATATGTATGATTAAGTGTATAAATGTAAGACAATTTTATATATATTGATTTGTTGTTGTTTGATGATATAATTTATCATTTATCCTTAAGATACATGCTAGTGTTTCAGCTTCTAACCATCTTCAGATGTTATGTGCCCACGTGACGTAAGGACCAAAACATCTTCTTCTTCTCCTGCACAGTGATTAGATGATTAGGCGGTTTGTGTATTGACTTAAAGGGGTGAACGTCCTTATATCGGGGAGACATTCATCTCTTAGTCCTCATCTTTAGACTTAGTCTCTTTAAGACTTGGTTTGGCTATAGTCGGGGGCTTGTCCCGACATATATTCTTATTGACTTTGGTTTGTGTAGAGGTATTGTGAACAACTGTGAACTTGGGCGTAGTTATTATAATGAATCTAGTATTGACTTATGATATTATTTCGTGATCATAACTTATGAATTTAAGTTTCTTCCACTTCTATGATATGATGAAGTATTTGGGTTGGGTTACGGGGCGATCTCTGATGCATGTGTGCTTCATAATACCTTGTCAAGTAGATTCTCTTTTATGGGTGTGAAACATGCCACACTTATAAAAGAGAAGCTATGAGACATTTTATGAAATATTTCCCTTTCTTATGTTTCAATCTCAAGCTATAAAAATCTAGGGCCTTGAATTCCTCTGATTCCATCTGCTATCTGTCAGATCATGCCTCAAAGAAGATTCGAGACTCAGGAAAACACTACTGAGGGTCCTATTGACGAAGCTCATACAACTTTTGGAGTTCAAACTCAGGCTAAGGTTACTGCATATGGCCATCCTCGTGGGGTTCCACTACCAACCCTGCTCATGAGTGTGGCATTTCTCCTCAGTCACCTCAAAATGATGCTACTAATGCGAAGTTTCATCACTCTATCAACCTCTTGATTCAGTTAGTAGCCTCTCAAGCAGAGCGTGGTGCTCTGGCTACCACTCCTTCTGAGGCCACAAGAATTGGCCAATTTATGACGTTAAGGCCTCCTATATTCTTTGGTATGAAGGTTGAGGAAGACCCTTAAGGGTTTGTTAATGAAATAGAGAAGATATTCTAAATCATGCATGCCATAGAGATTGAGGTCATTGAATTTTCTTCCTAATAATTAAAAGATGTAGTGTACCAATGGTACGAAGAGTGGGAGTTGTCTAGGGGTGTTGATGCTAGTCTCGCTATATGAGAGGATTTCTCTAAGACTTTCTTAGACCGCTTCTTTTATCAAGAGTTTAGGGAAGCTAAAGCAAAAGAGTTTGTGAACTTGAAGCGAGGAAGGATCTCCGTTCAATAGTAATCCTTGAAATTCCATCAATTTTAAAGGTATGCTCCCGAGATGGATACTAGCATGAAGGCTAGAATACGTAAGTTTATCTTGGGATTGTCCCATGAGTTAGTTCTCGAAAGCAAGGGGGCCTTGTTGATTGAGAACATAGACATCTCTAGGTTGATTATGTATATTCAACAAGTAGAAGACGAGAAGAAAAAACAAGTTGAGCTTAGTGACAAGTAAGGAAAGAAATTTAGGCATTTCGAGAGTAGTGGTGGAGATGGTGGCAAGTGTCTATGAAAAAAGTGGGGGAGTTTGAGTTCTTTCTCCTAGGATCATATTTTCTCTCCTTACCTAAATTTTTTGAGTGCTTGTTGCTCTCAGTTTAGTGGCGGGTCCCGAGCACAGGGTGCCCAATTTTAGACTAATGGTGCCCAATCGATTCAACCCCGCCCTCTTTGCAAATTCTGTGGTTAGAGCTATCGTGGTCAGTATGAGAAGGGGAAGAATATATGTTTTTAATATGGTCATCTTAGGCATATGCCATGTGAATGCCCTATTCTAGCAGCTTCTTGGGCTAACAAGGCCTCTTTCTTTACTCTATCTACTCCCGCACCAAAGGGTGCTATGTCTACTGCTGCTTCTGTTTCTAGCATTAGCGCTAGCTGGAACCATTTGTATGTACTCGTTACTCACAAAGATTTTGAGGCATCTCCTAATATTATCATGGGTATGTTGAGACTTTTCTCCCGTTATGTGTACTGTTTGCTTGATCCAGGATCTACTCTTTCTTATGTGGCCCCGTATGTGGCTGTGCACCTTAATTATGGTCCCGAGAGTCTGGCAGTTCTTTTTTTATTTCTATCCCAGTTAGAGACCCTTTGATTGTTAGAAGTATCTATAGGGGGTGTGTGATATCTATTGGTGATAGAGACACCCTTGTTGATTTAGTAGAGTTAGATATGGTTCCACTCTTTGTATGCTTCCACTCTTTGTATTCATCTTAGGAATGGATTGGTTCTACTCTTTGTATGCTTTCTTAGATTGACAGACCCATAGGGTCATGTTTAAATTCCCTAATGAGCCAATTATTGTATGGGAATGTGGTCCTTTAGTGCCTAAGGGTAGGTTTATTTCTTATCTCAAAGCCCCAAGGTTGATTTTAAAGAGGTGTTTGTATTATTTTGTCCGAGTAAAGATCTAACTCAGAAGATCCTTCTCTAGAGTTTGTTCCTGTGGTGAATGAGTTTCTTAAGGTGTTTCCCGATAATATTCCAGAGTTCTATCGATAGGGAAATCAGTTTTGGTATTAATCTTATTTTGAACACTCATTTAATCTCTATTCCTCCTTATAGAATAGCTTCAAATGAGTTGAAAGAACATAAGTAATTGAAACATCTTTTAGGTAAAGGTTTTATTTGGCCTAGTGGGTCTCATTGGGGTGCTCCGGTGTTATTTGTGCTCAAGAAGGATGGTTCCTTTCATATGTGCATTGATTTTTGTCAGTAGAACAAAGTGACCGTAAAGAACAAATATCCTCTTCCTAGACTCGATGATTTGCTTGGTCAACTTCATGGTGCCAGGTGTTTCTCTAAGATTGATCTTAGATCGGGCTATCATCAACTTAAAATTAGGGATGCGGATATTCCAAAGACTGCTTTTAGAACCCAATATGGTCACTACGAGTTTTTTGTCAAGTCCTTTGGTTGAACAATGCCCCGACGACATTCATGGATTTGATGAATAGGGTCATCCATCTGTACTTGGATATATTTTTCATCGTCTTCATTGATAATATCTTAGTGTATTCTAAGAGTACGGTGGATCATGTAGATCACTTTTTTGTCGTGTTACAAACTTTGAAGGATCATCGTTTCTAAGTCAGGTTCTCCAAGTGTGAGTTTTGGTTGAAAGTCATAGCTTTTCTTGGTCATATCATCTCTGGTGAAGGGATCATGGTAGATCCCCAAAAGGTTGCGGCAGTTAAGAAGTGGCAACCTATGACTCCCACGATATTTAGAGCTCCTTGGGTCTAGATGGTTATTATATAAGATTTGTGGAGAGTTTTTCCACTATAGCTTCCTTGTTGACCAAATTAACCCAAAAGAAGGTCAAGTTCTTGTGGTCTGATAGTGAGGATAGTTTCGAGAAATTGAAAGATAAATTGACTTTGGCTCTGGTTTTGACCTTACCTGAGGGTAGTGATGCTTTTGTGGGTTATTGTGATATTTCTTGAGTCGGTCTTGGTTGCGTGTTGATGTAATATGGTAGGGTGGTGGCCTATGCTTTAAGGAAATTAAAAGCTCACAAAAATGACTACCCCACCCATGACTTAGAATTGTTAGCCGTGGTCTTTGCCTTGAAAATTTGGAAGCATTATCTCTATAGTGTTCATGTTGATATCTTTGCTGATAATAAAAGCCTCCAATAGATGCTTACCTAAAAGGAGTTGAATCTCCGACAAAAAAGGTGGCTTGAGCTATTTAAAGACTATTATATTAGTCTTTATTACCATCCCGGTAAGGCGAATGTAGTCGCTGATGCTCTTAGTAGATTGTCTATAGAGAGTCTGGCCTATGTTGATGAGGATAAGCAGGATTTGGTGAAAGATATTCGCCATTTATAAAATTTTGGAGTTTGACTTGCGGACTTCAAGGATGTTGGTGTGATTGTACATTTGGTATCTCAATTATCTCATGTTGTTGAAATAAAAAAAAGCAAGTATTGGACCCCGACTTGATAAAGATCAAGGGTAGTGTGGGTCAACACAAAGCCGCGGACTTTGTGATTGGTGGCGATGGTATCTTGAGGTACCAAGGTAGGCTATGCGTTCTCGACGTTGATGGATTGAGGGAAAGGGTCAGGGCCAAGGCTCATGGAGCCCGTTAGGCTATTCATACCGATGTACCAAGATGTATTATAAACTTAGGGAGTTCTATTAGTGGAATAATATGAAGCGTGATGTTTCTAGCCATGTGTCTAAGTGTGTAGTGTGCCAACAATTGAAGGTTGAGCACTTGAGGCCTTGGTTTTTTTATACCAAGAAATTATGTTGCCTAGTGGAGGTGGGAGTCTATTAAAATGGATTTCATTACTGATCTTCCTAGATCCCAAAATCAATGTGTTTATATCTGGGTAATCATTGATAGGATGACCAAGTAAGCCCATTTCTTCCCTGTGAAAACTAATTTCTTGGCGGAAGATTATGCTAAGTTATATTTTGCAGAGATCATGAGGTTGCACGGTGCTTCGGTGTCTATTATCTAGGATCGTAGTCCTTCATTTTCATCCCACTTTTGGAATCTTTCCAAAAATATTTGGGAAATAAGGTGTGCCTTACTACAGCTTTCCACCCGCAAGTAGATGGTCTAGCAGTGGGAACTATCCAAACTTTAGAGGATATGTTGCGGGCTTATATGATTGATTATGGTGGTAGTTGGCATGACCATTTGCCTTTGATTGAGTTCACCTATAATAATAATTACCACTCTAGCATTGGCATGGTGCCTTTTGAGGCATTGTATAGTAGGAGATGTCGATATCCTATTGGGTGGTATAAAGTTGGCGAGGGTAAGTTGCTTGGGCCCGATTTAGTTCACCAAGCCTTAGAAAAGGTGAAAGTGATTCATGATAGATTGAAGACTGCATAAAGTCACTAAAAGTACAATGTGGATGTGAGACGTAGAGACTTAGAGTTTAACGTGGGTGATTAGGTATTCTTTAAAGTATCTCCCATGAAGGGAGTGATGCAGTTTGGTAAGAAAGGTAAGCTTATCCCCTGATAAATTGGTCCCTGCTTGATTGTGAAGAGGGTTGGCAATGTTGCCAACGAGTTGAAGTTTCCCCCTAGTATGGATTCCATTTACCCGATTTTCCATGTGTTTATGTTGCAAAAATATATGGTTTATCCTTCCTTGGTTGTTCCATTAGTATCTCGGACTCCTTGTCCTATAAGGAGATCTCGATAAGGATCTTGGATCGGCAAGTTTTTCGATTTTGAATGAATAAGGTGGCTTCGGTGAAGGTTCTATGGAAGAACCAAAAGTCTAAGGAAGCTACTTGGGAGCAGAAGAGGCATGAAGTCCAAGTACCCGCATTTGTTTCCCATTCCAGAAGTTTGCGATGGAGGTATATATTAAACTCCTTACTTTGATATAGGTCTTTGATTGACAATGGGTTGAAGTCCCCAAGATTTGAATTGATTTATGTCTTTGTTAGTCCATGGACTAAAGTTCCCAATGTGTGAATTGATTTGTGTCTTGTTAGATAAGGGGTTAAAGTCCCTAAAGCTTTGAAATTATGTATGTTGTGTTATGAAGAATTTAAGTCTCTAGTACCTTAAATCTATTTATGTCCTTGATAGATGATGGGGTCAAGTCCCCAATGCTTTAAGTTTTTCTATATCTTTGATGAGTTGGTAGGTCAGATTCCCTAAGTTGTGGATTGAGTAAGTGTTGGAAATTAATAGGTTTGAGTCCCAAGAAAAATGAAATGATATGGTTAATTGATGATGATCACGATATGTATTGTGTTATGTTATAACGTTGTTGTGTGCTTGGTCCTAATTTGGTTTGAAGGTTGGTTGTGAATTGTGCTAATGTGTTGACTCGTGTTCATACTTGCGTTGCCCATCATTCGCGGATGAATGATACTAAGTAGAGGTGTAAATGAAACACCCGAGAAGTGGGATAGAATTTTGTATTATATCCTTGTAGTGTGTTGTTACTAGCTTGATTAAAGATTTCTTTGGTGTATGTTGAGGTGTTAACTTGTATCTATACTTACCTATCAAAGTGGGATAGAATTGAGACACCTAGACCTTGGACCATTTGGAAAACAACAACCTTTTTGTGTCTCTAGAGTGGATACGATTGGGGTGCTTGAGTCGTAACCTAGGTCACAACTCGTACCTCTCTCCCCATTCCATTTCATATCCTAGATAGTATGTTAGGGTAATGTACTGTCCTCCATACGACAAGGTCATTCCTTGGTCGCACCCAATGCATACAAGTCTTATATTACTCAATCGTATAGAGTAAAGTCTCAAACTGCATGGACTATTTTGGTCATGAGTGAAGCTCATAATTGGGGTATGAGTCGTACCCTTGGTTATGACTCAAGGGTGCCTTTTCATACCCATAACAGTGTGGTTTACCTTGGAGAAGACCAGGGTATGATTTAGGGTACCACTCATACCCTAGGTCACGATTGCCAAAGTGAATTGTAAGGGGGAGTCGTACCCCTACACGTGTGGGCTTTTCATCTTTTAACCAAGGAGCTTTTGATCATTTCCCATGCCTAAAACCTTAAACCCTCTGACTATATACGGCATAGTAGTCTCTTAACTCTTTATTTTACAAGACTTAACCATCCTAAACACTCTAAAGACTCTTGAAGCAAGATTGGAGGCTAGGGTTTGAAGATGTTCATCTAGTGCAAGGAAGAGTCAAGATTGTTGGTGTGTCATCTTGTTTAAGGCATGTATATCTTCCCTTCTTTAAATAAATCTAAACCTATGTATTTCATACTTGGATTAGTAAGTGTACATGGTTGCTTTGAATTAAATGAAAACGGTTTTGCTACTTAACAATGAATGATGATGATTCTTGCGTATACTTGTATTGACGCATGTTATTAATGGTAGATTGCATATGTGAATGTTTTTTATATGTTTTTTAACATGAGGGTATTTAGTAACCCTAGTCTTGATGATATCTACTATGAAAAGGACCTTGTTATGAGTATGCACAAAAGGTGTTTGTGAAAATATCCAAGTGAATTGTCTAGTCAATTATTAATGATGTGTTGAACTAGGGAAATGGCCCAATGAGTATGAAAGTTTGATAAATTTTATTATAAGAGTATGGTAAGCAATGTGAGGTGTGATGATAACCTTATTATGATAAATGACCAATAGGCAGTTGAAGCCCCTTAATATCAACATGAACTAGAATAGTGTATTGAACTAAAGTGTGGTATGAGAATGCTATTGAAATGTGAATGTCTTGTGAAGGTCTTGAGGACCATTAAATGAATTATGTGACAAAATGAATGAAGGCAGTGGCCTATTGAAATGGTTGAGCAATAAAGGCTCCCATAAGGACCAAGTGGTCGTGTATGGTGTTGAATTGGCTAAATAGTTAAAATCCTTAAGTATTGCATTGAATGTATGATTGACCCACGAGTAAAAAGGGCTAAGTCCCATTGTCAACTAAAGATAATGTGATGGCTTGAGGTTGAAGTCCCTTTCCTTATGAATCGCTTGAGGTTATATTCCCTCGCCCAGTGAAATTTCTTATGGTTAAAGTCCTTTACTCAAAGAAATCTCTTGAGGTGATAGCACCTCACCCAATGTATGAGCACGTGATTAGAGTCCCTTCCTTCAATGAATATGAGTATAGATAGAATCCCTTGTGGAATTAATGTGTGTATGTGGTTGAAGTCATTGGTTAATGAGTGGGTAAGCATGGTTCAAGTCCTTTGTCTAAGTGTATGTGATTGTGGTTAGAGTCCTACACATAGTGTGAAATGTTGAACCTATAATTGTGAAGGGTTGGAGTTCCCCATTTCATGCCTAATGAATAAATGTTTAAAAATGTTGATGAGCCTTGATATCTTGATTGGTATGTAGTTTATCTATATGTATGAATGTAACACAATGTGATATATGTTGATTTTTTGTTGTTTGATGATGTACTTTATCACTTATACTTGAGTTACATGCTAGCATTCCAACCGCTAAACATCTTCGGATGCTATCTCTCTATGCGACGTAGGGGTTGGAGCATCTCCTTCTCCTGTGTAGTGATTAGACGATCAGGAGGTTTGTGTATTGACTTAAAGAGGAAAGTTTCCTTACATCGGGGAGACATTCATCTCTTAGTCCTCATTTTTTGACTTAGTCTCTTTAAGACTTGGTTTGGCTATAGTCGGGGTCTTGTCCCGACATATATACTTATTAACTTCTGTTTGTATAGAGGTATTGTGAACAACTGTGAACTTGGGCGTAGTTATTATAATAAATTTAGTGTTGACTTATGCTATTAATCCGCGATTTTAACTTGTGATTTGGAGTTTCTTCAACTCCTATGATATGATGAAGTGTTTAGGTTGGGTTACGGGGAAACCTCTGGTACATGTGTGCTTGAGGTGCCCATACGACATGGCCTAAAGTTTGAGGCGTGTCAATAAGAGGCTTAAATCCTGAAAATTTCACTAAATGTTGGGGACTTAGTCATTTTTAAGGCCTATTAACTTCGAGGATTTTAAAATTGGTCTTCCCGACCTCAAGATGTTAGTTTTTCACTTGATTCATATTCAGAGGTATAAAAAGCATGTCTCGATGAAGTTTTGGATTTTTCGAACAAGAATTGGGTCAGGTTTGGATTACGAATACAGCAGGTCACCGCGATAGTGTTGCATCACAATGCTATTCCCGATGTCACCTTCATCGCATCACGGTGAGCATATAAACTGTAGTCTAGTTACAAATTTAATTATCTGAGGGGAAATTGTGTTTTTTCACCTCAATCCAACTCGTTATATGACGACTTATATCACCAGTTATGGCATTATTTGCCCCTCTTCTTTAATTCTCCTCCCAAAGAAACCCTATTCAACTCCTAAGAACATTAATTCAGTTACTTTCTCTCCAATGAAACCAAGAATTCAAGTTCCCAAATCCAAGAACCTTCAAGAAAGCATCAACACTGTTGTTTGTCTTTTAAGATTAAGGGTTAAACGTATGTGGGAGTTCATCCATGGGTCCCTTTTCACCAATGGAGCCTAAGAACCCTATTTGATTTTAAATTATGAGTTTTACATGTTTTAAGTTGAATTATCTCCATGAATCTCTTATTGATTTCAATTACGTGTTATGGTTTCATGTGTTTTCAAGTAGAATGAGTCATATCATGTTTGAGTATTGAAATTTCCATACCGTGTTCAATTGATTTCAGGATGAATCCCAAGTTATAAATTTAGCCATGTTATCCTATTGTCTTCATATGTTTAAGACATTCCCATGTTCAAGTTCATGATTTCCCAAGTGTTTGATGAAATGTCTATTTTTGAGTCTTTGAATCGTGATTTAATCCCAAAGTTTTAGGCTTTAATATTGTATTTTATACTCATTCAGTGCTTGTGGGTTATGAACACCCGATACCTATGTGATTTACATAAATTCATCTTGTCAAGTACTCAGACTGTTAATCCATAAATCTTATCAGTATACTCAGATATCTATATTCATAATGAGCATTATCAGTTTATGTGTTATTAATTACCCATAATCCATATGCACTGTTATTTTCAAAATACCATGACCTGAACTTATCAGTTATTAGTTAACAGTGCATACACAAGTTAGTATTCCAGTGTCATTTAGTTGGGGGTAGGATTTAGTATAGAGCGAACCCAGGGATGGGGACATTCCTACTAGTTTAGGGTTTGACCCTTAGTAGCAATCCCTGGGTTACAGAACTACATAGCCAGCATAGGTTTGAGATGTCTTCTTGCCAGTTTAGGGTTGACACATATCTCACGAGTTCTCCTACCAGTATAGGGTGACTCATTACTCCTTTGGTACACCAGTCTAGTAGATCCACACAGCCAGAGTTAGTATCCGTGACATGGTACTGACACCCTTCAAACTGGGGTTACAGGTTGGACCCCAATTAGCTCAAATTAGGGAATGTCGGTTACATGATACCTCTCACGATCTCAGTATAGTATTCAATATAGTTTTAGTTTAGGTTTGCTTGACCAAAGCATATAGACTCTCAGTTATTCAGTTATCATATTTTAGTATTTCAATTTATAGATTATTTTAGAAATATGCTTACGCTTGGTCTTGTATTCTCAAATATTACATTTTTATGCATCCATGTTCAGTTATCCCGTGTTGTTCAATTAGTTCTTATCTCATACGCGCAGTATCTTATAGTTTCAATCTAGTTAGTTAGACTAAGTTCAGTTCAGTATTACATGATCAATATTCAGTTATTAGTTAATCAGTGTTCAGTTATCAGTAATCCGTGTTCAAATATTACCTACTTAGTATGTAGGCACTAGTTATTTCCCTTCTTAGATTTCAATCATTTCGTCGCCCAGGCAGTAGTTATTCAAGTAGTTAGATCAGCTCAGTTCCTGTATTTTTGATTTCTTATGTTCATGTATTCTTGTTTTACCGTACTCCAACTACAGCTCTACTTATTCTACAAAAAGTAAGGTTTTAATAAACTAAGTATAGTGATTCACCATCTTATAAACTTATGTTTGTTACTCATGTTTTAATATATTTCAGCTTTCAGTTTATTTCAGTCTCTTGGTGAGTCTACTTACACTTAGCATGTATGTTTTAAGATTATGTATGAAATCAGTTTTACTTGTTGCATTTACCACGACTTAGTCAGTACATTCCAGAAGTACTGATCTCTATGTATATCTGTATGGCTACATTGTTTCATAATGTAGGTATGAGCTATAGCCCACACATCATGATCAGACAGTTGTAGTTTCCAGCCAGCAGGTGATGAGTCCTCCTACTTTTGGAACTCCAGTCAGATGTTGTTCGTGTACTTTATATTCTTATTATTCATATGTATTGATTAGTGGTAGTTGGAGGCATGTCCAGCTATCTATAATTAGTATAGTAGAGGCTTTATAGATGTCAGTCAGAGTCAGTCTTGTAATTTTAGTTCTCTCTTCAGTTTTATCAGATTGTAAATTGTATCAGTATTATATTTTTCCCAGATTTTATCATGACTATATTTTGCATGACAGAACCAACTATTTAATATACTACAAATTAGTTTTCAAGCAGTATGTCACTTCATGGGTTAGCTAGGGATTACTTGTGGTTCCAAGCACCATGTTACGACTAAGGGGTAGTCTCGGGTCGTAACAGTGTTCCCCCCAGCTTCTCAACTCAGCAATTTTATCGTGCTTTGTTGGACCAACTTAATATATTATATGCAGAATCTGATAAGTTATGTACCCATCAACTGTCTTGTGGAATCATTGATAGATTTCACCCTTTACCTTATGTTGCATTACTAACCCTTATCCTAGATCATAGTTAACTATTGCCTTTTAAGTCTCAAATTATTAGATGAAAGATTACCATCTTAAGTAGATGATGTTTATTAGCATAGATTGATAATTAATCTTCAAATTACAATTGTGATAATCTTTTCCTAATCCCTACTCCTCTTGTGAAGTAAGTAGTAATATACTAGGCAGGATCTTAGTGTTTGCAACTGCTATGAAAGCTATTAAACTAAAGGTAACCATAATACATGCAAGAATATCGATTAAGAATAATTTAGCACTTCTCTTACTTCATCAATCTACCAGGGTTCCCACAACCCTAGCTAAGGGATTTAGCCGCTCATTGTTGTGAAACGATCAAAGGAATTCAAAATTAAAGATTTAAATAGTATTACAATAATGAGTGAATAAAAACCAAAGTTTATAACTGAATTAATAACAAAAACCAAGAATAAAGTAATCTCAAGATCAAAATTGAATCCTGGAATCAAATATACATTTGTAAGTATATAGGGTGCGTAAACTAACTAAAAAAATGTCAAAAAGGTATATACAGATACAAGAAAACCATAAGAACAACTTTGAAACAAAGAAGGAAAATCAAGGTTAGTGTCTACTTACTTGGCCACCTATGGGCCGTAGGTGGCACCTATGGACCAAATGTGGCCCATTAAGTGACTGATCATGCTTACCTATACCATAATTTTTATATAGAACAATCATTGTTAATAAAGCTCAACTCACGTTAAGGTCGAATCCTCGAGGAGTGAGTTTAGTCTAAAAAACCCTATAGGTGTTGATAGCGTCTAAATGTATGCCCATAGTGTAAATAAAGTAAAATGCATGACATAAAATGGGGGGTTGGTTTGGGAAGTAATTTTACCAAAGTCTATTCAAACTAGCAAACTAAAGGCAACAATGGTTATTGATATTTCAATATGAGACAAACGTTGGGATTATGTCTTCCTGGGGGCAAATAATGCATGGATTCATGATAATTGAATGTAAATTCTAGTCATAAACTAAATGGGTAGGATAGGTTAGGAGTTTTTGAGGCTAGTTTGTCAACAAAACCTTAAGATTATCATACATGGACCCTTTCGGATACCTCATAGACATGGGAATCAAAATCATCTAATACCTCAATTAAACTTTCCTATTTCCAGGAAGATGTCCAAAATCTAGCTAATTCTCATCTCAGCCTTATTTCTAAGATGATGAAAAAAGCAAAATCTAAATCTATCTATTGTTCACTAATGCCTTGTCACCCATATCCCTCTTTTAAGGATGATATAGGATCCAAAAGTTCACTCACATCCCTCTTTCAAGGATGATGTGAGCTTTTGAGAATTTCGGTTTTTCACTTACAAATCCATTTTGGGAATTTGGGGTTCTCACCCATAAATCCCAACTAAATCAAGCAAGCATTAGGGAAGCCCATAATCAATGACCAAGAATCTGCACTAATAAATCATAACCCACACATATTTGCACCCTATTTCACTATAATCCCAAAATAAAAAAGTTTAGCTACTCATGAAGTTAGGGAGAAGAAATATACCAAAGGGGTCATTCAATGCATCCATGGAAATTGAAAGTAAGAAGATTCTTCAATTTCACTATACTCAAATTGGAAATTTAAACACAATAGTTTCCCTAAATTAGTAGGGTTACAAAATCTCTCAATTAAAATTTTCAAAGTCTAGAATACCAAATAGGAAAGGGTTTAAGACCTATAATGGGTTTGGGGTCAGCTATGTAAAATTACATAAATTCTCCTAAGCATTAACCCGCGTCACCGCGATCACACTATCAGGACCTCGATCTCATCTCCGTGATTGCGTTGAATCTACCCAATCGCAGGTTCTGACTAATATTTACTGGTCGTAATTGCAGGCTTCAGACCGCGATCGCGATAATTGAGACCACTTCTTGTGTAGGGTTTTCTAGATTTTGCACTTCTCTTCTCTTGTTGATCTCTTTTAAGCTAAATTCTACTTCTTTCTTTCTCATCACCTGTATACCAACAAAATATGGAAATTAGTAACAAAGTTGTCTCATTCATACCTTTAAATTATAGTAGTGTGCACGAATTTGGATTTAAATTAGTGGTAAACTTACCACTCATCAACACCCCCAACTTAAACATTTGCTTGTTCTCAAGAAACACTACTTCTTGCTCAATGATACAATGTAAATTTAAGCCCATCTACACAACCATATGATCACAATGACTTCAAACTCGATTAACGCCAACAAATAACTCTCAAACAAAGGCAACACTAATCTCACGACTCCCCTCAACATGAAATGCAATATTAAAGATCCAAAGTACTTTAACGAACAATGATGCAACACTCACCAACTCTCTAGAGGTGACTCCCGATCGATAGCAACATAACTATACTCCTTTGCCTCTTTTTCAGAAAAACTCAATTTCACCTACCTCGATTCATTTATATGCCGCCTCACAAGAAGGAATCCCACATGCCAAATTATCTAATATACAACAAGGGATTTTTATTGCAAGGCACACTCTTTCAAAAAGACTCCCAATGTGAACAAGTACCATACCATATGCTTTCCCTTATTTTCAATAGCCACTATAATGAATACACTTGGTTGGAGATCTCAAAGGACTTTTTCAAGCTTGTAACGTAGGTTCGAGAAAGGGTATGATATCATTTGGGTACAAAGTAACTACACCCTCCTTGAACATCTACATCACACTATTCAACCTAACTTTTGACTATGGACCACTTTATTTGTTTCCAAAATTCACACATGCCTACGTTTGTTACCTTGATTTACCTAATTCTTTGAAAGCATTTTCTTTGACTATTTCTCTTGCACTCTATGCTACTCTTTTTTTTGTATAATACCTTTCTTTTTTCTCTTTTTTTGGTTTCTTTCTTTGCTTAGCATTATAGGCATCCACTTACATAATCACGGCCCAAGGTCGTCTCTTAAAACTTACCACCTCCAACTTAGGAATTTAGCCTCAATTTTTATGTTCCAAGTTCAAGGAGGGTAGGGTTTAAAAGAGGATAAAACTTTGAATGGTTCAAGACTTGTAATGTGGTTTCCAAAGAAAGGTTTGAAGGCTCAAAGTGGGTAATTAAGGTTACTATTCTACACATAGGTAGGCTATTTAGGCTAAAGTGGGCTCTTATTGTTTACCAAGAAGGCCTAAGGTCATTTTAGCAACCAAGTATAATCACAATTAGCCTTGAGAGACTAACAGGGAAAGTTTTAGATGGTACAAGTATGCATGAGAGTTAGACAATTATGCTCATAGCACAAGGGATGCAAAATTTTCAAAGAGGCTCAATTGCACATCCTACTAGATACAAAGGGGAGTATTTACCAATTTCTACAAGCTAAAGACTTTGGATTCACAAAAAGAGGTAAAGTATTGATACAAAATTGTTCACGTCTATGCCTTTGGTTTACAAATATTTTTGGACGGAGGGTTGTTTGTTTCACATTTATACTGCATACAATTTGATATTCATGGCACCAAACCAAGCTGTCGTCTCACATTTTTTCTTTCATGAGGGAAAACCATATGGCTACTCAGAATTCACCATAGGTGTAAGTGTGATCCCAAATCCAAAATGCCACAGGTACTTCAATTTCCCTTATATTTATAGCTTCGATGCTATGGGTACTCAGATTCCCTTGCATCCAAGGCTCAAAACTCAATCATGAAGATTTTTCCTAAAGAATATTGTCACTTAATCTATCATAGGGAAAGGATCATCCGATATCACTATAAACAAGATAAAGGTAAAATAAAAATCCAAAAATGGAACAAATATTTAATCCATGAAATATGGGCACCATTAGAGTGCCAGAATATTACAACCCAGAATATAAATAAAAATCATCAAAAATAACATAAGAACATCTAGAAATATCTCAATAATACAGACCAAATGAATGAATATAGATATAGGCACCCCTAATTGAAAAGCTTGTAGTGACCTTACTGTATAATTAATAAAGCATAGAGAGAGAGAAAAGGCTACTCCCTGTAACCGCATCAAGAGTTATTGTCACCCTCAGACTCAGTATCATCTCTGGTATCACCAGAATCGGGCCACTCAACTAGGGCCTTGTCATCACTATCAACTCAGGAATAAAGAAGTCTATCTCTGGGTTTCAGGAACTTTCAAAGGCCCTTCACCCTCTTTCATATCTTGGTGAAGAACTTGTCCTTTTTCTTCTCCCTCTTCTTTATTTTCTCATGTAAGTCCATGAGGTCCCTGTGAGACTCTGCCAAAGAAGAATAGGCTCTCTCGAACATAGCAATAGTAGCTCCCTGCATCTTCTGGTCCTCTATGTACCTTTCATAATCAGAATGAGCCACATAGGAGTGTCGGGTGGTGGAAGGCTCTCCCATCCCCGGAGGCAACCCTATTACAAGCTCCCTTATTACCCTCAAATCAATGAGATCTCATCAAAGGGGCTAGCTGTGGATGGCTTATAAGACTCTGTATCCTCACATGTCGCCTTGCCCAAGTCGATCTTTCTCTTCTTGACCTTTATCGGTGCTCCCTCTCCCCTAATGTTAAGAGGATAAATGGGGGTGTTTAGGCGTACCCAAGTGTCTCCAAAGTATTCCATAACCCTAGCTCTCTTGCACAACTCAGTAATTAAAGAAGGGAATAAGAGATGCGTACCACCATAAGTCTTGAAATATTTCATGTCTGAGATCACAAGATGACCAACATCTAAAGAAATATTATCTAGTATATAGGTAATTATCTAGGCTCTCTTATCTAGAACAACAGTCATGTGTGTGCATGGAGAAATCCAGATACAAATAATGTGCAAACATATCCTCGCTCCTTTGTGAAATCATTCATGGATATCCCCTTCTTGGTGAGCGCCCAAGGAACCTCCCTGCCAGGGCACAACTTTTCATCCATCCAGCTCCACGGTTCACACCTTTTTGCTATAAATTGAGCCATATCTACATTTGGGAGCCCAGGTAGGTCATTTATCTGTTTAGCTCCAAAGTGTACTTCCTTTTCTTAGATCCTAATGATTGGGTCTACAATAAATTTTATGCTAAGGTTAGCGTAGAATTCCCTTACCCATTGCTCATTTTCCCAGAAAGGATCTCACTACAACAAATTTGACCTAAGGCTACACTAATTCTAGACCACATTTAAAAATTATTACCAAAAGTATCTAATGGCACACTATAAAAGTGTGCCCTTTGTCAAAAGTGTTTGTCTACGAGAAATTAGATGACTCCTGAAATGTATCCTTAGATAATATAGATTACACTTTGTAAGTGTTGCCAAAACATAAAAGAATTGACAATGCTTAATTGTCTAATTTGTTATGCTTTTTAAGTATGGTATATTTATAGTTACAAAAGCAAAACTGTATTAGTGTGGCCTAATATTTCCTTAAAATTTGCAGCTACATTTGATATTCCCTCCCTATTAATTTTAGCAAAAAATTTCACCGCTCTAAATTATTTCACCCTTTCAATTCAGAGGCAAAAGATTTGTCGCCTCCATAAACTTTATCCAGGATGAGCGCTGGTTATTCTGCCACCTCGGATGGCTGATGAACACCTTCATCTTCAAATTCTTTGCTTTTCTCTAAAACCCCAGGTTTCACGCTTAGCTCATTAGGAAATTGAAATCTTATTTATTTTTCCTCATCTGTTCTATTTCTGCATCGTCAGAGAAATCATAACTAGAAACTCTATATACATTATTCCTGTCATTCTGTGAGTTCTCATCTTTATTAGCATTACTATTCAATTGGTTTCCGAAATTGACAAAGAAAAAGAGAGATCAAATTTTGTATGGCTTTTGGGGCTTCTCTGTTGGTCGCATTGACAGCTTGAATCAGCTGGAGAATCCATGAGAAAAACACTGGCTATTTGGGGTTTCGTTCAAGAGATTTTGACATTTAGCATCCGTCTCAGGTAGGGTTTATCGCCTTTAAGATTTTTTTTAGAAATATAAATAGTTAGGGCCATATAGTGTAGTAAAATCTTGTACTACTCTCGACTGATTATATATTTTAGAAAATTTGTTCAATTTAATTTTTCAAGGACACATTTACTGTGTCACTTTCCATAGAAAAATGTCTTAGTTGTTATTAGATCTTCAATCCATAGGTAAACCTTGAGCAGAATCATAGGCTTAGTTATGTTTGTTGTTTAAATATATAGATCAAATTACTATATTTCTTATGGATCACTGGGTATGAATCATAGTAGCTATAGGAATTGTGCAGTCTCTAAGAAGTATTGACCTTATCTATGCTCTTACCTGGCTATTAAATATTGTAGTAACTTTGCAGTTGTGGAGTATTTCAGCAATCTTGCTTATTTCAATGGCGTCATCCATTCCCTTGATAGAAAATTAATTATGGTGTCAAAATTTTGGAAGTTTGTCAAAATAAATTAAGTAGGATCACCGAAGCCCTACATATTCTTCCTAATTCTATAGAAAAATATGCACTATGAGTTTGTGTTTGGAAATCAACACTTCTCAAGTTATCTAAGCACCTAACATCTAGTTTTAAGAGCTTTGAAGAAAAGCATGCCTCCTCTCACATATAATCTTGCTTATGCCTTATTTAAATTGTATAAATGATTCTTTTTCTCTTGTACTGTGCTATTCTTGTGTTGATCTAGGTGATGCGATGCTAGAATTTTATCATTCTTGAGGCATAATCTCATATCCTTATATTCCCCTGATGAAAAATAAAAGAATATTATGACTTTTTATCATGTATGATCACTCGACTATAATTTATCAAGTATGAATTGTTTGATCGGTTTCTTAATATATGGTGTATCTGTGCAGCTACCTCTCTAGAGGTAGTGGTATGGACTGCGTACACTCTACCCTCCCCAGACCCCACTATGTGGGAATAAACTGAGTTTGTTGTTGTTGTTGTTGCTGTGCAACCTAATAACTTCTTTACTATATATTTATTTATTGAATATCTTTTGTTGTAGGTTGCACGTGAAAGGGACCACTTCTCTCTATTTATAACTAAAGGATTCACATCCTGTTAAAAGATAAAAAGGAGAGACAAGGTACGTCATTTGCTTATTCTGCATTTATTTTTCTGAATTGTATTGTTTCTTCTGTCTTAACCAATTAGAAGCAGAATTGAAGCGCTTGTTACACCTGACTAAAGGAAATGTTATTTTGACGGGAGAGTATTTCTTAGAATGATACTATTCATAGATGATGGCCATAAGAAAAACTTTCAACGTTCTTCGAAACTACGTGAAGTCCAACATTAGTGAATGCACAAATGGTGAAGGAATTTCCCGTGATGAAAGTTTTGGTTATGCTAAGTGAATCAGTTTTTTTGATGAGTTTCTTCAAATTGCTTAAGTTTTATTACCAGTAGTGGTGGCTCAGGTAATCTCTCAACTGCGGCAGGCTATCAGCCTTACATATTTGAGCGCAAAGCATCCCTGGCAGATAGTGATTCTGTCAAGGCCAGAACCATGGATCGCAGATCATGATAGAGCTGCACAGTAACATTTTGAACTGCTTTCCTCAGTAGACATTTGTTTTGGGAAACTATCGAAAATGGTTATCTGTAAGGGGCTGATTTTACTTTAACTTTTTTCTGGTAGGTTTAGTAACATGTACCACTTGGTAATTAATTGTAATGGGTGATAAAAAATTTACTATTCTAACTAGATGGAAAAGGTTCTAGCTGGTTTGTCAAGAAAAGTAAACTTGGACTTGACTTGATACCTGAAGCTAGCTCAAGGTGAAAATTGTGCAAGATGATATAAAGAGACTACAACTCGTACCACAAAAAATATTACAAGGTAATTTTTTCCTATTTGTCTAAGACTTGTTGGACAGAGTTACCTTATACATGTGTTTATGAGAGGTATCATGTGGAATTAGTCAAGATGTGTGCAAGTTGGTATGGACATCACTATTATAGTAGGAGAAAGAAGAGTACAACTCATACCCCTCAAGTTTTGAACAAATGTGAGACTGGAGGCCCATTCTCATGCCTAGGACTAGATATTTGGAGCACAGATAATGTAGAATGTCAGTCCAACAGTGAATATCCATCATCATGAATGAGTCAGGTTCTGTTCCGTTATTCTAAAGTTGGACTTAGCTCAGAAGTTAGTTTAAGAGATGAGGATGGAAGAAAACCATAAAGAGAGAACATAACTCACACCTGTAACTGGTTGAGCCTGTGCCATGGTTTGAGCTTATTTAGATAATTAGTGTGTATGAAACCTTCATATTTATATTTGTAACTAGACTAGACATTTCCATACGTAGATAATCTGAGGAATGGAGGATATTTTATTTGATAACGGAATCTGAGGAATGGGGAATATTACAGTAAAATTAGTTATTCGAGTGGGTTTTTAGTTGCAAAATGTATTGACTGTAATCGTGGCATATGGTCTTTCGATCTGTATAGATAAATATCTTTAGGTATTTCTGGTTAACTGTAATCATGTTCTTACAACTATGTTTTACCTTTAGTTACTTGTGTTTTGACATGTTTATATTCCTTACAATAATGAAGCAAATAAACAAATCAAACCATAAGTTGTGCTTAATAGTGCTGATGCTTTGTATTGGATTTTATGCCAATGCTTAAATGTGACCTGGTCTACTGCTTGCAATTGTAGACCTTTAGTGGAGCCACTCTTAGTTTCTCCTGTCGACATATTAGATTAAAGGATCTGTTCAACAGTATGATGACAAGTTAGTAGTGTGAAGTGCTTCAGATCCATATGACACTGCTTATTTCTTCTCTCGTCTTCTGTCTTGTAAATTTGTGTTTTACAATTGGAGCCAAGTAACTTATGCTAGAGTAATTTTTTTCCGATAAGTAGATTATACAAATATATTTATGTTTGAATAAGTTTCTTGTAGGTTTTATGTACTGTACCGTTAATGTTACCAATATAACTTTCTTAATTTATGTTTTATTGAGTCGAATAAGATTTGATAAAATGAAATCATATGAATACAATCTGCTTATCAATATTAGTACTATTTACCTTGTGAGTAATAATTCCTTATTTTATCTCGTGATATTGATCGAAAAATCAATTTTATACCATTCTTTGCACCATTGATAGTTGAAGCTTCTTTATCGGAAAAAGTCAGTTTTTAGGTGTCTAGACATCGTTTATTCCATGATCAGTATAGCTGTTCCCTAATCTTATTTGGGATCATTTAATATTTTTTTGGTGATTAGTTCTGTTGAATGCCTCAATCTTTTGGACTTTGAATTTCCTCTCCACTATCCATTTAGATAGTCACTCTATATACTGATACAAGAGTTTTGGGGATATACTCTATTTACTGTTGAGTATTATGTCGTAATGCCTAAGTAGTCTATCAAAGATAAATCTGAACCCTTTTTTACTCCTGATGTAGATAAATGCCTCATCAACATATGATGGATTGAACTTCTATGATTCTGGGCATCAGTTTAAGCGTATTCAACTTCTATTGATTCTTTTACGGTCACTTACATATGCACCAAAACAATTGCAAAATCGAGCATTGCAGGTATGGATTCGTGCCTCATTTTCTCTAACAGCTTATTGTGCCTTATCTTCTTTGTGTTGAAGCAGTTGTAGGCTCTTGGCACTTTATTACTGTTGGGTGGGTGTTCTAAAGTTTGTTCTGGGCTTGAATGATTAAAAATTGTGCGTTTGGTTATTGGTTGGTTTTGATTTCAATATGGAATATTTAGTATCAAACTTTAGTATCGGAACTACTACTATTGAATAATGCAAATATAACATTGCTTCTGACTTCTTTCTCAAAAAAACAAACATCTTTTCTGATTCAATTTGGCAGAACAAGGATCTTTGAGAGTGGTGAGGCAATTAGGTTATAGTCTGTGATAATGAGTTTCACAGTTGTTCATAATAAGAGTGTTACCTAGTTTTTTTTTTTTTGGGAAAAAGGTTACTTAAGAGTGTTACCTAGTTAATTGCATACATTTTTGTTTGATGGAGGAATCACTAATCAGTTTAGTCAGCTAATAAATCCTTGTTTGTTGGATTTAAGTAGTTATCCAATTGATGTCTTGCAATTTTTTTTAACAATTAATTTGAGAGTTTATTGTTTATCAAACTTAGTATCGCACACAGGGCGCACAGATCTTTGTTTTAGTGGTAAAGGAACCTTAACATGGGATATGTTGTAGGTGTATGTCACTAGTTTGAATCCTTTTAAAGACTATAATTTGGTTCAGCGGATCCTTATTTGCATTGGAATATGTGGAGTAAAGAGGATTGGAGATAAAAAGGGGTCTGGTATGAGGGCTAGACAAGAGAAGAAATTTCTTTACAACTCTATATAGCCCTCTTTTTTTTCTTGAACATGCAAAATCAACGTGATTAATTTTTTGCTTTTCATTTTCTTTTTTGTCATATTTGTCCCTGGTTGAGGGTGGGAAAACAGAAAATTAGACTTGCTCAAGAGCAAGAAACCAAGGAAAATTTAAAATTTTTCCTTTTGAAGTTGATATGGGAGGGACAAGGTCTTAGTTTGCGAGACATTGCAGGCCTGCAACTTGTTTTCATTCATGTTTTGATCTGTTAATTGGTGGAATTATTTTGGTGACACCTTTGTCTCAATTTATTTCTTTCATATATAGTCTTTGTTGAAAATTTTCGTCATGCCTCTCCCTCCAATTTTCTGTTTGGTTTCAGATTCTTCTGATTATGTCTTGCAGTCACCCAAAAAACAAAATCAATTTAATCCAAATAGATGAGTGGCCTGAGTGGATATTGGAGATCCCGATATCTAACTATGAGATAGCATTTCTTACACTGTTTCACAAAAAAATAATGTGCTTTTCTTTTTCGAAGTCATTGTAAGGAATGATACAAAAAAATTCTGTTGTGTTTTTCGTGTCTTTGACACTTTTTATGCATGTTGCCAATTGTTTTACATTTCTTATGCATCTGTAGTTCTGTATACAGGAATAGTTTCCCATGTGGTCACTGATACACTTTTTTGGCTTTGTTAACTTCTAAGTGATGCTCCTAGGTGTAGCTACTAAATATCTCTTCTGATACTTTTTATTCCCTGTGAAGTAGTGGTTAGAGTGAGCTTTTTCCAATATCATCAGAGGCTAAAAGAAACATAGAGATTCTGACTTTAAATAATTTATCCAATACCCAATAACTAAAAAAGAAAAAATCAGAACCCATACCCTAGAACTTTTTGCTACATCATTTTAATTAGTCCATAAAATAATGAGTTAAATATTTGTATACGCGGTTCTTTAACCGGCTGTGGACTTATAGAAAATTTAAGAACTACAAGTTACTTGGCATCTTTTGAAAATTTGTTCTACAAACCATGACAGTAATTTTCAAAATCTTAGACAGTCGGCTGGTCTCGGGCTATACTATAATATTTGTACAAGCAAGTAATATTTTAAAGCATAGTTGTCTATAGTATAAATAGCTACACAAGCTTTTGTTATAATCCATCTTATGAACTTTCCGTAACAGACAGGAGCAAGACTGCTAGCCCAGGAAGCTTGAGAGATACAGAATACCTAATACACAACTTTCTTATAATTGTGTTAGAACACTCAATGCACCGAAAGGATGGATGGCAGGTAAATTTAGTAACCATTTTCTTTTCTCATGAGACATCATCTGCTTTGTTTACCCTGAATTATTTAGAAGCATTGAGAACATAGGTGTAGCACCAGCAGGATGATAAATAACAGAATGTATTCATTGATATGGATAAAATATTTGAATATTTGTCAAGCATAATTTTTTCTAACTGTTTATTTATTTTGGATATGTAGGAAAACTGTGGGTGATCAAATTTTAATGGTGGCCACCACAAGTTATCAAGTCGATCTAGATTGAAGTGAATGATGAAGAAATTTTTGAGCTATTCTGATATATGTTTATATACATTTGGTTTTATGTGGAACATTGTACAGATCTTTAAAATGTTATTTTCTAATTAGTATGTGTAGTAAAAGACATGCTTTTTGAAGTTCATTGCAAATCTATGCATTTGAATTATTTATTAGCTAATTGGTGTGAGACATTATATATATGTATGTACATATGAAATGTGATTAGTGATGTATACATTCAGACCAAAATAATTATGTTTTAGGCATAAAACCATTTCTGTAAAATATGGCTTGAATTACCAAATTTTAGACAATATTGCCACATTTCAAAAGTATGGCTTATTAATTAAATTGTGGCATATACCTGAAACAAGCTTACACTTTACAAGTATTGTCATAGAGAATATATAAAAGGCTATGACTTTGAAGTGTGGTCAGTAATAAATAAAAAGTCATGTTTATTAAGTGTTGTTAAAGAGGTGATATACAAGGCTACACTTGTAAAGCGTGCCCAATAATAAAGTAAAGGCAACACTTAAAATTGTAACTTTATTAAATAAAAGTGTAGCTAATGAGAAGTTGCAAAGCGCGGCCTTTGCACTTTAATGGCCATGATTTTTAAACATAGCTGATATAGAAATACTTGAAAAGTGTGGTCTAAAGTCAAAGGTTACACCTTTTTAGGCTACCCCCAAAAAGTGCTGTCTAAAGTTCAAAAGCGTCTCATTTGATAAAAGGCCACTTTTTGCTACTTTAGGCCACACTTTACAAGGGTGTCAATTGGACTAAAATGCAGTAGGACACTGGTCTGTGATCGCACTAACTGAGGTCAGGTCGACCAAAATTCCACAAGACTCAAAACAACCAATTTCAATTCCAATTCACGTTCCAAAGCACAAATTAATATCATGAACATTGAACAAGGTTCCTCTGTACTCGATTATGTCCTTAGAACATGGAAAGATTATCTATGAATTCTTTTTGGCATTTGACCAAGCACTTAGTTTGCACAACCTATATCTTACAAATTAAATACAATTTGGGTGCTCAAGACTTCCCCATATGAGTGCACACCACTTTTGACAGCGAACCATACCACAAAAGTTCAAACAAGCAACAATTTAGCAATGAAAAGAACAATTTCAAATCCTCCCTATTTCATCCATTCTACGGCCTATACATACACAGAAATAAGGGGTTTCAAACTACATACCAAATTGAGGATGCAAATGAGATGCAATGCAAAACTTGGATGTTCAAAGCATGATCAAGAGTGGGTGCAATTTGAGGAAAAATTTGAACAGGGAGTGTGGGGGAAATGGGGCAGTCGACTATTTTTCAACCAGTCATAATCGCGATCGCGGTCCATGTTTCGTAATCATGATCACATGGCTACCACGATCGCGGTAGCATGGGTGTCGTGATTGCGACAACTGGGGCCATTTTTGGTCCTCTGTTTTCCCCTGCTCAGTTCACTGCTCAAAAATTTCACTTTCCCCTGTTCAGCTTATCCAAGCATCTTATAGCACTTAATTTCATTGATTAATAAGTTAACAAAAATAAAACCTACTCTACTCAGTCAAAAACAAAAGATACTGGCCACTTTTGTGGCATTGGTGGGTTGCCTCCCACTTAGTGCCTGATTTATTATCGAGGCACGACGTTCATCATCTTTTCAAGTTATATCCTTAATGGACATATCATTTACCTCTATGTCCTTAACATCAATGACGGGTACTACTTGAAATTCCATGGGTTGTTTCTCAGTTTTGCATAACCGAAAGGATACATCATCATTGTTAAGGCAAAATTCTCATTTCTCCTAGCTCCATATCCATAATAGCTCTTCCGATTGCAAAGAAAGGTCGGCCGGGGATTATAGGTACCACTTGGCCGATCTCTCAATCAATCCCCACAAAGTTCGCTGGAAGGATGAAGCAGTCCATCTTTATTAATACATTAAATAAGACCCCAGCCAGTCTCCTGATAGATCGGTACGCCATTAATACCCTCATTGCTGTTGGAGTAGGAGTGACCAATCTGAGTTTTTGATAGATTGCATAGGGCATAAGATTGATGCTTGCATCGAGGTCACACAAGGCTTTTTTAAACTTGTGTGTCCCTATGGTGCAAAGGATTGTAAAGGCCTCGAGATCCTATTTCTTTTCCGCTATAGCGCTAGTCATGATAGAGTTACACCCATGAGTAATTTCTATGGTTTCACCATCAATAAGACATTTCTTTGACATCAACTTCTTCATAAGCTTAGTATATCCTGGGATATCTTGAATTGCCTCTAGTAATGGGATATTAATTGATAGGTTGCTAAGCTTAGTTAGGTACGTCTTAAATTTGGTATTGTCCTCTTTCTTTTTGAGCCTTTGAGAGAATGGGGGAGGAACCTTCATGGTAGAAAATGGATCACTTTGCACTTTATCATTCTCAACTTCCTTTGGATCTCCCTTTTCATCATCCACTTCTTCACTTAGCATCAGTTTTTTTTTTCATTCCCCTTTTAAGAATTTGGAGCCTCCTAATTTAAATCATTCACAAGCTTATTCGTCACATTTGTTTGTTCAACATTGGTCTCTTTTTCAACATCCACCACAAGATCACCGAGGGTTTTACCACACCTAGTGATGATTGCCAACAATTGAATATAATTTTTTAGATTTACAACGATGTCACTAGGAAGACCTCTTTTTTTACTAGCCTTAAGTTGAGTAGAGATTTGACCGATTTGAGTCTCCAATTGCTTGATCGGGGGCGGAGTGGGACTCGGCTATTTGGTTTACGAGAAGTCACCTTTCAATATGCGTACCATCTTATCCATTCCTTCTACTCTCATCAAAATCCTTGCTAACACATCTTCGGTCTTGAATTTTTCGAGATCAATGGAGTTGGATTCTTTACCCTTTTCGGTCATGGGGAGGCACATATAAGTCATATTTCCTTCCCTTGTCTCTCCAAGCATGATCTATATCACGATCACGGTAATCCGCTCTCTTTCACGATCTATCCAACCTTAGTTCCCAATTTTCCTTTGATAGGCCGAGCGATAACCCACTAGATAGTTAGCCAAATACCAAATTTCATCATCAATCCTCTTGGCCTCTTCTTAATCATAGCCCTTGGATGCCACAACATTCACCATTTTTGGGGGTGCACCCATCATAGGTTTCGTTAGCAACTCCAATTATGTCATCATTTTTTCCATGTTATTCTCCCTCTCTTTATCTTTTTTTCTTTGCTCTTTATCAACATACGAGGTGGTAAAAGACCCTTTAGCTACCTCGGTGTCTCGGGTATACCTTCCATGATTTCACTTTGTGACTTCCTCAAGCAAGTTTGTGTCCACATTATAAGACAACTTCACATGTAAGCCCCCAGCCGAATTATCCACCACGGTTTTGTTTAGTTGATCCAAAGCCTGGTAGAAGATTTGGAGAAGCATCTTCTCTGGGACCTCATGGTTGGGACATTAAATGAGCTTCCAATTAAATCTCTCTCACACCTTGTATAGAGGCTTTCCATTCAACTAATGAATGTTCTTGATTTTATCACGCAGTTGTAGCATATTGGATAGTAGGAAGTATCGATCTAAGAATGCAACGGTAGGTTCAAACCACAAAGTAATTGACCCTACCGGAAGAGATCGAAGACACAATACCACCTCACCCGTTTTAGAAAATAGGAAGATGCGCAACCATATTGATTCTTGGGAGATATGGGCAATGTCTAAGGGAGAACAAACTTCTTCAAGCGCAAATTGGTGTCTTCATGAGCTTTGCCCCCGAAGATACCCTTTATTTGAAGCATATTCAACATGACTCTAGTAATATGGAATACCCTATTCCTTTGATTAGGAGGGATACAGATGGCTCTCGCACATCCAACATCATGGAGTTGCTCCTCGTCATCAAGGGGACCATTAAAAGTCTTGACATCACTTACATGGTCGCTCATAGTGTCGTGAACATTATTAAATTCACATATAAAGAAACAAAAAACAACAAACCAAGTAAATCAAAACCACCACATGTATACCTTAAGCTACAACCAACACTGCATAAGTGTAAACTAAGTCTCACTCCCCGGCAACGGCGCCATAACATAGTTTTGATAGAGGATGATCATTGTCAAAAATAATCAACTCATGATGAGGTTTAATCCGCGAAGAGTGAGTCTAGTGTTCAAACCTATAGGTGTTGATAACATCTAAGTGTAAGAGCGTAGTATAAATAAAGTTAAATGAATGATATAAAATGGGGGGTTGGTTTGTGAAGTAATTTTACCTAAGTATATTCAAACTAACAAACTAAAGGCAACAATTGTGATTGAGATTTCAATATGAGACAAACCTTGGGATGATATCTTTCTAGGGGCAAATAATGCATGGGTTCATGATAATTGAAAGCAAATTCTAGTCATCAACTACGTGGGTAGGCTAGGTTAGGAATTCTCGAGGCTAGTTTGTCAACGAAACCTAAAGATTATCATCCATGGACCCTTTCAGATACCTTATAGATGTGGCAATCAAAATCACCTAATACCTCAATTGGGCATCCCTATTTCTAGGAAAATGCCCAAAATCTAGCTAATTCTCAACTCATCCTTATTTCTAAGATGATGAAAAGAGGAAAAGCTAAATCTATCAATTGTTCACTAATTCCTTGTCACCCATATCCCTCTTTCAAGGAAGATACAGAACCCAAAAGTTCACTCGCATCTCTCTTTCAAGGATGATGTGAGATTTTGAGAATTTAGAGTCTTCACCTACAAATCCATTTTGAGAATTTGGGGTTTTCACCAACTAATCTCAACGAAATCAAGAAAGCATTAGTGAAACCCACAATTAATGACCAAGAATCTACACTAATAAATCACAACCCACACATATTTGTACCCTATTTCAACATAGTCCCAAGATAATAAAATTTAGCTACTCATGAAGTTATGGAGAAGAAATATACCAAAAGGGTCATTCAATGCATTCATGGAAATTAAAAAAAAGAAGATTCTTCAATTTCACTAAACTCAAATTAGAAATTTAAACACAATAGTTTCCCCTAATTAGTAGGATTACAAAATCTCCAAATTAAATTTTCCAAAGTCTAGAATACCAATGGGAAAAGGGTTTTTACCTTATAATGGGTCTGGGTCGGTTATGTAAAATTATAGCATTTCCCATAGGCATTAACTTATGTCACTGCGATTGCATCTCGCCGATTGTGCTGAATCTACTGTAATCACAAGTTCTAACTAATATTAATTGGCCGCGATCATGGGCCTTAGACTGCGATCATGGTAACTGAGACCACTTCATGCGCAGGGTATTCCAACTTTTGCAATTCACTTCTCTTGTTGATCTCTTTGAAGCTCTATTCCATTTCATTCTTTCTCATCACTTGTATGCCTACAAAATATGGAAATTAGTGTATCCAAATAAGAAAGTTTTCTCATTCATACCTTTAAATCATAGTAGTATGAACGAATTTGAATGTAAATGAGTGGTAAACTTACCACTCATCAATTGCCACCAACCTTAATCTTTCTTCTTTGTTAGGGAGTTATTTCCTAGGGTTTCCTTGCCACCTATGGACTCTAGGTGGTCCTACGTAGGTACCGTGGTATGGTCTTCAAACACTATAGAAACTCTTTGGACTTTGCTTTTTTGGAACCTAGTCTTTCACATACGAACCTTAGGTGGACCTACCGACCGTAGGTGCCCTCTCTAATTGATAGGGTCTTTTTTTCTGCACTTCTGAGTCTCTGGATCTCGATTTATGACACCTACTTTGGAACCACATGCCGTAGGTGCCCACTTATGTGGTCTAAAACTTCAACTTTCACTCCTTTATTCAAGAATAGACCAAAAACATGAGTTCCTAGGAACATAACTCAAAACATATCATATCTCACAAGACAACCTAAGTAACTTGTTTATTTTCATCATTTAAAGGGTCAAAAGTTCTACGAATCCATAGCACATCAACACCCTTAAGTTAGAACATTTACATATCCTCAGGCAACATAACATCAAAACAAAACAACAACGCTTAACTAGGAGAACTCTAAGATATCTAAGGTAGTCAATCAACACTTTAAGCTAAAAAATATTACCTCCTTCTATTTCAACAATTTAAAACCAATTGTTCATATACATGAAGCACAACAATGTGACACAAAGGAATTTAGATATGGCATTACATTAGCAATAGACAACCAAGCATATGTACAAGGTAAACTACCCAAACAAGTTAGCAGCTAATGATACAACCCATGTGCCCTCACAACAAACTAGTCCCACTCACTCATATGAACTAACGCATGCCAATGCCGGGACGTTAAAGAGACACCCTTGCTCACAAGAGAAGTTCCACAAATGCCCATCAAATACCATAGGCTTACCCTTATTTTCTTTTCCTTAGTTTTCAAATAGTCAAGTTTGGATCACTATAGGCCTTTATTCGGCTTGTAATATAAGCTTGGGGGATGGTAAGGTACTTATGGATATTTTTAGTGACTAAGCCTCCTGGCACTACACTTACTTTGGGGTTCACTTAACCAATTCTATTTTATTCCACCCTTATTTCTCTCTTTTTATTCATTTTATTGCACATTCAGGTTGGGTGTGGTTTCTTTTTTTCTTTTTCTATACTTTTGTTTTTCTACCACACCCAACCCTACTATCATTTTTCTTATTTTTACCCTTTTTCATATCCACTTTATACTACGCACCCCTATGATTACCACCCTTAACTTAGGAAGTTTGCCTGAGTTGAGGTGCACAATGTCCAAGAAGGACTAGGGCCAAAATAGGTTCATTGTAACATAAATGGAAAGGTGAAAGGTTTAACAAAAAATAGGTTATAAGGCTCAAAAATTAGGATCAACAAATATTAATTCAAACATGGAAGGTCATTTATGGAAAAAAAGGACTAATATAAAAAACAACCTATGATCATTTCCTAACAAACTATCCTACAACCTAGGCAAGACTAAATGGGCATGTTCTGAATTTAACACAAAAAGGGAACTAAGTAGTATCTCACACACACATGTATAGGGTCACATCACAAGCTACTACCTATTAAATTCATACAATTGTTAGCTATGACTACCATGTCCCTAATCATAATGCCATAACAAGATCCACAATGGTCGCACATATATACATTTACATAGTTCTAAAAATATTTTTTTGGAGGGGTATCATTTTTTCTCAAAAATCAACAAAAAATTATGTCAACTGCCCTTACTAAAAAATATCCTAATTACATAAAACAACACCGCAATACTAAACAAAACACAATATGACACAAAATTAACCTAGAGATGTTAGTTCTAAACTATACCATGGCCAACAGGAAAAGAAGCACGGCAATAAAAATCTGCAGTGGATATAGTATACCCCACCCCTAACTAAAAACTGGTGCATTGTCCCTAGTACGTGTAAATATTGAGGGCATACCTGGGATGCACTAGGTGTCTGCATCATCATCATCCCTATGTGTGGGTATCTCAACTGACGGAGGCAATGGTGGTGGTAATATACTACTAGAGGATGCACCCACATATATCTCAGCTTGCCTCTGCCTATCAGCAAACTCAGTCTTCCTTGAATCATGTCTGGCCTATTCAGGGCCTGATTATATGGTATATTCAGATCCTAGAACTCAATCTCTCTACCTTCCTTAGTCCCACCTATGGGGACCGTTTCCTCATCCTTTACGAATAAGTCAAAGCATCTAGGTCCACACAGAGGTACTGATTGAACAACTGGAGGTATAACTGGAGGAATAGTCAGAATTGTACTCTCAATAAGAGAGAATATCTCTGCCTCAGTATAGCCACCTCATATCTAATCTCACCCACATCAGGTGCCTCAATATCACTAAATTAGGCTGACACTCAGCCCTCAAAAGTATCTACACAAGAGTGCACCTCAGCTCAGAACTCTGATATCTTAGCCCTATGTACAACCTGTAATTTAGTCTCTTCCACCTCAAGTGTTGTCTAGACCCAAGGTTATATCTACCTATACCATGATGCCACCTCGCTCAACATTCTATAGTCGGTCGGAGGTAACCCTATGACCATATACTAAGCTCTACAAAAGCTCACATGATACAAAAATCATACCTAATGCAGCAACTATAGTAGAGGGGTAAGGGGGAAATACACATGTCCCAACTAGCTCTAAAGTGGAAGTTTGAACTAAAGTGGATATCGCTGGGGTCCAATCGCCCTATATGCTTATCTCAGGGGCCTCTCTCTACTCCTCTAACTTAAAATATGTACTAATAGAAACATATAGTTCCTCTCTATTAGTAAGCTCTGCAGGAACTAATGTTCCCTCATAATGGGCTGAAATCACTATCAGAGGCATACAAGACTCTGTACAAGGATTGAGTTAGTCAGATCCTTGATCATATTATTTTGGGACACACCAAAAGCTTATACTTTGGATCAACACCCTACATCTCTGCCATATAGGCCTCATCACATAGTAGTTGTACCAAATAAAGAATGGACAGTGTGGTCATGTACCGAAATACCCATACGTGCATATCATATCTAATGATAGCCGCAAAGTCAATATCATAACTAGCCGCTATGATTGCAATCAATGCTGCACCATCCAAAGAAAATAAGTTGTCTGTTGCAACCAGACATAATCAATAATGCACCAACAGCCACCAAAGCTTTACGGTGAAATTTAATACTTCCTTTTTAATAACACCTTACCCCTCGACCCAAGGGGCATCCACACCAAGAGGTAAAATATAACTGGAGATCCATCTTACTAAATATAACCTCTCACTCCTATGCTCAGCCATTCGTATAGCACGTCTATCACATGCTTATCTTAAAAGATGATCAACTGTAGTTGATGGCCTCTACAAATATAGGCCAAAAAAACTCGACAGATGGCTTCTATTAAAATACCAACCATGACCTCTCTTATAAGAAGCTTCTCTAACTATGGATGCTATGCATGCCTCCTACCTCTAGGCATAGTTAAAGATACTATAGCATGGTAGGAGGTATAAGACTCTCGTACCGATGTCGAGCTGAATGAACCTAGGGGTTTTGTCATCCACTCTAGCTGATACCTATCAAACGCAATCTGCAATAGTAGTGCTCTATCGAATATAGATAACTCGATCCGTCTCCTCATAAATGACCTTCTTGGGTTGGCCCCGTCTTGGTAACAAAACTTTCTCTCTAATAAAGTAGCCAAAGTCCCTATACATTACCTCTCGGGTTCACCTTTTTAATAGGCTCGGTCGAGATTTGAGAAGGGTCAAAGGTCTGATCTATCTTATATAGTGGCTCTGCATCTGGTGATGGCACCAATGTGAAGTTTGATGTATACCCTCCTCAGACTGGAGTATCATTGATGACTACTCCTAATATGTTTCATCAAACTTGTCTTGATTTTGTGATCCATCATCAGAATGGAGGCACTATTTAACTACCTCTAGAAGTGACTTATACTCCTCCCCCTCCTACTCATCATCTTCTTGTTTCTCTGATTGGGGAGAGTATGAAGGTTAAATCCTGGACTTTTTTATCCTCGTCCTGGGTGCTGGTATACTGGGTTATGGTTGAGCTCCAGGCCAAGGAGAAGCAGGTCGTCTGCCCCACTGTTAATGGGTTGTAAGTGGTAAGCCCAAGGTCACCTTAATAATAGTCTTAGCTGCAACATGTCTCTAGGTTCTAGTCACAGGCCATATCACTCTAGTTAGGGATACTCTGGTCGGGGTAATTGAGTATTCCTCCACTGAGCCACTGCTCTTGGAGGAGTCACCCCTTCGCCTCGAAGATGCAGCATTCTTTCTTGAAGCCTTTGGTGCCATATGTATCTAAAAAGACTAAGTGTCAGTGTCCGAAAAATAGTAAGGGACTACAAAACTTGAAGAGAAACTCAAAATTCAAAAACTTTGAATTTTTTCTAAAATTTTACATCCCTATAGCTTATACTTAGCCCAAACATGTCCAATATGCACACATACTACTAGAATCAAAATTTTCAACCAAACTAGCATGAAAACTTTTTGGATTCCTCTACCCTTTCAACTTTCAACATTCGTTTAGGGCATGAACATATAGTTTAATTCTAGAACATTGCACCACTTTAGGATTTTTGGGTTAATTCAAAGCTTCTACAAATAAGTTTGTTGATTTCCACTATTTTGCATGAAAATAAACATACCAACTCATTTATTTTGATATTAGCATAAGATAATACTATTTGGAGCCAAGAATATTACCTTTTATTCGAAGAATCGAAAGTGAAATATGAAAAAATAAAGTGACACCCTAGCTTAAATGTGTGATTAGTTCCTTTGGACAAGTTGGTACCAAGAAAAAGTCACGTTCTTGCCATTTATCAAGTGTGGGGAAGTAGGGAAATTTGAATTTTGAGAGGGAGGAGGAAATTTTAGGGTTAAATAGGTTATAGGGTCAATTTAGGAGCTTTAAAAAGGCCTTGGGGTCGGTTCAGGTCGGGTTAAGGTTGGGGTGGGCCTCGATTTTAAAAACAAATTAAGCCCAAAAGTTGGCCACTTATGACACCACCTAAGGACTGTAGGTGAAACCTACGGGTCGTAGGTGCCAAGTCGTAAGTTGGACCAATTTTTGACAATTTTTCCTGCTCTATTGACTTGTTTATTTGACACTTAATGCACTAGTTACAAAATCATAAGTGGTATTTACGACCTCATAATTATGTTCACAAGTTCAAGTTCAGAAAATTCCCAAAAATCCTCAAAATTTCCTTTTAACATTCAAAGCACAACTTACCTGGCGTACGTAGGACTTATGACCTTCATGAGTTGGTCAAAAAGTCCCCTTACCTAGAATATCCTGAATGAAGCAATGTATTATCGTGGTCCAGGTCATTCCTCATGCTACAGTACCTATAAAAAAACAATTGTGAACACTAAAATAGTGGATTGCCTCCCACCCAGCACTTGATTTAACGTTGCGGTTATGTGGCTAAGTTGGTTACTCAGACATCACCAACAAGCCCATAGGTTGCCTTCCATGCAATGGTTAATTTAATGTCGTGACACAACGCAGGTACCTTGATTACTCAAAATTCATCAAGGTACCCAACGGACTAACCTCCAGGATTATCAACATAATGAACAACCAACACCACCCTCATATCGGTTGATAGATTTATATTTCTTCAAACATTGAATGTGACTTCCTTATTATTGACTCTAAACTTGAGCTCCCCCTTCTCTATATCAACCCTTGATCTATTTGTGGTTATGGATGGTCTTCCTAATATGATGAGCATCTCAAAGTCAACCTCATAATCTAAAATGACAATGTCATCCAAAAAAATAAAGTAATCAAATTTCACTAACACATCAAATGATATGCCCACAGGTTTCTTTACTGTGGGGTATACCATCAATAACTGCATAGTAGTCAGCTCTGGAAGGCTGAATCCATATTACTTGAATATAGCTAGTGGAATCAAATTATTATTAGTTCCCAACTCGCATAATGCTCTGGTAAATCAGGATGTCCTTATAGTACATGGGATCATAAACGCTTTAGGATCACCCTTCTTTTAGGCTAGAGGATTATAAGTGACTACACTATAATAGTTCAATCAACCAACGTCTTCAAAACTAGCTTATCATTTCTTCGTCACTAATTCTTTCATAAACCTAGCATACCTAGGAATCTGCTTCAAAGCCTAACAAAGAGGGATGTTAAAACACAAATCTTTAACCATCTCAATGAATTTTTTGAACTTTTCTTCCTCCTTCTTTTATTCCAGTCTTTGAAGAAAAGGTGTGGGGGGGAGGGGGTCATGGAATTTTCTTCACTATGGGTTCATAGACCTTGCCCTTACCCTTATCCGCACTAACATGAACATCAACACATGTTGTTTTGTCTAAATCTACAATAGGTGTCTTATCAACCATAGTACAATCATTTTTGGCACATCCAGAATAGGCAACGGGGGTTCAATGGTAGACTTACGACTCTGAGTGGTAATAGCGAGACAATGACCATCATTGTTAAGATTTTGAATCGTGTTACTCAAAAGGTTTCCTTGTTGGCTCTGGTTTAAAGTAGAAGACATCTATCCAAATTGCTGCTCTAACTACTTAATTGCAGTATCATGAGGGTCAACTTCTTGGTCAGACCTGAGATATCAGCCTTAATCTCCTTAAGGCATGTTTCCTGATTTTCTTGACCCTTTACCAATTTGGACAACAATGCCTCCATTCTCAATTCAATATCACAACTGCCTGGTGGAACATACCTGTCTCCCTTTTATTTATAGTTTTCCTTTATTATCCAGTCACTATCACGCTCCCTACTGCAATGTCTATATCTATCTCTATAATAGTTTTGACCTTGGTTTCCTTTCAAGTTGGCTCAAAAACCCGCCAATTTATGATCAATATACTTAGCTTCCTTTTCTAAGTTACACTTATATGCTCTAGAGGCTGCACCATGTGAACCTACCATATTTACCTTCTCAACATTCACTAATGCGAACTACTTCATCAACAACCCAATATCAGTTCTAAGTTGTGCAATCTCTTGTGCCACAGATTCATCACCCACTATACAATCATCGAAAGCTCTAATAGTATAAGTGTCAGCACCCCTCTGCCTCCTAAGTATGCTACCCACGGTTGGTGAGTAAGATCTGGTCTAGAACCTCAGATACTACTTCCTAGCATAATCGCATGAAAGTTCATCTAGTGATTGTATCTACCATCACTCTAGAACTGATGTTTAGGGCTCTATAAAATATCTACAGAAAGTTTTTCCTAAAATGTGATGACTGGGTACTGATAATGCTCAACTTACATGTCAATTTAAGTGCAAGACGAACGTCGTCAATATATTTACCCAACTTTGGAGTCGAGGTTGAATCAATGAGGAATAATGTGAGTAGTAATCAAGTTAATTCAAAATAATAAATACAAGTTAAATTCAAACCAATAGTACAAAAAGATAAAAATGGGGGAGATAGGAACCTACACTAATGTTTCTTTTTGGATTGTTCTAGTATAAATTTGGGATTACGAATAATTAGAGTTTTATCAATTAGGCATGGATCTTGGGATTATGTAATACTAAGGGGAGTGACATGTAGATGCTAATAGATAGCTTCATTCTAGTAGATCAAGTGTGGGTAGGTTCAGTTATAGGTTCTTGATGCTAGTCTTTCAACAAAACACCAAACTTTTACCCACTGATTCTATCAAATACCTAATGGGTGTGTGCAATAATTGGTAACCAAACCCCAATCTACGCATCCCTATTTCTAGGATGATACTCAAGTTGTAGTTAGCTTCACAATCATCCTTTTGTATAGGATAGTGATAGATTAGCAAACTGGACACATAATTATCTACCATTGCTTTGGTTTCCATATCACTCTATCAAAGATTATGTGGATTCCTAAAGTTCACCCTACAACTTTTTAGAGCTTGGAGTTTTCACCCATCAAACCCATGTGGGTATTTGGGGCTTTCACCCACAAATCCCAACTAAGTTAGCATAGCAACAATAAAACCCATCAACATGAACTACTAAATAGAGGCTAATAATAACAAACCACACACACTTAAATCCTTATTCACACATAACCCCAAGAGGGAGATCTAGCTACAGATAAGATAGATAAGTAAAGATATACCCATAATCTCCATTGTAATTATTTATTAAAGCTTAAGTGAATGTTTCTTAAAACTTTGAACTCCCATAAATCTCCAATGGAAGTGAGCTATTCCTCCACCTAGAAGGTCTCTAATGTATTTTTCACCCAAAAATTATACAATATTTTTTTCTCCAAGAAATGGAGGCTATGAACTCAAGAACAAAACCTAACTATTTAGAGAAGATGGAATTAGATGAATGACTTAGGGTTTGAGTTTTTTTGCTAAAACATTAGGATCAATCACGTGCATTTCCAGATTTGCCTTTGGACTTTATTTTTCCGCTAAGCCGCGATCGCATGGGTCTGGCCGCGACCACAGCTATGCGACCGTGATTATCTTTCGCAACTGCAGTAACTGAGGCCAGTTCCTACTCCAAGTCATCATCTTCACTTTCTTGCTCCCTTTTGATTATTTTCAGCTCCAATCCACATCTTTTGATCTTATCAAATCTATACATGCAAAGTGTGGATATTAGTGTATTTAATCATAATTTTTTCTCTTTTATTCATTCAAAATAAGGTAATGTGCACAAATGATGAGAGCGAATGAGCTATAAAGTCACCACTCATCAACAGCCCCGACTTAAAGCTTTTAGTTGTCCTCAAGAAACACTACCTCTTACCATGAGACATAATTATTTATGCCCAAACTTCATGCCTTAAATATCATAATGACTTCAACCTTAGTCACTACCATAAGTTGCTCATTGCACATGGCCTAAGCTATTTTTCACTACTCCCCTCATCATAAGGTGCATTATCAAAGGATACATAAGAATTCAAAGAGAAATCGAGCAACAACAACTAATGGTCTAGAAGTGACTCACTTTTTTTTACCAAAACTAAGTCATAATCCATTTGCCTCATCACTCGAAAGGTGACGAAATTACCCACCTCAACTTGTTTCACATGCCAACCTCACAAAAAAGAGAATTCCATACACCAGTCTACCAAAAATGCAATAAGGAATTTTAAGTATAAAAAATCTCTCCCTCACTAAAGAAATCTCTATGAAACAAGTGTCATACTATAGGCTTGCCCCTATTTTCAATCGCCACTACTAAGAAAGTAAATGGTTGGAGATCTCAAAGGACTTTCTAAGCTTATAATGTAGGTTCGGATTAGGGCAGGATATCATTTAGGAATAATATGGCTACACCCTTCCTAGAACATCTACATCACTCTTTTCAATCCTTCTTTTTGACTATAGGCCACTCTTCTTTGTTTTCTCTCATTTATCATGCCTACGTTTTGCCTTCTTTGTTCACCCATTTTCTTTTATTTCTTTTTCTTGCACTCTAGTGCAATTCATTCCTTTGTTTGATCCACTCTTTTTCTATTCATTTGCTTTCAATGCTAAGGCACAATAGGCATTTCATTTATAACTTTGTGGCCTTAAACTTGCTTTCATCAATATTTATCACCCCCAACTTAGACTTTTAGTCTTAAGTTTCATTTTTAAGTTCAAGGAGGGCATGATTCAAAAGAGAGATAAAATAATGGTTCACAGTTTGTAATGAGTTTGCCAAAGAAAGGTCCAAAGGCTCGAAGTGGGTGACTAGGGATTATATTCATGCATGGGTAGGATTTTTAGGCTAGATTGGGTTTCTAATGCCGAAAGATGGTCTAAGATCATTTATCCAACCAAATATAGTTGACATTAGCTTTGGAAGACTAACAGGGCAGGTTCTAGATAACACAAGTATACAAGAGATGAATTCAAATAGCTCACCACTCATGGCATGAAAAATTTGCCTAGGGACATCAAATGTCCCTCCTGCTAAAGACAAATTTGGAGTATCCATTTCTATTCACAAGTCAAAACTTTACAGAGCTACAAAAAGAGAAGTAGTTTTGTTACAAAATTTCTCACGTCCATGCCCTTGATTTTGGCAAAATTTTGGATGGAGGGGGTTGATTTTTTTGCATTAGCACCACTTAAATTTGCTAAATCATGGAAACAACCAAAGCCTTAGCCTCACATTTTGGCTTAAAATGGGCAAACCAACCGTATGACTACTCAGATTTCACCAATAGTGTACAATGTGAACCCATATTTATAATGTACAATGCAACAGGTACTCAAACTTCCCTTGCATTCATGACATTTATGCTACGAGTACTCAAACTTTCTCTGCATCTATATGTCACAACCCAAAAATCTAGTTATCCATAACCAAAATCAAAATCAAATTAACATAAAAGGAAAACTAAAACTAAAAAACACATGATAATCCATAAAATGTGGGTATCATCAGAGTGACCAAAGATGTAGCATACCAAAACAAAAACAAAATAATATCCAGAATGTCATCCCAAAACAACAACATAAAAAGAAATATCCAACAACATAACATCAAAATAATACAAATTCGAGGTCACCCCCAACTATAAGGAATATAGTGTCCTCGTTGTATGTGCAATAAAGTAAGAGTAAAAGGGGTCTCCTTAAATTTACATCAAGAGTTGCTCTCTCCCACTGACTCTGCACCATTACCATCAGTATCATCAGTAGAACTATCTATAGGGTCCTTGTCTTCACTGTCCAACCTCGGTGAAAGTATTCCATGATTGGGATTGAGCACCTTGAAGATGCCCTTTGCCCCCTTCTAAAGCTTCTTAAAGAACTTTTCCCTTCTCTTTTCTCTCTTCACCATCTTCTCATGTGAGTCTTTAAGGTCCCTATGTGCTCTAGCTAAAGCTAAGTAGGCCCTCTCCAACTTGGTAAGAGTGGCTTATTGTTTCTTCTACTCCTCTCTATATTTCTCATAGAATGATTGGGCTACATATGAGTGGAGAAAAGTGAAGGAATCTCTCGATACCTGAGGAAATCTCAATAATATCTCTCTAACCACCTATATTTGATTTGACATGTCATTGAAAGGGTTGACTAATGAAGGTCTACAAGAGTTTGTGTCCTTTTTGATCAATTTTCCAGAGTTCGTCTTTCTTTTCTTGATCTGGCCAAGGGCACCCTCTACTTCTACCTTATTGCAAGGATTAGTAATAAGGAAAGGTAAAAGAAGATGCCTACCTCTATGATTCTTGAAATACCGCCCCTCTGAAATAATAATCTTGCCCACATTAAGAGAGATGCCAAATAGGATGCAAGCCACTATCTGAGCTCGCAAACCTATGACAATGGTCATATGGGTGCATGGTGATACTTGCCTGCAGATGATGTTCAGCCAAATCCTGACCTATGGCTTGAAGTCGTTCATCAAAATATCTCTCTTGGTGATAGCCCAGGGAACTGCTTTTTGAGGACATCAAATGTTTGCCATTCAGGTACCTGGCTCACATGCTCTTGCCTAGAACTACTCCATGTCCTCGTTCGGTAGACCACACACATTATTGATCCGCTTCTCTCAGAAGTTCACTTACTTACCATGGATCATCATTACTGGGTTTATGAGAGAAACTACGTTGACGTTCACATAGAACTCACATACCCAGTGCTCATTTGTATAGTAGGGGTCTAGGGCAAAGTATATTTATCAGGTTACAGTGAGTAGAGCATGGAATTCAGTGATCTTCTCCTCTATCTTGTCTAAGCTAATACCCCTTTCAGGGAGTAACATAATCCTAAGAAAATCCGCATAGTAGAGGTGTTAGAAATGTGCGGCCATGAACCTGGTGTCATCAAAATCTCCCATCTTTGAGGTTTAGAACCTGGAAGCAATGCAACTCATCCTATCATTAGCATTATCATACTAAGAACATACTAGATCAAAAATATAAGCTCATGTGGTAGTGTTATAGTGGTTTTTTGGGGAAGAAATAGATGTGCAAAAATTTTGGTTCCTACAGACACCGTCCTCAGGTATGGTGATCGTAGAGCATTGACCGCAACCGTGATGCTGTGAATGCAGTTATAGGAACCGCAATTACGGTACCTGAGAACTTAGTCAATAGATTCTTCATAACGCTCAAAACAAAATTTTAACCCCAATTCTTTATTTCAACTAGGCATATCAACATTATAAGAAATTTAAGCCTAGAATGCGTGATTATGGCCCCAAACTTGGAATAATCCAAATTAAACTCTTTTGGGGCATTAAATCAAACACATGGTGTACACAATCATTTTAGGACTAAATATGGGTACTCAAGACTTCCCTGTTTGTGTGTACACCAACTACAATAGCTAACCACAATAATGATTATCATCAAGCATGCAATTTGTAACTAATGAACTTATTCAGGTCTTTCTATAAATTATAAGTTCTAAGCATGCAATTAAGTTAAAAATCAAGGAGTTAGGATAATATACCAAGTTTGGATGATGCAGTTGGAGTGAAATAACACTTGGATATGCAATGTAAAGCCAAAGATTTGAGAGAATTTGAGAGAAATTAAGAGAAATATGTGTGGGAAATAGGCATTTTGAAGGTCATTTAGACTGATTTGACCACAATCGGGGTCTTAGTTATGAAATTGCGATCATGCAGCCTCCGCGATCGCAGTGGCACAGACCGCGATCATAGTAATTGAGATCAAACAATTGGGTCTCCTGTACATCCTGTTAAGTCCAAACGTGTCAATTTCCATATTTCTCTTTTCAAGTTCAATCAATATTCCTCCTAGCACCACCTTTTTATGGATTTTTCATGAAAAAATTCAAAAAATAAATCTACTCTATCATGCATAAAATAAAAGGATATGTGCCACTTTTCAATGCGTGATAGGTTTCCTCCCATCGAGCGCTTAGTTTAATGTCTTAGCATGATGCCCCTTCCACTTCCTTTTATGTCTCCACTTAGAAGAGCTTAATCTCCGTCCCAAATTTCATTCAATGTGCAATAAGCAGCAGAGGGACAGAAGATCTAGATCTTCCAAGATAAGTCTTGGAAGAGGTGAGGAAATAGTAAGCAAGCTTTGATCTCGTCATTGTGTAGACTTGAATCTTTTACCCAACTTTGCATTGAATTTTTGGTTGGGCTCCTTGGGTAAAAGTAAGCACATTAATAGGCCGGTCTTTGTAAATTAGAAGTTGAGTTCCTTGGCCACTAATAGATTGGGTTCCATATGCTCCTTTGGAATATCAAATTCCAAGATATTGGAATTGTACTCCTCCTCCTTACAATCAGCATTTGCCTAGGTGGATGTATTCTTATCACATCTTCTAAGGACAATGTTGAGAAGTTCTTTGAATGAGGTTCAACCCTTGATTTCATAATTTCTTTCTCCAAAGCATATTTTCCCTGGAATGAACTATAGTCATCATAAGAGATTTGGCATTATTCTTCTGTGACTCTAGCACCATTCCTTTTATTTTGGTTTCTTCTTCCTCATTTTATTCGGTAGATTGGAAAGTCACCGAGGAGTCTTCTCTACCAAGATAATCATCATAGCTTCATTTCTCTCCCTGATCACCCTCCTCTTGGGAAATGGGTAAGGTAGTGATATTTTCAAGTTTTTCTTTTTTGCCCATTTCCTCAATCTTTAAAATTTCCCCTCCAAATGCCTCATGGGGTTGTTGCATGTCTTGCACATTCTCCCCCATTTTATTTACCCGATCCAAAATAGTTTGAATCATTGCTTCAAGACTAGTGAACCCGGTATGTTTCTCTTCCTTCTTTTTTTCATAGGACCTATCAAACTCATAAGAGGAACTATCAACTTAGTGAGCATAAAAAAGGGAAGGGGGCATTTTAACAATCACTCCTATGTCCATCTCAACCACCATATAAAGAACAAACATACTTCCAATAGGATCAAGATGGTGATTCCATCTCTCATAGGGGAGAATAGTTAGAATCTCTCCTAAAGTGGGGTCCATCACAATATGGACATGGGTCATCAAGATATGACTTTTAACTACCAAAATAATATTTGTCGGAAGATGCCATGGATACAAGTAAAAGAAAATAAAAATTTACCTAACACAAGAAACAAAAGAAAATCATAAACAAGTATTTACAAGCTTGAATTTAAGAAAGTAAGCTAAAATTCCAAACTAACTTAATACGCTAAATTATTCCTCAGCAACGATGCCATTTTTGATAACGCTCAACTTACACATCAATTTAAGTGCAAGACAGTCGTTGTCAATATATTTAACTAACTTTGTAGTCAGAGTCGAATCCACGAGGAACAATATGAGTGGAAATCAAGTTAATTTAAAATGGGGGATATAGAAACCTAGACTAATTTTTCTTTTTGGGTTTGTCTAGTATAAATTTGGGACTATGGATAATTAGAGTTTTATCAATTAGGAACGGACTTGGGATTATGTATTTCTAAGAGGAGTGACATGTGGATGCTAATAGTTAACTTTATTCTAGTAGATCAAGTGTGGGTAGGTTTGATTATAGGTTTTTATGATATTTTTCAACAAAAGTCCAAACTTTCACCCATTGATTCTTTCTAATACCTAATGGGTGTGTGGAGCAATTGGTAACCAAACCCCAATAGGGCATCCCTATTTCTAGGATGATACCCAAGGTGTAGTTAGCTTTATAACTACTCTTTTGTCTAAGATAGTGATAGATTATCAAACTACACACATAATTGTCGACCATTGCTTTGGTTTCGACATCCCTTTTTCAATGATGATGAGAATTCCTGAAGTTCACCTCACAACCCTTTTTTTGAAGATAGCCATGAGCTTTCTAGAGCTTAGAGTTTTCACCCATCAAACCCATGTGGGTATTTGGGGATTTCACCTACAAATCCCAACCAAGTTAGAGTAGCAATGATAAATCCCATCAACATAAACTACTAATTAGAGGCTAATAAAAACAAACCACACACTTAAATCCCTATTCATACATAACCCCAAGAGGGAGATCTAGCTACACATAAGATAAATAAGAAAAGATATACCCATAATCTCCATTGCAATGATTTATTAAAGCTTAAGTGAATGTTACTTCAAACTTTTGACTCCCATAAATCTCCGATAGAAGTGATCTATTCCTCCACTTAGAAGGTCTCCAATGTATCCTTTACCCCAAAATTATACAATATTTTCTTTTCCAAGAAATGGAGGCTATGAACTCAAGAACAAAACCTAACTATTTGGGGAAGATGGAATATGATGAATAACTTAGGGTTTGAGTCTTTTTTCCAAAAATTTAGGATCAACCATGTGCATTTCCAGATTTACCCTTGGGTTATATTTTTTCGCCAAGTCGTGATCGCATGGGTCTGTCCGCGATTGCAGCTATGTGATCGTGGTTACTTGACTTCTGTTTGACTTCCATGACCACAGTCACCAGATTGCGACCACATTAACTAAGGCCAATTCCAGCTCCAAGTATTCAACTGTCCTTTCTTGCTCCCTTTTGATCATTTTTAGATCCAATCCACATCTTTTGATCTTATCAACTCTATACATACAAAGTGTGGATATTAATGAATATAATCACAATTTTGTCTCTTTTATTCATTTATAACAAGGTAATGTGCACAAATGATGAGTGCAAATTAGTGGTAATGTCACAACTCATCAGGTACTATGCTCAACTTTTTCTTAAATTAATACCAAGCCTAGTACATTGATTCAGAATGTAGCTATCTAAAACTATATATCATATATTTTAGCTTCAAATTTCTTAATATAGGAAATAAATAGTCTAAGAATTGCATGTACAACACAATTTAAGTGGTAATCAATCCTCTAGGTAATTCCCCCAACCATAAAGAAGCTTCTCCAGTTTATCAAAAGGGGAACAACCTCAATTTAAGTGCCTCTTGGTCTACCCTAGGTATGGTATAAGAAGTATAGATCCCTATAAAATTATCAAGATGCATATTTGCATCATCCATGGCCAAAGCCGAAAAAACACCTTTCAAGTTCTAGAGTTGAATCATGGAACTAGTTATGTCAAACTTAACACCCGGTGGCAAAGTAGGAGAAATAATAGCTCTTGTTTCTATCAGCTCAATGTATGCCATATCACCTTCATCATCATATGGATGAAAGTACTGGTATAAAAGGTTCACTATAGCTAGACCACCTTGAACTCTATCTTAATTACCGTTGAGTGTTGCTCGATGATCTACTGTCGGTCTTGGATTAACTAGCTTTACCTACTGAGTTAATCGGGCCTCCTAATACCTTATATGGTTAGTAGCTATATTTTCCAACAATTGCTTCATCTATCAATCAATAATATTCCGAGGATCACATGGAGCATGGGGAGGAACCATATTAGGATCATCCCGAACCCCTTCCAGCTGGCCATCACTTACGTGTTCTGTCATTATACGATTAGGCTATAGAATTCTATCTAGATTCAAATGTAATGGGAGTAAGGGATTACCTTGACTCCTATTTTTAGGCATACACTTTTGTAAAGCCAAGTAAGGAATAGAAAGCAAAGACCCAAAAACTTCAGCAACTTCAATCAATAACTCAACATCCTAATCTCCGACAATGACACTTGAATTTTGATCATCACCAAAACTACACTTATAATAGAATATAAAATAATCACTATCAAGTAATATAGCGGAACTCAGGTTGGGGTTGAACCCAAAGAGAATACATGGAATTATATCTCTCGTTCGCTAGAATAACATGTAGTGCAGAAAGTAAATAAGGAGTTTGTAGTAGTAATCTCAAACAAGTAAAAAAATTTGACTTTGGTTGTACTTAGACATAGATGAACACTAGGACTGTCCCCCTAGCTTCTCAACTCAATAGGTTTATTGTGCTTTGTTGGACCAACTAGATATCTTGCATATATAATCTGATAAGTTATGTACCAAAAATTTTCTTGTGGATTTATTGACATATTTCACCCTTTACTTTCTAGTCTTAGGATGTTTCATTAATAACCCTTATCCTAGATCCCAATTAACTATTACCTTTTGAGTCTCAAGTTATTAGATGAAGGATAATCGTCTTAAGTAGGTGATGTTGATTAGCCTAGATCAATTATTAGTCTTTAAATTACTGTTGTGATTATATTTTCCTAATCCCCACTCCTCTTGTGAAGTAAGTAGAGATACGCTAGGCAGTATCTTAATGTAAACAACCGATAAGAAAACTATTAAACTAAAGGTAACCACAATACATACAAGAATATCGGTTCCAAACAACTTAGCACTTCCCCTACTTCGTCAATCTTCTAGGGTTCCCACAACCCTAGCTAAGGGATTTAGCTGCTCATTAACGTGAAATGATCAAAGTAATTCATAATTGAAGACATTCAAACAAAATCGTAACAATCAATGAATAAAACCCAAATTCTGTAAATGAATTATCAACCAAAACTAAGAACAAAGTAATCCCAAGATCAAAATCAAATCCTGGAATCAAATAAATATTTGTAAGTATATAGAATGCATAAAATAAATAAAAATATCAAAAGGAAATATAGAGGTTACAAGGAAACCCTAGGAAATAACTCCCAAACAATAAAGGAAATCAACGTCGGTGGCCCCTTACTGGGCCACCTATGGGATGTAGGTGGCACCAACTAACCATAGGTGGTCACACATAGGTGCCCTGGTTTTCAAACACTGTAGAAACTCTCTAGACTTTACTTTTATGGAACCTACTCGGTCACTTACAGACCGTAGGTGGCACCTGTGGGCCGTAGGTGGCCTTTAACTGAAAGGGTCTTCTTTTTGCACTTTCGAGTCTCTAGATCTCAATTTCTAACACCTAATTTGGCACTTATGGTTCGTAGGTAGAACATAAGGGTCTTAGGTGCCTACTTTTATGGTCCAAAACTTCAAATTTTACTCCTTTCTTCTAGAATAGTCCTAAAACTTCATTTATAAGGAAACATAACATAAAACACATCATGCCTCACAAAACAACCTAAGTAACTTGCATATTTTCATGATTTAATCATTTAAAGTTCTATGAATCCATAGAACATCACTCATCAATCTGGTAGAGAGTCAGAGGGTTTGTCTGATTTAGTCCCTTAGAAATATCTTTAGTGATATTTGTTTGGATAGGGCCAGGTTGGTTGTCTTAACCTATTTTTGTGAGAGATTAGGAGCCTTTGATATGGAGTAAGGCAATTTTATTAAAAATTTTAGGAGTCATTTCTGAGTGAAAGTAACAGGCAAATGGTCTGTTTCTTGGGTAATAAGGACGGATAATGTAGACTTTTCTAGGTAGAAGTAGTGTACAAAGGAATTTCAAAAAAAAGTTTTGAAAATTTATATGATTTTCTATTGAGGTATAGAGAACTGAAGGACTTTTACTCTAAGAGAGTTTCTTAGAGAAGGATGATGGTTGATACATCATAGAGAAAATAACATTAGAAGAAGACAAGAGCACAAAGGAGGGAGAGATGGAGAATAGAGAATGGGAACTCAAAGAAACAAGAAAGGGAAGATAAGTGTAAAGGAGCACATGATATTTTAAAACATTTTTCAATGCATTTTCACAAAGAAACATTTATGGTACTAACCTTTGAGGAGAGACCAGGTCCCTTTTGTGATTTTTAATAATGTTTGGCTTTAGCCTATCCCATCTACCTCTCTGATTTAACTTGGTCACCATGTGTGTATACCTACAAAAGGTATGAAACTAAATTAGACCTGATGAATAAATTACTACAAATTATATGTTCTCTAGTCATAGCTATTTTAGCGAGAGATGAGGTTAACACAGGAAACTTAATTTAGCTTGATTATCCCTAGCTTCAGCCTATTCTCCTAAAATGGGTCCCTATTAAGAGCTTAAGTAAAGATATCATCCACTTAATCTTTAGTCTAATAGCACTGCAAGTAGATGGTCCCCTTCTGTACATTGTCGCTTAAAAGTCATGCCTCACATAAATTGTCCCCTTCTTAACAATGTCCCTTAAAAGTCATGTTGAGAGGAATGAAGTAGTTGCTACATACTCAGCTTCTATCAACTAGGTACCCTATATAATATGCATCAATAAATTCTATCAAGTCAAAAGTATCACCAGATGGATAAAATAGGTCCCATGTTCCTTTCAAATTTCACAAAAACTTGTTAACAACCTTTAATTATGATTCCTTTAGACATGATTGAAATTTTGCATGCATTCTCATACCAAAGACAATATCAGGGCAACTATAAATCAAGTAAAGTAGAGATCCAATGATTCCCTATGCATGGTCTCATTCACCAAAGGAATAGCTTTATCAGCATCGAGTTTTTATCCTATACCAATGAGTATGTAAGTGGGCTTGGCTTCATTTATGAGAAAATTTTGAAAATGCTCCATGACTTATTTCTACTGACTGACCATTATGCCACTGGTAGTCCGGTTAATTGGCAACCCAAGAAAAAAAGTTTAATTCACCCATCATGTATATTTTAAACTCACTTTCTATAAGCTTGGTAAATTCTTTACGTCGTGAGTTTGACGTTGCTCCAAAGGTGACATCATCTTCGTCACCTACAAAATTAACAAATTTCTCCCATGCTCTTGGATCTTGCTTCAAACCATACATGGGCCTTATCCAATTTCATCATACTTGTTTTTGCACACCCACCTAGTCCTTATGATGGTTCTGTCAGTAGGTCTGGGGATCAAGTACCATACCTTACTTTACTTAAATTGATAAAGTTCTTCTTGATCTACATCCCTAAATTTAGATGAGAAAAAATATTTCCAAGTACACGTAATGACACCAGTTTGACTCCTTCATGATGGACTATGGATAATAGGTACCAGGTCCTCTAAAATTTGGTACTGGAATGTAAAAGTGTAATACCTAAAATTTCAATGATTTTATTTTGATATCTCCTATGTGTTTGAAGTAATTTTGCATTGAATGATGATTAGGAATGTTAACAAGACCATTAAAAAATATTTTAGAATTTTTGGAATAAGTTTTAGGTCCTAACGAAATTCTAAAATAGTAAGGGACTGCATTTGGGAAATGCCACTGTAATGACCCAATTTTTCTGGAACCAGAACGTCACATGGTGCTCATGATCCCAAAGGACCACAAGCTAACCCTCTACTGATATCTGTACCTAAATACTGCATAATATAGATAATAAATATGAAAAATGGCCATAAGGCTCAAAACATCTAAACATACTCAAAATTTAAAATAGAATACTAATACATCTGTCTGAAAAGCCTCTAAACTATTTGAACTATAGAGTTGATGGGACATGTACCCACCTAATTCCATCTGCTAAAAATAAATAAAATCTGATACAATAATGATAAAAGGATCATCCTCGAATGAAGAGGACTCACTGCTACGTCTATTGCTACTGACTGGCACTGAGCTGCTAAGGGTACTCTAGATCTCGTGCCTCTGAACCTATGGTGTCAAATAAAACACCATAGAACAAATACATCAATACGGGAATGTATCGAGTATGTATATGAGGTAAGGCTAAATGCAAGTGCTTATGCATGAACAATTACTTAACTGAATAATTATGAGAGTACTGAATGAGAACACATGATGAATGCACAAACCATAACTACAACCATCACGACTCTAATAATAAAACTCGGATACTGCATTACTGTCATCTGAACTCACTAATAATACTGAGATACTAAATAACTGAATCATCTTATACCGATAACTAAGTACTGGAGTTGAGATCAGTCTTATCTAGCGAGTGATCTCAGAATTTGAGGATACTAAAGCTAATTAACTGAATATACTCACATCATTAACTGAATTTTGAGCTTTCTACTCTCGACTGACTGCATCAAAGATCAAACCTCTCTAACAGATGATTCTAGAATCTACTATCAATGATAATAAAACATCATGTCTGAATCTGACAACAAGAATACTCAACTAAATTTGAGATTGAAATCAAGCCTATCGGACGCGTGATCTCTAGATCTGATAACAAGAATACTCAACTAAATATAAGATTGAGATCAACCCTAACTGATGGGTGATTTTGGGATCAGATAATAAGATTACTCAACTGAATCTGAGATTGAGATCAAGCCTAACTGACGGGTTATCTCGGGATTGAATAATGAGATTACTCAACTGAATATGAGACTGAGATCAAGCCTAACTGATGGGTGATCTCAGGATAGGATAATGAGATTACTCAACTGAATCTAAGATTGAGATCAAGCCTATCTGATGGGTGATCTCAGGATTTGATAATAAGATTACTCAACTAAATATAAGATTGAGATCAACCCTATCTAACGGGTGATCTCTAGATCTGATACTAAATAACTTTATATGGGACCAGGGCTATCTGATAGGTGGTCCATAAATCAATGGAACTATCTGAGTTCCTCACTGAGATAGATGATTGTATCTGACAGTCTTGATTTTTGAAAATTGATACTGAAACTGCAACTGTGGGAAGTAGTCACTTAACCGACATACCCCGAATCTCAACTGGTGGGGTCCAACCTATAACCCCAGCTGGAAGGATGTCAATACTGTGCCAGGGGTAAAGACCTCTCTGGTCAAGCCTATCTAATGGGTGACCCTTGAAGGAAGTCAACCTAAGGCAATATAATAGTCAAGTCTATCTAATGGGTGACTCCTGCATCCTGCGCAGGCTATGCAGTTTTGGAGTTCAGGGATTGCTCCTAACGACTCTGCCTCTCTGACGGGGAGCCGTCAGCCCTGCCCTCGCTCAATGCTAACTCCTACTCCCAACTAAAACACTTTGAACAAATACTTAACTAAACACAAACTAAGTTGAATCTAATACTGATCATGTTTCTCGAATGATCTGACTGAGTTAAGCTAAATTCACTTGGTTCCGTATCTGATGGAATACTACTGAATCTCATTATCTGACTGAACGACATTGAGCTTTGAATAGAGTACTCGATTACTACAGATGTCAGAACTGAACACTTGAATACTACTAGATCTGAGCTGGGTACAGAACTGAGGATAGATTACTAGTGATACTGAGATTACGACGATTATAGAGATTACTGAAATTTCTTAAGTTCTGTATCTGTCTGAGAATACAGAGTTCTATAACTTGCTGAGTTCTAAGAATCATGGATCGATAGGAATTATCATGAAAAATAACACGGGCTCTAGACAACAGCTAAATTATTGGGTATAAATACCCCCAGGACTCGATACCATAAAAGTAAAACATAACCATTCTTGAATAATCAAGACCATGGACAATCATTCACCATCACAATCACTAAGGCATCACTTCAAATATTTAGGAATCCTAAACATGTAATAATATAGGGGGACATGCTATTGGATCATACTCCATTCAAGAAGGCCTTGCATCAAGCACTTCGCACATATTTAAGTCTTGGCATGTACCGAAAAACACATAATTGGCGAACTTCATGCTATCATGTTACAAATCATTCATCAAACACTTAGCATGCATTAAAGTCTTAGCATATATCATAGAGCATATAATTACGGAATTTTATGCTATCATGCCTCAATTCATTCACTAAGGCTTTTCAACAAACACTTGGAATGCATGGGCTTGCACACAATTGGGTATTTCTAATCAATATTCTATAATTGCTCTAATTCCTTCACATAAGCATTTTATCACACATATGGGGAGCATGCTTTGCTTATTCAACAATTTTCTTCACTTAATTGACAAGAACACATCACTTAACAAGCAACTTGAAAAGGGTTTATCATGAATATCACATACTATGGTCAAAGCTTGAAAACCTTGTAAAGAAACATGAATCAAAAATCAATAATAGCATGAACATCAATTTCAACTCACATGAATCATGAAAACCCACAAACATAAGATCTTTGAATTTTAGAAAAGGATTCTTGAGCTTCTTGGATGAAAGGGACCCAAGAATCAACATCTACATACCTTAGAGATACTCTTTCTTTTAAGATCTTGGAGAGATTCTTGATTTCTTGATTTCCCTTAATTTTTTTCCTGAAAAAGAAGGAAGGGGTTTGATTTTGTAGAAACCCTAGTTTTTGATGTTGAAGAGAATTAAGAGAAAACAATGATATTTTGGGTGAAATAAGGCCAAATTCCGTGTTAAGGAGTATATATAGGGGTTGGGAAAAGACCTTTTTCTCCTCTGGAAATAAACTAAAAAATCCTGATTTTCCATGCTGGCACGACGCGCGATAATCACGCCAGCTCACTAGAAATTAGACAATTAGGAAATTGCTTAATGGCGCAAAGCGGTGGAAATCGCGTTGCCACCTTGGTTGCAAACTGGAAAGGCACCGCGATACGGTGGAAT
>JAPEIP010000006.1:61494698-61548076 GCA_026120095.1 Capsicum chinense | reverse complement strand
ATATATATATGTATGTATGCTTGTGTTTTAATATTGATGATTTAATTGAGAGCATGACTTATGTAAAATCCCTCTCTTGTTTTGATTTTCCTTTACTTATCATATGCTATAGATGTTTTGAATGCATCCTTGAAAAGCATGGTTTAAAATGTCTTCAATTGTGTTATGATTGGACTAAGATTTGGATTTCAAAAGAGAGGGTAGTTGTATTGATAAATTTTGAAAATATTCATATAATGAAATAGTGCATGATTTTTCCAAAAGTGCATGACCAACATATGTTTAAAGGATTCTTGCATAGTTTTGATTTATACTTCAGAACATGAAATCTCTTATACTATTTGCATGTTTGGGTAGTCTGAACTATATTTTAATGAAAGATCATGTTTATTGTACTATGGCTCAGAAATAGGACTTGCAAGTCTTGGTATGATGACACCAATTCAGATTATGCCATGATAATTCAGAACAGAATAGAATGCATATTTGAAATTAGACTTTTCAGATGTTGAAACTAGAAAAATGCATGAATCAAAACAGGATAAAATTGGGCATAAAGAGAGCTTAGGTGGTTCCCCAAAGAAGGAACGAGTTAAGACTACTCGTTGCTCGAAAGCGTGATTTGTCGATCCTAGTATATTATGTTACACTGGCCTAGTGCCGTGTGGTGTATCAAAATTGGAAACTCCAACCCTTGCGGCACACTCGGGTTGGGGGCTTACCCACCGAGTCGATGGCGGATTCCATACAACCTGTGGAATTTTAGAATTGTAGGGGAGTGCCACCTAACTCAGAAGTAATATAAAGAACAGATAGTACATTGATAAGAATGACTTATGATTTTCTGAAAGTGCCTATATATTTTGAGAACTGTTTATGCACGATGTTTTAACAAATTGCTCTCCACTATTTCACTTATATAAAAGTTTTATTTTGGATTACTTTGCGTACCAGTACATTTATATTGACCCCCCTCCTCCCACCAGGTTCTAAGGCTCAGTTTAGGGGTCTAGAAAAGTAATAGATTTTATCAGACAGAGCTGCAGTGCCCAGTTGGTGAGCCTTCTTTATTCCAGAAGGCCTGTTACTTTTAGATAGCTATCATTAGATATGGTTTTGGTATACTGGGGGACATGTCCCAATTTTAGACAGTTGTCAAATTTTCATGAGTAGAGATTTCGCATATTGAGTCAGGTGTTATTAGATGTAGTTGATTTACAGTTTCCATACTTATGATGAGTTCAGAATTGACCATGTTTCCAATGAAGATTATATTTTTGCATCTTCTTTTATTAGATGAATTTTGTGCGTGATATCCAGATAGGGAAGGGTGTTCCAGGCCTTCATGGTTCGGGTGTCTGTCACGGCTAGGCCCTAGTTCGGGTCAAGGCACAGATGTTTTCAAAATTTAGTAAGTCTGATTTCTGTTAAAGTCTTTCACCTTTTTGAGGAATGTGATTTTGGGTGAAGGTATTCATGTAATGTAACGCCCCAGAAGTATCACCTGGATATCACACGATACTCAGGACTACGAATAGCCCAAAGCTAACCTATGATACCTCTACAGCTCCGAACTCACACAATAAGGATGGTTAACAAAAGATAAACAATCTCATAACTTAAAGTGAATCTTTAACTTAGAAATCTTTTCACAAAATTTTTGAACTTAAGCTTAGACATAGTCTGACAAGCCTATACTATAGACTAGAGAGCCACTAGGACAGGCCCCAGTTAACCCATACATATACTGAATTCAATGTCTAAAATACTTTTATTAAAGAAAACAAAAATCTAAAAGACTGGGTCCTCGGACTATGAGGACTCACCAAACGTCAGGATGCAGGTAATGATGCTGAAGTCACTCGCACTACTAGGAACAAGCACCATAACCTACATTATAAGACAATGTAGCATACAGACGTATATGTAGATTAGTACTCCTGGAATGTACTAAGAATGTAGGGGTGAATGAATAAGTAAAACAATACTGAATATATTTATATATATGCTTTCAAACTATGCATGCTAAATATAAATGACTCACCTTGAACTTGAGAAAAACTTAAGACTGTAAGATCATAAATCTTAAATAATAAAGCATATGAATAAGTTAGTAAGTCATAATGCTTAGTTTCTTAAAATCTCTGCCTTTAATCTTATTTACGGGAGATTCTTCTAACCGACATAAACCATGTGAGCTACTATGGAATCCAACATCTTACCCATGTTGGAGAGAGCTATCCTATCCTTTCTATATGAATAGAACCTTAATCTTAGTGATCACTATACTTTACTTCATCCATATTGGGAAAAAGCTTAGCCTATGTTGGCTCGTAGTTTTTTAGAATTTAGGATACGTTCATCCGTATTCCCTTCTCGGTGCTAATACTACTCCCAAAGTTTATATATAAGCTCATACTTAGGAAATCCACCTTAAAATAGCATAAGGGTTTGTATACTAGAAACCAATTATGCTTGTCTTGTCTTTAAGTCATAATTAAAATGAACTATTATCGATTTCAAGTTTTTTCATTTAAATCAAGAGATTAAACTTTCTTGTAAACTTAGTGCTTATACTTAAGCCTCAAATCTCATACTTTCTTTCATATAACTTGTAATACAATATTATGCTTAAAACTATTAGAAATATTTAATTAATATTGCAAATCAAACTCATGATATTCAAATCATAATAGAGAATCTTCAACTCAAAACAAAAATAGATGAGAACGTGTATGCACTTTAATACTTCAATCACATGATAATTTCATAAACTCAAGACAGGATAATTTGGGTGTGAACCCTAATTGCAAATAACATAAATTAAACTTTAAAACAAGTTTTGGGCACAAAGATGAAAGAATATCCTTGTTGATAAACACCACAGACCTTAATGTTCTTGGCTGGGTGAAGTAAACTTGACCTTTGAGACTTGGGAGATAATCTTGAGAAGTAACCCTAATCTTGTTCTTGAGAATGGAATGGGAGATTTTGTATTGTATAATCAATGGAAGAGGGAGGAAAAGTAATGCCTCTTGGGGTTAAATGTCATGGGTTGGGAGTTATAAGGGGTAAAACACAAAAAATCCCCTTAACTTAATTTCTCAGAATTTACTCACAAGTTCTTATGAGTTGATCATACGAATCATATGCAATGGTATGACTAGGTATCATAAATCATATAATTGATAGAATCTGATAGAGCATTCACCTATCAACTTACGAATTACACTTATGACACATATCATCCTCCTATGACTAGTAACCCCTCACTCTTATCTTGGACCGAATCTCAAGGAGTCTATACTATTTAAATTACCACTTGGCTTCATATGACCCACATGCTTCTTGACAACTTATAGGAGTTGAGTCATACCCTTAACAGATTATCACCCATCCTGCACTGCCTTGGGTACGAGATTAACATACGACTCGTATGCTAGCATACGACTCAAGAGATAAGTCATAGACAAAAAACTCTTAGAGATGGGTTATTACATGTAACCCTCAGAAAATATGTAGTGAAGGGTTGTCCTAGACTTATTGCTCCAGCGACATTAGGAGCTTCTTGTATTTAGCTTGCTATTACAAAAGTTTTGTTAAGATTTTTTTTATAATAGCTCCACCATTTACCATGTTGATAAAAAAAGGTGAAGTTCAAATATTCAGATAAATATAAGAAATATTTTTAGGAGACGAAGGATAGAATGACTTCAGCACCGATATTAGCTTTTCCAGATAGGTTTGTTGTTTACTGTGATGCCTTCAGAATTGGGTTAGGATGTGTGTTAATGCAAAATAGATGAGTGATAGCTTACGCCACTATATAACTTAAAGATCATGAAAAAGTTATCTGACAAGCAACAATTGTGTTAGCCATTTAAAGATATTATGTATATGGTGTGCATGTGGATGTCTTCACCGATCATAAGAGTCTCCAATACATATTCACACAAAAATTATTAAATCTTTGTCAGAGAAGGTGGTTGGAGTTTTTAAAGGATTATGACATAAATGTGCTCTACCATCTGGGCAAGGAAAATAGGGTAGTTGATGCTTTGTGTAGTTTGTCTATAGGTAGTGTAGCTTATGTGGAAAAGGAGAATAAGTAGTTAGCCAAAAAGGTGCATAGATTAGCTCAACTGGGAGTTCATTTGCATGACATTGATGTTAGAGGTTTAATAGTTCAGAATGATTCAGAGTCATCCCTAGTAGCTGAAGTTTAATAGTTCATTTGCATGACATTGATGGTATTCTTCCTTATTACGGTTATTTATGTGTTCCTAATGTTGATAGGTTGAGAGAAATGATATTAGTAGAATCTAATAGTTCCAAGTATTTGATTCACCCTAGTTCCACCAAGATGTACCGTGATTATTAGGAAGTTTATTGGTGGAATGGTATAAAGAGAGACATAGTAGAGTTTGCGGCTAAGTATCCCAATTATCAGTAAGTGAAGGTTGAGTACCAAAGTCTAGTAGGTATTCTTTAGGATAGTGGAATCCCTATTTGGAAATGGAAGGTTACAATATGGATTTTACTATAAGGCTTTCATAATAGGCATCATCATGATTTGATTTGGGTCATCGTGGATCGAATGAACAAGCCAGCCTATTTCTTTCCAGTTAAGGCCTCAGATAGGGCTGAAGATAATGCTAAGTTATATGTTTATGAGTTATTGAGACTCAATGGGATTCCCTTATCCATCATTTTAGACCAAGGTACTCAGTTTTGGCAATCATTTTAGAAAGGCCTTGGTACAAAGGTAAAGCTTAACACCTCTTTCCACCAACAGACAGATGGTTTAGCTTAGAGGACCATCCAAACTCTGGAAGATATGTTAAGATCTTTTATATTCTACTTCAAAGAGAGTTGGGATGATCATGTTCCTCTAATTGAGTTTTCTTATAATAACAGTTACCATGCTAGTTTTTAAATAGCTCTAATCGAAGCTTTATATAAGTGTAGATGTAGATCCCCTATTGGATGATTTGAAGTTGGTGAAGCCACTTTGATTGGGTTAGAGTTATTTCTCAAAGTTTTGGATAAAGTTCAATTAATTTGTAAAAGGTTTAAAATCGCTCAAAGTCCTTAAAAATCATATACATATGTTAGGAGGAGAGAACTAAAGTTCTTTGTGGGCGATTGTGTATTTTGAAGGTTTCACCCATGAAAGGAGTGATAAGATTTGGAAAGAAATAAAGCTCATTCCTTGGTATATTTGTCCATATGTAATTTTAAGGTGTATTGGAAATGTTACTTAGTTAGATCTTCCATCAGAATTAGCCACCATCCATCTAGTTCTCCACGTATTCATGTTAAAGAAATACATTGGAGATCCATCCTTGGTAGTGTCCATAGAAAGTATTAGTGTGAAATATAGTTTATTCTATGAGGTGGTCTAGTTGAAATTCTTGACCATCAGGTTCGAAGGTTAAGAAATAAGGAAGTAGCTTCAGTAAGAGTTTTATAGAGGAATTAGTCTAATGAAGGAGTAACGTGGGAAACAGAAGAAGACATGCTGAATCGATTTCCTAATCTATTTTCTCCTAACACCGAGTTATATTGAGGTAATAATTCCCCTCAAACATTCTTAGTTATATTAGTCTAACCTATAAAGTTCTTGTGTAGTCAGTAATTTTTGAGTTGCTTGTTCTGAGGGTAAGTAGTTTCAGTTGCAGGGCAAGACACACTTCAGACCTTAGCCTAATGCACCCATAATATATATTATTCCTCATCCTAACCTTCATTAGAGGATGAGTGATCCTAAGACGGAGATAATATTTTACCCTAAAATTTTGATGATATTATTTTGATAGCTCCTATGTGTTTTAATGTTATATTTGGGTTGAATGGTCATTAGGAATATTAATTGGATCATTAAGAAGTATTTTTGAATTTTTAAAATGAGTTTTGGGCTCTAACAGAACTCCAAAATAGTTAGGTACCACGTTTAGGCTGTGCCACGAAGGCAAGGCACACCTTGAACGTGAAAACCAGTGGCCTAGCGTGATAAGGGAATGCCATGCTTGCTGGTTACCTCGTTAAGGGTGTATCACACCCTTGACTTAATAAGGTTGTGCCACACCAGTGGTGATGGCAATGCCAAAATTTTATTTTTTCTTTAGTTTTTAAGGGTAATTTGATCTTTTACATCCTAATTGGTCCACAACTAACTAAACAAGTTTCCCTACCCCCAAGTCAAAATACACCATTTCCCCTTCTCCCAAACTCTTAAGAATATCAAAATAAATATTTCTTCTCCAAAATTCATACTTTCAAGGCTCCAGTTCAAGTTTCCTTCAAGAAAATTTGCTGAGTTCAGGTATGTGGAGTTTAAACAAGGATTTCCTTTCGTCCATATGCCTAAAGGCACTATTTTTATGTGAATTTACAAATTTGATAATTAGGGTTCATACCAACTTTCCATGCTTTTAAAATTATGATACTTTCTTTTGAAATAAACTTTATTTAGATAGGAATTTATATTTACTCATATTTTTTCTCACATGATTGATATTATGAATTAAGCTTTAGCATTCTGACATGAAAATTTCATGAGTTGGTAAATGCACAACATTTTAGCATAATTTATTCAGTTTATAAGAAGTTCAGACTTATTATTTAAGATTACAGACTATCACAACATGATCATGATCTTAATTTTGATCTTACGATCCCAGGCATGATATAAAATTCATATATTTATTCATGAGCATTACTTAGAAATAGAAGCATGATTAGTTTTCAGACTTATAAATCCATATGCTTATTTTATGGTGAATTTCATATATATTGTGATCACTAGTATATTTTGAGAATAGTATTTAGCATTAAGGGGATATGAGTTAAGCACACCTAAATTTTCAAAATCTATGTCCACCATAAGTTAAAGGGATCCTCGCCAGAAAGTGTCTCCTTTACCAAATGGGCTCAATTTAGCGATCACTCAAGTTCAGGTTCTATACCCATGGCATGTTATGGAGTAGCCCTCCTTAACATGGGTTAGGCGTTAATCTCCATGTTACTCACATAGTTTATGTCGATTGTATGAGTCTCCCACAGAAAAGATAATTTCAGAAACTAAGTGCAACGACTCACTAATTTTACTAGTTTCATGCTTTGTTATTTATGCTTTATCATATCTCTGTTTACTCATGATCATAATGAGTTTTTATACACTTAGCATGCAGTTTTGAGATTATAATTTATATCATATTTTAATAATTTCATTCACTCTCATATACTTAGTACATTTCAAAATTATTGAACACATATATTTTTGTGTGGCCACATTATTTCATAATGTAGGTTCTGGTGTTCGTCCTAAGTAGTATGATTAGCCATGATCACTACCTCCTATATCGTATCAATTAGTGAGTTCTCATGTTTTGAGGGCCAAGTCTATGGATACTTTTATATCTTCAACTATTAATAAGTTCAGACATTATGTTTTTCTCTTGAGTCAATTGGGTTCTATCCTAGTGGATCTTCAGTATGTTTAGAGACTTGACAAAACTTATTAGTTGTTGTTTTAATTTTCATGAGTTTCAAATAATATTTAGTTTACAGTGTTTTGTTGAGATTTTTCACCCACTTGAATTGAGATTAATAATTCTAATTTCTACTAATATTTTAAGTATATTTATCATGGTTTAGTGCTGAGTAGATATCATGTGTTAGCTTTGGGCTACTTGTAGTCCTAAGCACCATGTGACATCTAGGGAGTAGTCTCCGGGCGTTATAAAAAGGCTGAGAATTATCAGTTCTTGAAGTATCCTGCTGAGGACCTGGCACTTCGACCTTTTCAGTTACATTATTTTCATTACCTTTCTTGACTTGATCTACACCATCTTCCTTATCAATACCGCCTCTCTAAATTTGTTAAAACTCTTCTATCTCAGCATCATCTTTATATTTCAAATTACTTAGGTATCTTGATTCATCAAGGATAACTTGAACACTTTATTCAACACAAAGAGTCTTTTTGTTGTAGATTTTGTATTCCTTGCTACTTGATCAGTAACCTATGAAGACTCTGTAATCATTCTTAAGGTTTAAATTTTAGGATAGTTTTTGTCATTCTCAGTATCTCATTGGGGGTTTTAGCTAGGATAGACTTGATCCCTACAATTTTGCAGTCAACCTTCACTTGAATCTGCTTGACAAAGAGCACTAACACTTCAAAGGTTTCATCATTAGGATTAAAGAGAATATTCCAAGTAAACCTTGAAAACTCATTAATGATAATTAGAATACACCTTTTCCAACCTTTGATCTAAATCCTTAGGGTCCATAAAGGTCCATGTGAAAAATTTTAAGCGACTTGGAGATATTGGTTTTCTTTTTACAGTCAAATAAGGACCTGGTCTATTTTCCTTTAGTGAATGCATCAGTAACGCCTCGAAAATGGTCCCGAGATGTCACACGATGCTTAGTACAACAAGTGATCCTAAGCTAACCCTTCTACTAGCATAACTCATAGCAACTGAATAAAATATGTACATCTGAACAAAATAAGCAAAAGATAACTCTTTTCTGAATTTGATCAATACCAAACTAAATTAAAATAATTACAACTCTGCTTTTACAAACAAATTGGAATCAAATACCTTAACTCTACTGACTGTCTATGAAGCCTCTACTAGTATTAACTATAGGTAGCCAGGACATGGCCCTCAACTATCCCAAGTCAATACAACTGAATAAAGAAAAATAAAATATTGCTCAAACTGTGTGACTGACTCGAGCCCTTGAATTAAGAGGACTCATCACCAGCTGACTGAAAGCTGTAAACTTTCTGAATATGGTATGAGTGCTACAACTGAACTAATACCTACATTATAAGACAATGTAGCATATAGACATATATGTGGATCGGTACTTTGAGGATGTACTGAGTATATGGGGGTGAAATACATAAGTAAAATATCATCTCATCATCATAATTTGTAAAATAATGTATTCTAAATGTAATTGACTCACATAAGCTGGAATATCTGAAATACTAAAAATAATAGCCATGAGAAGCAAGTTATGTTTTATAAATCTAGTGAGTCATAACATTTAGTTCTAAAAGTTACACTTCTATTTCCTCCTTAAATCATACTGTCTAACTGTAGAAAGGACCCACTCAAAATCTAAAATCTGAAAACTAAAAACTATAACTATTATCTTTTCAAAAAGCATAATCTGAGTAATATATGTGAGCCTTTAAACTAAGTCTTATAAAAGCTTTTCTATCATTCTTTTCCTTTAAAACATAGACTTTGGGAGCTTTGGAAACATGAAACTTTAGGACTTAGGGAGTTTCTTTGAACCGACATAAATCATGTGAGCTGACATGGAGTCCTACATCTTGCCCACATTGGGGAGAGCTATTCTATCCTAGCGATCAAAATAGAACCTTAACTTAAGTGATCACTATCTTAGCCCACTATGGGCAAATTAGAAATCAATGGCGGCACATAGTTCTAGGGTATGAGACCTTGGAATCAAATCCAACTCGGTGCTAAATACTATTCCCATACTTATTGCTCAGAACTTTTAGGAAATCCATCTTAAACCAGCCAAAGTTTTATAATGAAAACTAATTATACTTCTCTTTGTTTTAAATCATAAACTGTATGAATAATGTGGATTCCTATCTTTACTTGAATCAATAGATCATCTTTCTCTATCAAAATATAAAAATATCTAATCATGGGATGCTTAAAACATAGTCATTCTTGAAATGTCAACATACAAACTAGGGCTTAGTGACCCATGTTTCAATTTCATGTCAAACAGCATAAGGTTCATGCTTGATAATAAAAATATTCATAATTCAAAAGTAGACATGTAATTCAATACCTAAATTACTTAAAATCTCAAAATCATGCAATTAGCAACATTGGGTATAAACCCTAACTTAAATTTCATGAAAAAACATAAAATAACTCAGCAATTTGTAATTTAAAGTAAGTTTTTAGGCACAAGGATAAAAGGTTTATCCTTGTTCAAAACCCCACATACCTTGAATGATGAACTACATGAACAAGTTTTCTTTTAATATTCTATTTGTGCTCTTGAATGATGATTCTTGGAATTCTTGAAATGGAAACTTTGAATCTTGAATTAATTTGGGAAAAGAATGGTGAAATCTTAGGGATTCTTGAAGTTAAATGTTGAATCTTAGGGCTTTTCTTGAGAGAAAATTTGATGAATATATGCATAAAATGCTTATAATAGGCTTAAATCTTATGTTTGGATGGAATGGGGCCTTGGAAAATTGACAAAAATGCCCTTTTTAAACTTTAAGTCAGAACTAAAAAATGCAACATTTTTTCCAATTTAGTTGGCGACCACGACGGGCCACAATTGCAGTGGCTCACTGGAAAAGGATGAGTGGGAACTGGGTATTCTCCGCGATGCGCAGCTATCACGGTGCCATATAGTTTTTCCATATTGGCTAATGGCGCCATGCGCCACCATCACATTGGACTACTAGAAATCGATAAATTGGGAATTTGGACCTCTCCGTGATGCGCTAACATCGTGGAGATCTACTGGAATGCACAATTATGAAATTTTCCTTCACTGCGATGTGGTGGTTGCTCAGGTGGGACACTGTCAACTTAAAAATGTCATAACTCCTTCACCGAGCGTTGGAATTGGGCGAATTCGGTATCGATGGAAAGCTTATTCAATTTCAAGAACATATTCCAAGTAAACCTAGAAAAATCATTAATGATAATTATAATACACTTTTTCCAACCTCTGCTCTAAATCCTTAGGGTCCATAAAGGTCCATGTGAAAAAGTTCAAGCGACTTGGAGATGTTGGTTTTCTTTTTACCGTCGAATGAGGACCTGATCTATTTTCCTTTAGTGAATGCATCTGTAACGCTCCAAAAATAGTCCTGAGATATCACACGGTACTTAGGACCACAAGTGTTCCCAAGCTAACCCTTCTAATGGCATAAATCATAGTAACTGAATAGAATACATACATCTGAATGAAATAAATGGAAGATAACTCTTTTCTGAATCTGATCAATACCAAACTAAAATAAAATAATTACAACTCTGCTTTTACAAACAAAATTGGAATCAAATACCTTAACTCTACTGACTGTCTATGAAGCCTCTACTAGTATTAACTATAGGTAGTCGGGATATGACCCCCAACTATCCCAAATAAATACGATTGAATAAAGAAAAATAAAATATTGCTCAAACTGTGTGACTAACTCGAGCCCTTGAATCAAGAGGACTCATTACCTGCTGACTGGAAGCTGCAAACTATCTGAATATGGTATAAGTGCTACAACTGAACTAATACCAATATTATGAGACAATGTAGCACATAGACATAAATGTGGATCAGTACTTTGAGGTTGAACTGAGAATATAGGGGTAAAATACATAAGTAAAACATCATCTCATCATCATAATTTGTAAAAAAAATGCATGCTAAATATAAATGACTCACATAAGTTAGAATATCTAAAATCCTAAAAATAATTGCCAAGAGAAGCAAGTCATGTTTTATAAATCTAGTGATTCATAACATTTAGTTCTAGAAGTTGTACTTGTATTCCCTCCCTAAATCATATTGTCTAAGTGTAGAAAGAAATCACTCAAAATCTGAAATCTGAAAACTAAAAACTATAACTATTATCATTTCGAAAAGCATAATCTGAGTAAAATATGTGAGCCTTTGAACTTAGTTTTATAAAAGCTTCTCTATCATTCTTTTCCTTGGAAACTAAGACACTTTGGGAGCTTCGGAAACTTGGAACTTAGGACTTAGAGAGTTTCTTCTAACTGACATAAACCATGTGAGCTGACATGGAGTCCAACATCTTGCCCATATTGGGGAGACCTGTTCTATCCTTGCCATCAGAATATGACCTTAACTTAAGTGATCACTATTTTAGCCCACTATGGGTAAATCAAAAACTTACGGTGGGACATAGTTCTGGGGCTTGAGACCTTGGAATCAAACCCAACTCGGTGCTAAATACTACTCTAATACTTATTACTCATAACTTTTAGGAAATCCACCTTAAAACAGCACAAGGGTTTATAATGAAAACCAATTATACTTTTCTTTGCTTTAAATCGTAAACTGTATGAATAATATGGCTTCCTATTTTTACTTGGATCAATAGATCATTTTTCTTTATCAAAATGTGAAAATAGCTAATCATGGGATGTTTAAAACATAGTCATTCTTGAAATGTCAACATACAAACTAGGGCTTAGTGACCCATGCTGTAATTTCATGTCAAACACCATAAGGTTCATGGTTGATAATACAAATATTTATAATTCAACTTAAAATATGGAAAATATGATCATACTCATTAATTTTTTGAAAGTAGACAAGTAATTCAATACCCAAATTACTTAAAATCTCAAAATCATGCAATTAGCAACATTGGGTATAAACCCTAACTTAAATTTCATGGGAAATCATACAAAACTCAGCAATTTATAATTTAAAGTATGTTTTTGGGCACAAGGATGAAAGGTTTGCCGTAGTTCAAAACTCCATACACCTTGGATGATGAACTAGATGAACTAGTTTGCTTTTGAGATTCTATTTGTTCTTTTGAATGATGATTCTTAGAATTTTTGAATTGGGAACTTTGAATCTTGAATTGATTCGGAAAAATAATGGTGAAATCTTGGGGATTTTTTACGTTGAATGTTGAAGTTTAGGGTTTGGATTGAGAGAAACTTTGATGAATATAAGCATAAAATGCTTATAATAAACTTAAATATCTTGTTTAGATGGAATTGGGCCTTGGAAATTGATCAAAATGCCCTTTTTAAACTTTAAGTCGGAACTTAAAAACGTAATATTTTTCCCGATTTGGTCGGCCACCGCGATACGCAACAGTCATGGTGGCTCACTGAAAAAGGATTAGTGGGAATTTTGCATTCTCCGTGACGCACAGCTATTGTGGTGCCCTGTTGTTTTGCCATTTTGGCTAATGGCGCGATGCACCACCATCACGTTGGACTACTAGAAATCGACAAATTAGGAATCAGGACCTCTCTGCAATGCGCCAACATTGTGGAGATCCACTGGAATTGACAATTATGAAATTGTCCCTCACCGCGATGTGGTGGTTACTCAGGTGGGACACTGTCAACTTAAAAACATCATAACTCCTTCACCGAGTGTCGAAATTGGGTAAATTTGGTATCGATGGACAGTTTATTCAATTTCAAAAATATATTACAAGTAAACCTTTAAAAATCATTAACTATAATTAGAATACACTTTTTCCAACCTCTGTTCTAAATCCTTAGGGTCCATAAAGGTCCATGTGAAAAAGTTCAGGCGACTTGGAGATACTAGTTTTCTTTTTACAGTCGAATGATGGCCTGGTCTGTTTGCCTTTAGTGAATGTATCTAAAACGCCCTGAAAATGGTCCCGAGATATCACACGATACTTAGGACCATAAGTGATCCTAAGCTAACACTTCTACTGACATAAATCATAGCAACTGAATAAAATACGTACATCTGAACAAAATAAGTGGAAGATAACTCTTTTCTGAATCTGATCAATACAAAACTAAGTTAAAATAATTACAACTTTGCATTTACAAACAAAATTAGAATCAAATACCTTAACTCTACTGACTGTGTATGATGTCTCTACTAGCATTAACTATAGGTAGCCGAGAAATGACCCCCAACTATCCCAAATCAATAAGAATACATAAAGAAAAATAAAATATTGCTCAAACTATGTGACTAAATCAAGCCCTTAAATCAAGAGGGCTCATCACCTGCTGACTAGAAGCTACAAACTATCTGAATATGGTATGAGTGCTACAACTGAACTGATAACTACATTATAAGACAATGTAGCACATAGACATATATGTGGATCAGTACTTTGAGAATATACTGAGTATATGGGGGTAAAATGCATAAATAAAACATTATCTCATCATCATAATTTGTAAAAAAAATGCATGCTAAATGTAAATGTATCACATAAGATGGAATTTCTAAAATACTGAAAAATAATAGCCATGAGAAGCAAGTCATGTTTTATAAATCTAGTCAGTCATAACATTTAGTTCTAAAAGCTATACTTGTATTCCCTCTTTAAATCATACTATCTAACTGTAGAAAGGACTCACTCAAAATCTAAAATCCAAAAACTAAAATCTATAACTATTATCATTTCAAAAAGCATAATCTGAGTAAATTATATTAGCCTTTACACTTAGTCTTATAACAACTTTTCTATCATTATTTTCCTTGGAAACCTAGAGACTTTAGGAGCTATGGAAACTTGAAACATTGAGACTTAGGGAGTTTCTTCTAACCGACCTAAACCATGTGAGCTGACATGGAGTCCAACATCTTTCCCACATTGGGGAGAGTTGTTCTATCCTTGCCAATAGAATAGAACCTTAACTTAAGTGATCACTATCTTAGCCCACTATGGGCAAATAAAAAACCTACGGTGGCACGTAGTTGATGCTAAATACTACTCTCATACTTATTGCTCAAAACTTTTAGGAAATCCACCTTAAAAAAGAACAAGGGTTTATAATGAAAATCAATTATACTTCTCTTTGCTTTAAATCATAGACTGTATGAATAATGTGGATTCCTATCTTTACTTTAATCAATAGATCATCTTTCTCTATAAAAATCTAAATATATTTAATCATGGGATGCTTAAAACATAGTTATTCTTGAAATGTCAACATACAAACTAGGGCTTAGTAACCCATGTTTCAATTTAATGTCAAACACTACAAGGTTCATGCTTGATAATACAAATATTCATAATTCAACTTAAAATCTCAAAAAAATGATCGTACGCATTAATTTTTCAAAAGTAGACATGTAATTCAATACCCAAATCACGTAAAATCTCAAAATCATGCAATTAGAAACATTGGGTATAAACCCTAACTTAAATTTCGTGGGAAATCATACAAAACTCAACAATTTGTAATTTAAAGTAAGTTTTTGGGCACAAGGATGAAAGGTTTATCCTTGGTCAAAATCCCACATACCTTAGATGATGAACTAGATGAACAAGTTTGCTTTTGAGATTCTATTGTGCTCTTGAATGGTGATTATTGGAGTTCTTAAATTGGTAACTTTGAATCTTGAATTGATTTAGGAAAAGAATAGTGAAATCTTCAGGATTCTTGAAGTTGAATGTTGAAGCTTAGGGTTTTTCTTAAGAGAAACTTTGATGAATATAATCATAAAATGATTATAATAGGCTTAAATCTTGTGTTTGGACGAAATGGGACCCCCATCCTTGGGTTCACTCAGTGTTGAATCCTACTCTCAACTAAAAGACACTGAACTGAGTATACTGAACTGGACTAGACTGATACTGAGATTGCTGAGTTTTCCTAAGTTCTGTAATTGACTAAATTCTACTGAGTTCTGTAATAGACTGAGAGTACTACTAATTATGACATGACTGATACTATTCTATACTGACACTAGCTCTAAGTAACAGCTAGATTGTCGGGTATTAAATACCCCCAAGACTCGATAGAATGAAAAGTAAAGAAAAGCATAATCTTGAATAACCTAACAATGTTCACTTGGTCATAATCCATTCGTAGAGATATTTCATCAAACACATGTCATGCATTAACTTGTACATGGATGGGGAATACATGTTAGCATGCTATAATGACATTACTTCATTCTCATAGACAATTTATCAAACACATGAGAAGCATACTTGGTTCATTAAATCATAAACACTTAAGTTAACATGGTTACAAAAATCAACTTGCAAATTGAAGGGTTTATCATACATATCATGTAATTCAACACATGCTAGAATTAATTCTTAGAACTTGTAATCTAAATCTTAGATTAAAACTCAAACAACATCATGAACATGAATTCAATCTAATTCAAACATGGAAATCATAAATCTTGTATTTTGAAAAGGTATTCTTGGGATCCATAGAAGGTAAGGATCCATGGATGAACATCTAACATACCTTAATTCATGAGATTCTTAGAGTTCTTGGAGAGATTCTTGGGATTGACCTTGATTCTTGAGAGCTAGAATTTGTTTTCTTGAGAGAGAACTACCTTTCGATTTTAGGAAAAAGTGAATAATAATGGGTTTCACACGTTTGTAGGGCTTAAATCCTACATCTGGGAGGAATAAAATCATGGGAAAAGACTGCTTTAACCCTAAGCGCAACTTTAATTTTTCGTAAAATTTTCTCAATCTGGACCGCTGGCGCGATGTGCCACTATCGTGCCAAGCCACTGGAAAATGACAACTGGGAAATTGCATGGTAACATGATGTGTTACAATCGCATTGCCACCTTGGACGTGACCTGGAAACTCACCACGATATGGTGGTATCGCGTTGGAGCACTGGAAAAGGACAATTATGAACTGGGTCTATGGCGTGATGCGCCAATATCGTGGAGCAACACTGGAAATTGAAAATTGCTAATTTAGCACACTCTGTGATGCGCTACTAGTCTAAATGATGATGTTTAACGACTAAAACATAAAATTGCCATAACTTCTTACCCGGTTGTTGGATTTAGATGAATTTTATATCGTTGAAAAGCTAATTGAATTTTTATGCAATGGCAGGCTCTAATCTAAAAATTACTGAGTATTTCAAAAAAAATTATTTAGGATAACCCATGTACTGAGGGTTAATCTAGGGTAGGAAAATATGGCGTATTATAATGTCTCCCCCTTGGGAACATTCATCGTCGAATGTGGCTAGTTAAGTTGAAAGAATACTGACAGAATAAATTTTACATATTGAACTAGACATACATATCTAAAGCATGATTACGTGACTGGCTTGATAGACTGAACTTACATCCTTAACATGCATATCTAATGCACAGGATACATGACTGAAGATACCGATAAGTTGAGTTTTCATATTGAACATGCATGTCTGATGTATGAGTACATATCTGAACGGATTAACGAATATGTGACTTAATATGCATGAATGAGAACATAAGGACGTGACTAATTCTGAATCATGATACATGAACTGAACTGATTCCTTGGATACGTGTCATGATAGGGAGATAGTCATATGGCTGAGATTGAAACTTAAAGAGTCAACTATGAGGACCCATTAGTTCAACTGGATTCACTACTTGAAGAGAAAATAAAAGGTTTAGATCATGATAGCTCGGAGATTATAGTGCATCTCCCCTTTGGAATACTATGTCCCTCGAGAATGCTGACATAGCTGAGATACTAAGGAAAAGCATGAGACGATATACGGGGAACCCATGAACTAAATCATGACTAAATATCTGAGATATAAAACTGAGGCATAAATATGTAAATGGGAGATCTATAACATACCAGTGACCACATCAGGAGAACTTTCCTGATCTTTTCTGAACTAAAGTGCGTAAAACCTATTTAGGTATTGCCCACTGGTGGCACTGTAAATGGCACCTTGTTGATTCGGGCGACCTGACTAAGCTGAAGGACTACTATACTGACCCTGAGAACCTGACTGAGGACAATCTATGACTCTGTGGCCTGGCTTACCATAGCCGAAATAAAAATCACTACCATCTCTGCACACACCCTTATAATTCTTACCACACTTTTCGTAAACCAAATTAGTATGACCATTGCTTATGCTATCCTGGGTCATCGATACACTGGCTAAGGATGGAGCTGGAACTGGAGACTTTGGATGAAATTAGGAATGGTTACCGACCTCTAACTTAGGTTGACTGAAATTAAAGTTACCTGTTATAGTCCTCTTATTCTCTCTCTCCCTCTCCTCAAGTTTCTGCTCCTCAATCTATTGAGCATGGACCATAAGCCTAGATATGTCCATCTCTTTAGTCAAAATTATTGTTCTGCACTCCTTAACCACATTATCTGGCACCCAAGATATGAACTTGGTCATTCTAGACCTATTATCTGCTACTACATAGGGAGCATACCTGGCTAACTGAGTACACTTGAGGGAATACTCTTTTACGCTCATACTACCTTGTCTGAGATTGATGAACTCTAATACTTTGGCTTCTCTCAGCTCTAAGGGAAAGAATCTATCTAGAAAGGCAGTAGCAAACTCTTCCCACTCTATGGGCTCTACATCTACACCCCTGTCTACCTTCCACAGCTTAAACCATGTATAGGCTACATCTTGTAGTTGATAGGCGGTTAACTCGGCACTCTCACTGAAAGTCACTCCCATGATATTTTTGACTTTTTGAACCCGATCGAGGAACTCCTGTGGATTCTCTTCAGACTTAGATCCCATAAAGAAAGGAGGATTCATCCGAGTGAAGTCCCAAATTCTAGTTGCAATAGTATTGGCCATTGGGTTGGTCGGAACAACAGCTAGCCATTGATTCTGAGTTACGATTAAATTGGATAGAGGAGTAAATGTAGCTCTGAATTCTGTGTAAGAGGCATGTTCGTCCAGGGGATCAGCCTGAACGGGCTGAGGGGTCGACTGGTTTCCAGTTCTTCTTTCGTTAGTCTTTTTGGAAGGCATATTCTGTAAACGGAAGCAAAAAGCAGGTTAGACTAAGAGACTAACTTGAGCTCATGCTCACTCACAAGACATGAATACTGAAAGAAGGGAAACTTTTTCTAAAATATCTTATAGCCTCCTGTCCAAAAGTGTGGCGCGCTACACACCCATGCATAAGACTCTACGCGATACGGCTTTTCAGACTCCCTGGGACAATGTTGAACCTTAGGCTCTGATACCAAGTTGTAACGACCCGAGACTACCCCCTAGTCATCAAACGGTACTTACGACCCCAAAGGACCACAAGCTAACCCATTAATGATATCTTCTATGAGCACTGAACAATAATACTGAAATAATTGCGGAATAATAGGCTAAAATACCATAAGGTTCAAAGCATCTAAAATACTGATAATGAATATTAACATCTGAATCTGAAATACTATCTGAAAATCTAGTCTGAAAAGACTCTAACTAAAACTATTTGAAAGTGTAGTTGATGGGACAATCCCCAACTAACTCCATCTAGTAAAATGCTGGTAAGCTGAAGTACTAAAATAAAAAAATATCCTCGATAGATGAGAACTCACTGCTAAATTTGCTACTGCTGGCTGAATCTAGCTAAGCGTGGTCAGGAACCTTAGCATCCAAACCTATGATATAAAATATCATAGCACAAGAAACGGGTATATGATCAATACGTGGAAATGTACTGGTATGCTAAATAAGGTAAGGTTGAATACATGTGTTCATAAGCATGAACAATAACTAATTGAATGATATGAAAGAGCTGGATTAGCATACATGGAGAATCTGTAACTATTGAACATACTGTGCATACTGTAATAGAGTATACTAGAACTGAATCTGATATCTGATAACTGAATATACTGATAAACTGAGATCATTGATAATCTGAATTACTGATAACTGAATGACTGTATCTGACAGTCCTGATTTTGTAAAACTGAACTGAGTTCTATTCTGAAGACTGAGATTAAAACTGAAACTGTGGGAGGTAATCATCTAACCGACATGCCCCAATATGAACTAATAGGGGTCTAATATATAAACATAATTGGAAGGGAGTCATTACCATGCCACGGGTAATGAAAAGATGAAGAGTAACTCTTTACTCGCAGGTTCCCTAAATGAGAACGGTGGTACGCTCTACTGCCAGGTAGAGCACCTCATCAACCCTCAACTGGCAGGTTTGATGTCTCAACCTACGTTGGCTACGTAGTTCTAGAATGCAAGGATTGCTTCTAAGGATCATGCCCTCTGCTGGAAGGTGAGCCCCCATCCTTGGGTTCACTCAGTCCTGAATCCCATTCCCAACTAAAAGACACTAAACTGAGTATACTGAACTGGACTGGACTGATACTGAGATTGCTGAGTTTTCCTAAGTTTTGTAACTAACTAAATTCTACTGAGTTCTGTAATGGACTAAGAGTACTACAGATCGTGTCATGACTGATACTATTCTATACTAACACTGGCTCTAAGTAACAGCTAGATTGTCGGGTATTAAATACCCCCAGGACTCGATAGAATGAAAAGTAAAGAAAAGCATAATCTTGAATAACATAACAATGTTCACTTAGTCATAATCCATTCATAGAGATATTTCATCAAACACTTGTGATGCATTAACTTGTACATGGATAGGGAATACATGTTAGCATGTTATAATGGAATTACTTCATTCTCGTAGATAATTTATCAAACACATGAGAAGCATACTTGGTTTACTAAATCATAAAAACTTAGAGTTAACATGGTAACAATAATCAACTTGCAAATTAAAGGGTTTATCATACATATCATGTAATTCAACACATGCTAGAATTAATTCTTGGAACTTGTAATCTAAATCATGGATTAAAACTCAAACAACATCATGACCATGAATTCAATCTAATTCAAACATAGAAATCATAAATCTTGTATTTTGAAAAAGGATTCTTGGGCTCCATGGAAGGTAAGGATCCATGGATGAAAATCTAACATACCTTAATTCGTGAGATTCTTGGAGTTCTTAGAGAGATTCTTGGGATTGAACTTGATTATTGAGAACTAAGGTTTATTTTCTTGAGAGAGAACTACCTTTTGATTTTGGGGAAAAGTGAATAATGAAGGATTTTGCACGTTTTTAGGGCTTAAATCCCATATCTGGGCGGAATGAAATCATGGAAAAAGACTATTTTAACCTTAGGCGCAACTCTAATTTTTCATGAAATTTTCCTGATCTAGACCCCTGGCGCAACGTGCTACTATCGCGCCAAGCCACTGGAAAATTGAATGGTAGTGCGACGTGGTACAATCGCGTTACCACCTTGGACGTGTCCTAGCAGCTCACCGTGATGCGGTGGTATCACGTTGGAACATTGGAAAAGAACAATTATGAACTAAGTCTAAGGCGCGATACGTTAATATCATGGAGCAACACTAGAAATTGACAATTTTTATTTTTACGAACTCCACAATGTGCTACTGGCCTGAATGACGATGTTTAATGACTGAAACTTAAAATCGCCATAACTTCTTACTCGGTTATCGAATTTAGGTGAATTTTATATCATTAGAAAGATAATTGAATTTCCTACGCAATGGCAGGCTCTAATCTAAAAATTACTAAGTATTTTAAAAAAAAATTTAGGATAACCTATGTACTGAGGGTTAATCTAGGCTAGTGAAATATGGGGTATTACAAAGTCCTATGAGACTAACTTGTTTAGAAGAGAGGAATAGATATGACCCTATCATTTATGTGGCAAATCAACGTTGTCATTCTAATCTCCAAGACAGATAAGATCATCATTAGGAATGGATTCAAAATCCACACCATACATATTATTTCACCTTCTTGCTATAAGAATGACTTTACTGGAGTAAATATTCGTGACAGTGCAACAACCAAACAATATTTTCACTTTATTTTTTTCTAAAAGAGACACCTCTACCTTTAAGCGCTTTGAGTGAGAGAAATTCTTCCATACAGTCAATCATATTCCTTGAACATTTGTTATCCATAAATTATCTATGACTGTTTTCTCTTAATCACACCTGTACATGAAGGTCATCTATTAGTTTTGCAAACCTATTTAAGCTTGAGTTCCTAAAAAGAGATAGAGGTATAATAAGGTTTCTTTGTCCAAGCAGGCAGCTTGGCTTTCTTGAGTTTTGAAGAATGACCAGATCCCTTTCTTACTAATCTCTTTTGTTCGACATGATTTGAAAAATTCTTCTTAGATTTTAGCCTAACTTCATATTCATTCTTTACGTGCCCATTTCTCCTATAATGAATATATAGTAGATTGTTAGACACTGGCACATATTTACTACAGGGATTCTAAGGAGGGTTCACTTTTTTGCATCCAAATCCTTAGCCATTGCTTGACCTTTGACTAATTATACTAGCTAGAAATTGAGATGAAGTATTCCATTTGGGGAATTTTTTAAGTTCTTTCTTGATGCATACTAGGTCTCTCTTTAGCCTAGCATTTCTCCCAAGAGTGGCTGCAAGGTCAACTTGAGATTTGTTCATCTTTTTTCAAGCTCAAATTTAATACTACTTGCCTCACTCTTACCATTTGCAATAGACTCAGAGGGGTTTCTTAACTTCTTTTTTAAGTTAGCATTTTTATAGGACATAATACCAAGCCTTTCGTCCAGCTCAGAGATTTGAACCTTTAAGGCAATTTTTTAATTTTCAAAATCATCTAGACTCATGTTCCAAAATATTTTTCCTTTGTAAGCTCACAGAGAAAATCAATCAAGATATTAGCTAAACTTTTTAGTTTCTTCAAGGACCTTGAGATTTTGTTTAATATCAAGAAGGGTTACCTCTTCATCTTCATCATCTTTTGATTTAGCCATAAGAACAAAATGTAAGTTGACAACATTATCTTCATCCTCTATGGACATCATGGAAATATTTTCAGGATGCTCAAATTCATTGGACGAGTCTTCCCATGCAACTCTAGTCTACTTCTTAATATTTTCATCAACTTTTTTTTTGGGCTTATCGAGGACCAGGTTCCTTTCACCAACTTTCTCAGGTTGGATTTTACTATAGTCCTACCTGACTTGACTCGTCCTTTTATAAGACTTTTGAAGTGCTTCCTAAACTCCTTGGCAGTCTCATAATATGAGACTAATTATACTCATTAGTTTTAATGCCATACAAAAGGAGTTCTTAGCCTTAAAGTTCATTTCAACATCTTTTCTATCACCATCATTATATGGCATAGATCTAGTACCATCACCTTCCAATACTATTTCTAATTCCCATTAAAACCATCAAAAATGATGTTCCATAGTTCATAAGCATCCGCTATTACAAAGTCATTCATCATTATCTCCCACTACCAGTAATGTTATCCGTTGAACATAGGTGGTCTTGTTATTGAATGTCCTTCTTCCAAATTCAGTGGAGTATCCATTTGAAGAGATTTTTTATAGGTGTTAAATTTTTAGGAAGAACCCTCTCTAATACCAATAATTGGATTCTGTGCATCCACCATGATACTAAGAACCAAGTCCTTTAATAGATTTGCACAATAGATTTACAAGAGATGAAGTAAGGAGTAGAAAGACAAACAACAACAAGGGTCAAGAGACTAGGTCCCTTGACAGACAGTTCCAGCACTTTAAAGAATAATGAAGTTAAATGTAAGAATAGTAAATGGACACAATATTTATGTGGAAACATCCTTGCTCAAGGAAGGAAAAACTGCGACCTGTCTCACGGGATTTCCAGCAACTCAACTAACTTCAAAGCCAAATGTGACTACATACTCCAATAATCATTAGGATTAAACTCTTAATCCTAACTCTTTATATTATAAGATTGATGTAGCAACTCTACCACACCCCCACGTCTACTAAATCTAGTCAACACTCCTGGGTAGATCTACCCAAGACTTCTGCAACAACTCTACTGCACACGTCAAGCCAACTAACTCTAGTTAACACTCCTAAGTAACTTTACCCAAGAAACACCAAAGAAAAGATGTGAACTCAACTTGACTAAGTTTTATTTGATGCGGCTAACTAACTCTAGTTACGATAACATAACCTAAATACATAGACAAGATCAAATATCTATCCCTTATAACATAGGAGTAGATTCACAATTTCAAGAAAAAAAGACACAATACTCTATAAAACAACAAAAACTAAAGCAAAAATTCAATCATGTCCCTTTATTGAAATGAGAAATGTTCTTTGAATGAGGATGGATTTTTCTTTAAGACATAAGATCTTTGAACTTTTACAAAAACTAGATTTTGCTATTGTAACTTTACCTTATACAAGAGAAAGAAAAACCTAGGGATTATCTCATTGGTTGAGGTTGGATAGGCATGGTGCGCCTCTACTGCAGTGCCACCAACCACCTGCAGAAAAGTGCAACTTTACAGCTGTACCAAGTTGACTCCAGAAGTTCAATGACCGATGGACCTGGTCCGTTATCTTGTCCTTGTGAAATAAGACCCATATGAGGAATAGTTACAACTTGTTCCCCCTGTAACCTTGATTCTCTAGTTCCTTCTGAGATTGAACTTGTGTGGGTACCTGGTTCATTATCTGATCCCTCAGCATATTTGTCAAATCATCAAAATAAAACATAGTACCGTAGTAACTATGCATTATCAAGTAAAAAGCTTAGGATCTTTTGATAAGATGTTGAGACGAGACTTCCATCTATGATTAGGTTTTTACCTAATACTGCTAGCTGATTCATGGATTATTAGCGGCAGAGCCTAGTATTTCACTAAGGAGATTCAATATATAATGATTAAGTAGGCTTATATATATATATATATATATATATATATATAATCATCCCTGTCTTTCTAATCGAACTCAGAAGGAGGTGAATTCGCTAATTTAGGCCTTTTAGTCAGATTCTCTAAGGCTTGAAATGGAGTGATTAGATTGATTTTTTCCTTACGTGGGTTTGCCTCACTTTCGTAGTCTCTCATTCAATTCATTCCTACCCTATCCTAGGAAATTACGTAGGAAAAGGAGTCTCGTACCCTTCTAATCGGAGAAGATTCATTTCCTTCAACCTTTATGCTTTTCAACTTGAGCAGCTTTTCCACAACAAGGAATTCTTGTTTTTGATCTTTTATATACAACAAGGGAGGCTTAACCCTTTGGGAAAAAAGGCGGCCGCCTAAGGCCCCCAAAATTTGAGGGCCTCATTTTTTTAGTAATAATAAATTATAAATTTTTAAAAATGTGTTAAATATTATTTATAAAAAAATAAATTTTTTATATAAAAAAATTTAGATGGAGTTTGATATATATAGTCCATAATACTGTGTCAAGAAATTAATGCATTGACTCTATTATTAATTACAAAAAATTATTAGGAGAAATCGATTATATAAATTTAAAAAGGGATAATACTCATGAAAATACTTGAACTTTGACCGGATTTTTAGTTGAGCATACTGAACTTTGTGGGGGTCCTATTACCCCTCTAGATTATTTTTTTTCATATTTTAATGGCATATATCAATCCACTTGGACCATTGCGTGTAATTCATGCGCATTGGGCATGTGAAAGTGTTAAAAATTGTTTAAAATGTTTTTTGGTCAAACAACCCTCAATTTTTAAATTTTTATAAATTAAATGGTTATTTATTTATTTTTTTTATTTATATCTTCTTTCTCTTATCTCTTCTTTGTTTCTTCTCTTTAATGGTGCTCCATTGGTGTTTCATTGTTGACTTGAAATTGAATTGAACACAATTTCATCACACACACAGAGACCAAATAAGTTATCTTCAACACACCCAATTCAATTACAACAATTTGACCCAATTTCAATACACGCACCAAATGAGTCTTCTTCAATTCCTTCAAAATAGCAAAATATTCCCATCATTGTCATCATACACCAACCCACTATTGGCGCCAGAAAGGAATTTGTCGGCACAATCTTGATAGTAATTGAAATTTTGAATTCTCAAGAAATCAATAAAGATGATTTTCTCAAATTATGATTTTTTTTATTCTTTTTTTTAAATGACGCATTTTGAAGTTTCTTTCAAGATTGGTGATTTAGATTCTCTGAAGCAAATTCTTGCTATTTTTTTCATTAAATTGAACTTGGGGGTGTAAAGATTGAAACTTTCTGAGTTTTTGGTTGTTGGATGCCAATGTTTTGGTTGTAATGGTGTTGTTTTGGGATGTTGGATGCCAATGTTTTAGCCCCAATAGGAATTGGCTTTGTACTGCTACTGAATCTAGTATCAAGATTTGGGATTTGGAGAGCAAGAGTATTGTGGTTGATCTTAAAGTGGATTTGAAACAAAAGAGTGAAATGTTTGCTGCTACTGCTAATTTTTTGTGGATTTTGATGAATAAAAAAGGAGAAGAAAATAAGAATGGAAAATGGAGAAGAATAAGAATGGAAAAGAAATTAAATAAAAAATAATTTTAAATAAAAATACACGTGTCAATATGTCATTGGCGTGTGTACTACACTCTCTATTTTAAAATTGGGTATAGCGTTTTGGGGGGAATTAATTCCACTTTAAAAAAGTCCACAGGTAATAGGACCCCCGCAAAGTTCAGTATGCTCAACTGAAAATTCGGTCAATGTTCAGTATTTTCGTGAGTATTATCCCATTTAAAAATAGACTTTATAAAAATAATTATTTTTTCTTAAAAATGTAATGTGTGCGTTTGATTTTGACCTTAGGCCATGAATTCGCTTAAGCCGCGCCTGATATGCAATGTAATTTTTCAAACTGTGAGAGTTCATTATCATGAACTCCTTGTGGTAGAGAAGGACAAAATCATGCAAGATGGTTCCTTCTGCTGCTATTAAAGTATACTTGGCTGCATATCCCAAGTCTTTTTTTGGATCAGTTTACTGACATTATATTTTCTATGTTAAATAATGTGCATCTTAAATTTATAGAACAAGGGCTATTGGCTCCAAAGCAGCAAATTAACCAGTGACTTATCATCAAAGCATTTGTTGAACCCTCCCTGATTACAAGGAGTGGCTTTTGTTTAGTCACACTGCCACTGCTATTTTAGTCCTGGTTCTTCCGGATATTTCATTTTAGTTTGATCGCTAGTTAGTAAAATAAGTTGTTCGCTTTGCAGTGTGACATATAGTTTAGTGCAACAGTGTTTTTCTAATGCCAAAGGGTCTTATCAACTAAAGAAACATGAAACTGCAGATGATAGGACCAGATAGTGGATATATATATTTTTATAGACTAGAGAGAGTCTGTAACATATGATTTGGGAATATGTGATTTTGCAAACGCAAGAGACATTGAAATATAGAAGGAAAAGCTACCAATAACACCTGAAGAATGGTTTCTTGCTGTATAGTCCGCAAGCCACACATTTCTCGAATGATTTGATGTCCTTTGTCCTCACAAAAGTCAAAAACAGTAGCAGTTGATTATAGTGGATTGCCTTTTCAAGTGTTTTGCTTCTTATAGTAGTCTCTTGAATTATGAGCCACCATCACTAGCCAGCAGCTCCACCTACATTTGTCTTCTTGTTTGTGCTATTTTTGTGCAAAACAGGACTGATAATAGGGCCCTACTCTTTGGCCGACTTCAGTTTACCCAAGGTAATTCTCTTTGGACACTATGCTTTTTTATTTTAACCTTATTTGTTGTTCTGTAGATATGCAAAACAAAATGTAAGATAAGACTGCATACAATTCTTATAGAAATATAAAGTAAAATTGCATATAATAATGAGTTTAAGTTTGATGCATTGTTGGTATATTTTCTTTTTAGATCATAATGTAATTTTTATCTATTGTAGAAGGTCATTCATTTTTATATTTTTATTTGAGAAATGGATGACCTGCTACAGTAAGTAAAAGTTACCTGATGGTATAAAAAAAAATACACTGATTGTGCACCAAACTTAAATTTATGATAGATTCTTATGATTCAATCCTTCCTCGGAAGTTGTGCAGAGCACGACCTTTAGTGCGTCAATCTTCCCACCCACCTTCACCCCCACCCCACCCCACCCCCTGTGTTTTTTTAATGATTTCAGTTTGCCAACCTGCCAAATCTTTTCTTTTTATTTTCCTGTTAAACTTTTGATATTTCATTTCTTGCGACAATATTTGTGGTTATTAAATGATTGATGTAGTAAACTAGTCATTGCGACTTTGATTTGTTGATCATGGACTGCTGGTGTTTTCTCTTTCATTGATTTGATTCTAGCGCATACAGTGAATTACGCGGAGAGAGTAGTCCAAATTAATTGAAATACATGACGTTATGCATGCAAACTTCAGTAGTTTAATCAACATAGACCGCAGAGCACTTGTAAGAGGATGCTTCACATTCAACTAAAGACTCAGTTGACATTCAGGTACAATAGATCAACATGATGTAGGAAAAACATAGAAAATATCTTCAGGTCACTCTAATTTTCTCTTCCTTTCCTCTGTGAATCCGTCAAAGTGAGTAAAAGAACTCATAGTTTCAGAGAAGCAGATGAGTAAAAATTTCTATGTGGTGGATTGGTGGCCTTGAGATGATCTGCAGTGTTGCATGGAACCTCGTCCAGCTCGCTGAAGGCATCGAAAGAACTAGCGAGTTGAATGTCTGTAAGCAATCGGCGAAGGTCAGAGGCCTCTTCCTTGAGCTGCATATTCTCTTCAACGACTTTCTCATGAGATTCTGCGACTTGATTTAACTTATTGATCAGATTGTGGTTCTCTGTTCGAAGACGAAGCACTTGGGACCAGAGTTCATCAAGGTGCCTCAGCTTCCTCATCCTTGATCTTCTAGCTGATTCCCTGTTAGAAATCATTCTCCTCTGCTTTCGTTCATCGATGATTCTATGCTGGTGTTCCTCTGACTCATCAGAGGTCGAGTTACTGCTGATGCATGATGGCTGTGTACTGAAATCTTGAAAAGGAAAAGAGGCCTGATAATTTTGTATGTTGTTATTGGTCAAGAATGTGCTGCTGAACTGGAATGCTGGTAAGGTTTTGTGCATGAAGCTGTAATCAATAGGAATTGATGAGGGGTTTTCTTGTGCTAAGTAGTGGATTTTTGCAGCCTCTGATGAAATCATGATTGATTGTATTTGGAAGAAGCTTTAGTTTGTCGATAAATTAGCTATTAAGGTTGAAGTTATGAGCAGGTTTTATAGGAACAGAAGGCTTGAGAAGTGGGCCAGATTCAGCAACAATGAGGTTACTGTACTGTGAGGAGCTGATGAAAGCAGATAATAGAAGTATTTATTTATGAAGCACACTGAAAGAAAAGGCATCAACGCTTCCTATATGTACAGCACCCGAGGAGAGCGATGTCCTGACTAATCTAAAAATAGCTAATTTTAACTTGGCTCAACTAGCATTTATGCCCTCTAACTTTGGGTATGCACAAGTAGGCACTTAAACTTGTAAGAAATTGAATAAGAAGACACACACGTCCTACATGACATCTGCGTGGCAATTCGCATGAGATTTTCTTGTAAATGTCATGTAGGGCATGTGTACCTACTTGTTCAACTTTATATGAGTTTAAGTGTCCAGCTACTTGTGCACAGTCAAAATTGGATCTCACAAACGTAAGTTGAAGTCAAGTTAACAGGTATGTTTATGTATTATGCCAAACTTAAAACATAACTGTGAAAGGAAATATATAACTAATCCCAACTAGTTTGTGATTGAGACAAAGTTAAAGCATATATAATAGAGTAGTTGGTTTTAAGTCTAGATAATGGGGGCGAGTTAAGCTGATAATGAACCTAATAATATATAGTTAAACTATTAATACGATTCTTATAGCCTGCCCCAGCTAGTATAGGATTAATTGAGGCATAGTTGATGCATATTTAATATAGAAAGTAAAGGCATCATGTAGATGCATGTACGTAGCCATTTAATACATGCAGATGCATGTACGTAGCCATTTAATACATGCATACCATGATAAGTTCTAAATGAAGGTGAATTTTTGGATAATTGTTGAACAGTACATGTAGTGATGCTTAGAAGGAAGAAAAGTTTGTGATGATTGGGACATGAATTATTTAAGCTGGGATTGATATGGAGAAGAAAACAGTTCAACGTCAACTTAGAAGAAACTATATGCAATTTGAAAATCACATTAAAGAATCACTGCCAATAGCAATTGTGAATTGATGACGAAATCTAGGTCTATTGATGAAAAGTTATAAACTATTTAAAGCATGAAAATTTGATGATTACTTTAACAATGATGAGTCGAAAGGCACTCGAGATTGAGATAGAAGGGACCCTTTGAGAAATGTAATATTAGTTTATATTATAGTATTGTTTAACATCACAGAACCTAATTGTTGTCTTCCTAGTTTTTATTCAACTACACATAGTAAGCTGAATTATCCTCCGCACTGTTGAGAACATAATAAAGTTAAAAGGCAAATGTTCAAGTTTGTTCTATATGAAATGGAGCAAAATTTGCTTTTTCCTAATAATTGAGGTCAAGTACCCCAATTCGTCGTTACTAATTGGGGTCAAATTTGCTCCTGGACTATACGAAAAGGGAAAAAAATGACCTTATTTTTAAACGATTTTATAGGGAGAGTAAACATGAACATTTCACAAAGTTTCGAGGGGCAAATTTAACCTTGTCACATAGTTTCAAAGCAAATCTAACCCCTTCATATCGTTTCAAGGAAAATTTGACCTTTTCACATAGTTTCAAAGCAAATTTGGCCCTTCCGAATTTATGACTTTTTAAAATATTTTTGTTCCTTCTTTCTCTCTTGCTACAACTACCTCTACCACTAATCAACCTTTCTTCCTTCTTCCTTCCTGTTTCTCGTTACCATTGTCATCATCACCTCTACCATCTTCTTTTTTCCTTTTCTTTCTCATTCTCTCTCCCCGTCACTCCACCACCTCCTACATTACTAGGGAATGTGTGCTAAACGACTTGAACATGACTACTTTAAAGTAGGTGTATTGCCGTAGATGGATCAATGTAGGAAAAAGGATGATGTAAGAGGTAGTGATACGGAGAGAGAAGAGGAATGAAAAATGTATAGTGATGTAGGGTCAAATCTTATTTCTGTTTTCTCTCTCCGTAGCACTAGCTTTATCTCTCATCACCCTTTTTTGAACTATGTGAAAGGTTCAAATTGACATTCTGCTTAAAACCTTTTTAAAAATAAGGGCATATTTAATTTGTTACTTTTCACAAAGTTTAACGATAAATTGACCCCAACTATTAATGATGAATATATATTGGACCTCAACTATTAATGGAGGGCAAATATGTTTCCTTTTGCATAGTTCGTGAAAAAATTTCACTGTTTATTTTTAAGTGAATAAAAGTGTGCTATGTCTAAATAACTTGAGCTTTTAAATGAATTGGTTACACACTTCAATATGATATCAGAGCAGGAAAATATTGTGGGATCAAATCTCACCACCATTCTTTATCAAAAAGAATATTCACATGCTTAATCCATGAGAAAAGGATCAAATCCACATGTAAAAAGGCGTAATGAGAATCTACCTAAGTAAATAAAATTATGTTTTTTAACACACTTTAACAACCACAAGATCAACCAACTTCTTTAGTACTCCCTTCATCTCAAAATAGTTGGTATGTTTACTAAAATATTTGTCTTAAACTAGTTTTCAGTTTAAAAGATCAAGAGAGCATTAATTATTCTTTTCCAACTTTACCCGTAACATTCATTATTCAAGTAAGATGCACGTAAATAGATAAAAATTAAAAAAAAAAAATAGTTAAATCACACTCCTAATTAATTTTTTCTTGAGAGTTGTGCAAAACCTAAACCTGTCAACTATTTTGATACAGAGGAGTGTTACCCTTGGCATGTTTCTCATCCCCCACGTAATACTTTCAAAGTTCATGCATGTTCTTTGTGGGTTACCTATGTGTTTTAGGATCATGCGAAATCCCTAACATGTAGATAATTTGAAAACTACTCTTTCGACTAAGTTTTAATGTGATATTCTTTTTGGATCAACTTCAAATGATCATAACCCTTTCAATATGAAGCTTTTTGCAATAAAAGACCCACCAAATGAAATATCTTCGAGTTTTCTTTCCAACACACCTGATTTTACTTTAATTTAATTTTGAAGTATAAGGTTATGTACATTTTACCTAAGAATGTCTGTCTTCCAGAGATTGATAACCTGAGTTGACGAGCCATCAACGAGTTGATAGATCGCCTACCAAGTCATTAGACGCAAAATTTCTGCAATTATTTTTAGTTTTCTTAGGGGTAGTTTGGTCTTTTTCTTACCTCAAACTCTCCTATAACTTAAATCACTCAATAAATATTATTTACTTAGCACTTAGCAAGTTTTTATTGCTCCTTCTCCTCTTCACTCTTAAGAGAAAGAAATTAGGGTTTCTCCAAAACTTTCATTTCAAGGATTCCAAACTCAAAGTTTCCTTTAAGAAATCTAGAAGTTGAGGTATGTAGTGTTTGAAAAAGGATTTTCTTTCACCCTTGTGCCCAACAACTTAATTTTTATAATTGATTTTATGAATTTACTTAATAGGGTTCATATCCACTTTACATGATTTGAAACTACGATGCTCTCTTAGGAATGAAATTGTATTTATCAAATTCATGGTTTACTCATGTTTTTACTCATATGATTGATCTCACAAAGTGAATTTTAGTGTTCTTGACATGAAATACCATAAGTTGGAAATGCATATAATTTTAGCATAATTTACTTAGTTTACAAGAAATTCAGACTTGTGATTTTAAATTAATAATGAAATTCACATATGTACTTATGATTATGAAATTAAAACATGCTTGGTTTGAAGACTTATCAGCTCATATGCTTATATAATGGTGAATTTTATTTATTTTATAAGCAATAGTATGGTTTTTGGAGTAGTATCTAGCACTGAGGGGCGAGGGTTTAGCGTATCCTAGTCCCATAAACTACGTACCACCATAGGTATTCATTACTCAACTTGTCCAAATGGGCATTTACAGGTGAGCACATATATATGCCTTTACACATTGGCAAGGTATATTGGATTCTTTCAATGGAGGCATTTACATCGAAGTCCATGTTGCTTGCATGGTTTATGTCGATTAAGAGAATCTACAACAAAATGATGGATTTAGAAACTAAGCATAATGACTCACTGATTTTACTAGCTTTTTCTAAGTACTTATGATTTATGATATTTCAACTTTCGATTATTCATAGTATGGTGAGTCTGTAATACTTATCATGCATGTTTTGAGATCATGAAGCATATCAATTTTACTTATTGCATTCACCCCCATATACTCAGTATATTCTGGAAGTAATATCACATACCCTATGTGCTCTGCATTCTATTATGATGTAGGCTCTAGTGTTTGTCCTCAATAGTATGATTATCCATGATCACCACTACCAACTTCTTGTCAGTTGGTGATTCCTTATGTTCCGAGGACCTGTACTTTGTTTATTTCTGGCATTTCAATTGTAATTTGTTCAGACTTTATGTTTTTCTTTTGGGTCAGTTGGGGTCTGTTCCAGTGACTCTTCAGTATGTTTAGAGGCTTGTCTACACTTGGTTATTTTTAGATACTAGTATGTTTCAGTTGATGTCTAGTTGCATTGTTTTATTGAGACTATACATCCAAATGAATTTAGATTTATTAAGTTGAAGTTTTTGTGTCATATCTTAAGTATATTTGTCATGATTCAGTTCTAAGTAGATACCATGGGTTAGCTTTGGGTCTACTCATAGCCCTAAGTATTGTGTGACATCTAACGGTAGTCTTAAGGAATTATGAATTTGGTATTAGATCCTAAGCTTTAAGGGGTCCTAGGGAGTCTGAAAAATTGTGGTACGTAGAGTCTTAATCATTAGTGTAAAGTGTGCCACACTTATGAGCGAGAAGATACAGGATATATTAGGAACTATCCTTTCTTTCATGGTATTTATCGTGCTCTGGAATTATTTCTATATCTTCTAATTCATGATTTCACATGACAGAGAATGTCTCTTCGCATATCTCACGTCCATAGAAATGAGGCCAACCAGCCCTACCACCACCTATAAATCTGTTGAATAAAAATATCTTGCATGCTGAGTTTTGAGCTTCATTTTAGTATTAGATCAGGTTGTGAATGCTCAGGGTAATCAACCAATGGAAACCCTAATTCAACAGAATGATAACTTAGCTATAGCTAGAGTTTGAGATTTTATGAGGATGAATCCACCAGAGTTCTTTGGTTAAAAATGACTGAGGATCCGTTGTTTTTCATTGATGGAGTAAATAAAATCACTTGGATTATGCATATTATTGAAGTTGAGAGTGTGGAATTTTTATCCTATCAGCTGAAGGATATTTATAATGACTAGGTTACCATATGGATGGAATGCAAGGCTGAGAATACAGCTCCAAAGAGTTGGAATATATTTCAGAAAACTTTTCTGGATAGGTTTTTTCCTCATGAAATAGGGGAGAAAAGGGTAGAGGAGTTCATAAACCTCAAGCAGGGTTCTATATCAGCTAAAGAATACTCCTTTAAGTTTTCACAACTTTCTAAGTATGTTTCATAGTTGTTGCCACTTCGAGGGATCATAAGAGTAACTTTGTCACTAGTGTGTTTGACTTGGTCGTCAAGGAGTGTAGGACTTCCATGCTAATTGGAGATATATATATATATATATATATATATATATATTGCTCGATAGAGGTATTAGCTCATACCTTTGTTGAACCATTTGACTATAATACAAAAATTTTGTTAGATTCAGCTATAGGTAGTCAAGCATTAGAGAAAACCTATGATTAGTTTTATACCTTATTGAACCATATTACCTAGACAAATTTGGACTGGCATGGTGACATATCCAGAAGTGCAGTGAAAAATTATTCGGGCATGATCAAAGTTTATAGTGTCACAGCCTTAGCCACCTAATTGGCTTCCCTTCAAAATCAGATGATGACATAATTTTTATCAAGTTGGATGTAAATCGATCTGAGGCTAAGGTTAATGCAGTTCATCAGACCCCATCTTGGTATGAGATTTGTGGTCATAGTGGTCATTCTTTAGACTAATATAGGGTAAACCCAGAGTCTTGTCAAATTTGTGGGCAATGCACAGAAGTTAACTTATGCAAATGCCTACAATGAAAAGTAGCAGAATCAACCCAATTATGCATGGGGAAATAATTAAAATTAGTAGTTTCAGCAGCAACACATCACACTAGCCAGTAATATAGAGGATACTTTGTAGAAGATCCTGGCCAAGAAAGAAAAAATGGCTACTGAATTAAAAAATCAACAAATTACAAAGAAGAAGTTAGAGACATGGTTGGGGCAGCTAGCTCTGGTGCAAAATACCAGACCCCAAGGTGGATTGCCATGTGATAATAAAAATCAAAAGCAAATTATGAAAATAACCCTGAGGAGTGGTAAAGATCTTGTTGATAGGTCTTTTAAGCAAAATAAAGAGGTGCAGACATAGTTGGTACCTCAGTAGAGTGAAAAAAAGTAATCTGAAGATGATGATGCTAAAAGATCAAGGAAGTGTAAGTACCCAAAAGTTAAGGCTGCAGAGCAAGTGCATGAAAGACTACCAACACCATTCCTTTAAAGGCACAAAAAAACCAAGAAGAATGCTTGTTTCAAGAAATTCTTTGACATGTTTGGAGAACTTCACATTAATCTTCCTCTTTTAGGTGTTTTGCAAAGAATGTCTAAGTACTTGAAGGATATGGTGACTAATAAACTAAACTGCAAGACATTAAGATGGTGGCACATATTGAGAAGTGTATTTCGGTAGTGATGCAGAAGATGCCCAAGAACTTCCCATACATAGGGAGTTTCATCCTTCCCATACAAATTGGTGATAGTGATTTGGTCTATGTTTTGAGTGATTTAAGGGTGAGTGTAAACTTGATACCCCTATCATTGTTTAATACTCTAAGTTTGGGTAAGCCGAAACCATGCTTTGTAGTACCATAGATGAAAGACCAAACCAGAGTTCATCCCAAAGGAATCATCAATTATGTGATTATCAAGGTTGGTAAATTTATTATACCTATTGAATTTATTAGTCTTCACTATGATACAGATGACAGAGTGCCAATCATTTTGGGATAACTATTCTTGGCAATGTGAGGAGCACTGATTTAGGCGAGCGAGGGCACTCTCAAGCTAAGATTGGATGATAAAGAGGTAATCTTCAAAGTCTACAAAACACTTAATCCACCTTCTCATTATAAAGACTTTTGTATGATAACCGTCATGGAAATGGCTGAGTGTGCATGATGGAAAGTGCACCACAAAATACCTCTTCGGACTCTTTCATAAAGTTGTCTAAGCCCCCAATCATACTTGAAATATTGAAGTTGATAGTATTGAGGTGAAGATTGATGACCTTGGAGTTCACGCTTAAGAGGTCAAAAACAAGTGAGAAGATGGCCTCTAAGTAGAAGGAAGAGAATAAAGGACTACGATTGAGTAGTGATGTAGGTAGTGTCGTGACATAAAAACAGACATTGCATGGGAGGAAACCCAAGTAAAGTAGGTATTTTAGTTTTAATTTACGTAGTTTTTGTTTTGGTTGAGTCATAGATTAATGGAAAGTCTGAGAACTAAACACTTAAGCTAAAGAGCATGGAAAAGATGGGGTGTGGGGTCCAACCAACCCTATTTATGTTTAAAGATGTTGCTAGATAGGCCTAGAGGCCTCAGGGAGTATTTCTATCCTTACTTTTGAGTTTACTTTGGGGATAAAGTGAGTTTTTTAAGTGTGGAGCGGGAAATTCCCATGGTTTCAGGTGAAGTGATGTTATAGGGTCTGTTCTTATGTGTTTTATTAGTTTTTGACTAAATTTAAAAAATTACAAAAAGATTTCTTTTTAGTTTTTAGTTTTGTTTTGTTGGTGTCAGTTTATTAGGTGCACACTTCACCCATCCCGTGGTTGTTTTTTTATTCTTTTCCATAGGGGCGCCCTTTGAAATGATATCCTTTTTTCTTCTTTTAGGAGAAAATTTTAAAATTTTTGTGGTAGGTAAGTGAGATGTTCTTGTTAGTACTATGTGGATTGCATGATGCAAGTTGTTTTGGTTGAGAAAGCAAGTTGGTTGTGTTAAATAGCTACTTTTAAGACATAGAGGATCTTGTTTATAATTGTTGTACATTGCTGGATTAATTATGATTTCATATGATTGCTTGGTTGAAAGTATATAATGATACTTCTTGAGTTGGACATGTGCCACGTGTGAGTAAGATTTTTGTTTTATTACTTGTTTCCTTTTGATGTCTAGTACTTGCCTAGTGTTTGTGAAAGTAAAATAAAGAGTGGGGGTTTAGGATATGATATAAGAATTTCTTTGATAGTCATATTCCATACCCTCTGTGATCTATCCTTATGCATAATCTTTGTTAGCCATGTTGATCCTTTAGCCTATTCTTTGATATAGCATGTTCCATTTCTTTGGTTGGACACTAGTTTGACCCAAATCTCCTAAGCGCTTTAGTTAAAAATTAATTTGGTTTAGGAATAAGAAAATAAATAGGGAAAAGTTGAATGTAAAGCTCATAAAAAGTAGCTATTGGGGTTTTTAAAAAAAAGTAATGTGTTATGGTTGGGAGGAATGCAATTAAAAAGAGTAAAATTGTGCTAAGAATTTGATCATGAGTTGATGAAGAATACTCCATCCAATAATTGTGAATTAACTTAATGAGATGGGGCAAAACAAAAGAGAATGGGAAGGTAGAGGTGTCAGAGTGTGGTTGTTTGGAGATTGATCTAATGTATGTATGATGTCTTAAAGCACTTCGGTAAGATAGTCATTATTTCTGGCAAAAATAGTTATTACCTATCCCTTAGCCTATATTATAACCCTCAATGTCCTAATTGATCCTAAGTTTCAACATTTTTGGTATTAGTGGAGTACTATACTAAGGGAAAGCCTACGGTTCATCTTGTGAAACTTGTGAATTCTTTGTAAGAGTGAGCGTAATTTGATTCTTGTACCCATTCTAGTGATAACTGCATCTTCGAGAGTGAATATGAGTAACTCTCTTATTGTGAGGGCACATGTTTGAAGATAGATAGGTGATTTGTATGATATCTTTAATTGAGAAATACGCATTAGTTTTCCAACTTAGTGAGCTAATTATTGAGGCTAGGATGTTTCAAAGTAGTATTCATGATCTTTTTAGTGTATATAACTTGCTTAGTGTAAAACTTGGTATCTACGCAGTCATTATAGTGCTAGTGTGAAGGCCTTGCTTGTAGTAATAGTATTGGAGTCTTTTTATGATCTTGATACTTAGGTGAAGAGTTGTTCAAGGAAAAACAAGGTTGTAAGTGTGGGGTGATGATCTTAGGTGGATTTATGCACGTATGTGTTGTTATCTAGTCTTAGTTAGCTTAGTTTTGAGGACTTCTCATGGGCTTAATGATCTAATCCTAATATAAATAAGAATCTAAGTGTTAATATGTTTAATGTTAGTGTTTAAGGTGTGTCATAATGAGTTTGGAGTCAAAACATTAAGTTAAAGTTCAAACACAAAAACTAGTACTATTAACTTGAGCTATGTTCCTTACTAGTTCATCGTGTTGGATTCGATTGAGTTTTGAGCTCTAATTTATGGTGTTTGATATGGTAGGATGCTTGGTGAGATGATTGGTATAATATATGGATGAGATACAAGTTGTAAAACAATAGGAAAATTTCCACAAAGCTTGGACTTAAAGGACAAACCCATGGGACAAAGCAATACAAAATATGGAAAATTGGGACTTATTAGCGTGCCACGAACCCTATGCACCATAAAAATGGTGTGGAAAGACCTTGGTTGCATTGTGGAATATCTAAACTAGTATCCCTCTACATTTTTGGCATGCCACACTGCCTAGATGACGCGATATTGGTGTGGTATGCTGCTATGTTAAAAATGGGCAGGTTGGTCTTATTATAAATAGGACACTTCAACTCTTTTGCAAACACCTTGGACGACCTTGGGGCATTGACCCACGAGTAAGGAGGCTGGAATTAGAATTTTATTCCTTTAATTTATTTTATTCTTGGATTATAACATTGATTCATCCGTTGTGATTACGTGTATGTCTATGAGTAGCTAAACTCCCTTTTCTAAGGTTAAGGCCAAGAACAAATTACTCTTGTCATGAATTGAATTGTTTTTGGCTATTTATCATTGTTGATTATTTATTTATCCTTTTATTAACTATTTTAAGGATTCATGGCCTTTATAATATATGCTTAGTGATATCATGAGCCCGAAAGAAGGAACGATAGGATAGAACATGGGATAAATGGAATAGGATCGTAACCTCTCAATTGAATGATGTTATGATTTTCATTTAGGGTCGTAATATACCTATGTTACCTATTTGGTTTAATTATGGGATAAAATATGAATGTATTTAACTAGTTCTTACATCCCTTCTCAATGATGTAGTTGTGGTGCTAAGTTGAATGGTTGATTAGAGGTTCGGAAGGACAAAGTCATAGTATCAACCCCATAGACCAACAACCAAAATAATTAACCTAACCAACAAAGTTATATAGCTTATGATAATTTTTGGTGTTCCTTAACCCTAGCTTTCTCCCATTATTGTTCAAGAACCATTAATTATCGTAATGTTCACTTCACTTTTAGTTTATAACTCTCAAAATCTTTTGGTTAATTTAGCACTGGTTTAATCTTGATAGTGAACTAGAATTGGATAGTTATTTTACATAAGTCCTTGTCGATCGATACTTGGCTTTTATAAGGTCATTTTAATATTGGTAGACTAGGTAAACTTGTGTATGTGCTTGGGCACAATATTGTGTCTGAGGGGGATCGTGACTATCTTTGAAAATAAATTTGATTTCATGCCAAGTCACTCAACTACTAAGGCCATTCATCTTGTGAGGAGATTAGTGGAGCAGTTTTGAGAGAAGAAGAAAGACTTGCACATGGTTTTCATTGATCTTGAGAAGGCATATAACAAGGTCCTCAGAGAGATTTTGTGGATGTGCTTGAAGGATAGAGGGGTGCCCATGGTATACACTGGGTTAATTCAGGACATGTATGATGGCATAAAGATTTGTGTGAGTACTGTAGGTGGATATTTAGAGCACTTTTCCATTTTGATAGGGTTGCACCAGGGATTGACTCTTAGCCCATTTTTATTCGCCTTTGTGTTGCATGTGTACTTGGGCATAATATTGAGGCTGAGGAGGATCGTTTCTATCTCTAAGAATCAGTTTGTTTTCATGCCAGGTCACACGACTACTGAGGCCATTCACCTTATGAGTAGATTAGTGGAGTAGTTTTAGGAGCAGAAAAAGGACTTGCACATGGTATTGTTTGATCTTGAGAAGGCATATGACAAAGTCTCCTAGGAGATTTTATGGAGGTGCTTGAAAGCTAGAGGGGTGCTCGTGGCATACACTAGGTTGATTTAGGATATGTATAATGGCATAAAGAATCGTATGAGGATGATAGGTGGAGATTCAGAGAACTTTTCCATTTTGATACGGTTACACCATGGATCGACTCTTCGCCCATTTTTATTTGCCTTGATGATGGATATTTTGATGTGATGTATTTAAGGCTAGGTTCCTTAGTTTATGTTATTTGTTGAAGATGTGGTACTGATAGACGGGACTCGTGGAATAGTTAATGATAAGTTGGAGATTTAGAGACAGAACCTTTAGTCAAAAGGATTTTTGCTGACTAGGACCAAGTGGAGTACTTAGAATACAAGTTTAGTGATTTGGTATAAGAGGCTAACGTGATAGTGAAGCTGGATTCTCAGGCCATTTAGAAGAGGGATAGTTTCAAGTCTCTTGGGTTTATGATTCAAGGAAATGGTGACATTGATGAGGATGTCACGCACTGTATTGGTGCAGGGTGGTTGAAATGGAGTCTTGCTTCGAGAGTCGTATATGATAAAAAGGTGCCTCTGAAGCTTAAAGGTAAGTTTTAAAGAGTGAAAGTCCGACCGTCTATGTTGTATGGAGTTGAGTGTTAGATAACTAAAAACTCTCACATCTAATAGATAAAGGTGGCAGAGATAAGAATGTTACAATAGATGAGTGGCCTCACTAGGAGAGTTAAAATTAGGAATGAGATTATTCGAGACAAGATGGGAGTGGCTTTCATGGAGGACAAGATACAAAAAGTTAGGTTATGTTGGTTCGGGCATGTGATACAGAGGGGATCAGATGCTCCAGTACGGAGGTGTGAGATACTGGCTTTGGATGGTTTTAGACGGTATTAGATAAAGATGATTTGGTATGATCTGGAGTAGTTACAGCTTACGGAGGACATGACCCTTGATAGGAAAATGTGGATTAAGGTAGAGGGTTAGGGGATAGGAGTGCATCTGTAATAATAAGGGTAGTACTTTGTTTGTATCTGGAGTTTCTTATTTGTAGTTAGGTGATGTTTATGATTTTGAATAGATAGTTGATAGTATTTATCTTATGGTTGTATTATTTCCTGTATTAGCTAGGAGTGTTAGTTTATTTTCCATACTATATTAGTTTATATGCTTTTATGTTTTGCGTTTGTTATATTGTTACCTGTCCTAAGTCGAGGGTCTATCGAGAATAGCCTCTCTACTTTACTGAGAAAGTGGTGTGGTTTGCATACACTTTACCCTCTCAAGACCCCCACTATGTTGGACTACACTGGGTATGTTGTTGTTGTTGTTGCAGTAGGAGTAGTAGTATCTAAAACCAAGGAGTGAGGGTTTACTGTAGACTAGTCCCACAAACTATGTGCCGCCGTAGGTGTTCATTATTCAGCTTGTCTAAATGAGCATGCACAAATGATCATATTTATATGCCTTTATATCCTGGCAAGGTATATTAGATCCTTTCAATAGGGGTGTTTACATCGGAGTCCAAGTTGCTCATGGTTTATATGGGTTAATAGAATTTCCCACTGAAATAATGGTTTTAGAATCTAAGTGTAACGACTCACTAATTTTAATAGCTTTTTCTTAAGTACTTATGCTTTATGATTTTTAGCTTAAAGTCTTATTCATGAGTATGGTGAGTCTGTATACACTTAGCATGCATGTTCTGAGCTCATGACGTATAAACTTTACCTATTGCATGCACCCCCATATACTCAATACATTCCAGAAACTCTATGTGCTCTACATCCTATTATGATATAGGTTTTGGTGTTTGTCCTCAACAACACGATTAGCCACGATCACCACTTTCAATCTCTCATCAGTTTGTGATTCTTCATGTTCTGAGGACCTAGATTATGTTTACTTCTAGAATTTTAGTTTTGATTTTGTTTAGACAGTATTTTCCTTTTAGGTCAGCTGAGGATTGTCCCATTGGCTCTTCATTATGTTTAGAGTCTTGTCTAGACTTGGTGGTTGTTTCAGATACTAGTATGTCTTAGTTTATGTCTAGTTACATTATTTTATTGAGACTGTTCATCTAAACGGATTCAGATTTATTAATTTAAAGCTTCCGCTTCATGTTTTAAGTAAATATTCCATCATTTAGTGCTAAATAGATACCATGGGTTAACTTTGGGGGCTACTGGTAGTCCTAAGCACCGTCTGACATCCAAGGGATAGTCTCGGGGCACTACACCCACTCTTGATCTGCAAGAAAAATAAGTAGTTGAATGTACTAATCTTCTTATACATATAAGTTCAGAGAAGGGTCGAATCACATTGAATCTATAATTTTTTCAAGAGGTTGCTTTTATGGATTGGTCTTGTGCCATCCTAATCATATATGATGACAATTGTTGTTGTTTCAACAAAAAGGATACGAATTCTTTAATTTAGCATGCAACATTTCAAAAAGAGCATATAGCTATTAAGATATATAGAATTACAAAAATTAGAAATTATGTAACTATCATCTTTTTCAGTTATTGCTCTCGTCGGACACTCTATTTTCTTACAATTTGCCTAAATGAGTACATCAGTTAACTATTTTAGCCATTCTTTATTTTTATTTGAGGAAATGCCCAAATAAATGTAAATAGAAGTACCTTTGGTTAATATTATGAAGTGATGAACCCACATACATCTGAATGAGAACTCTCATGTACTATTCGCCGTGATATCCATCTACAATAGAAATATATCTAGGACTCTTGTATATGTAAACTACTCCTAGTCTAGTTAGGTATCAATTGAACCCAAGAATAGCACAAGTGCTCTAGGACATTACGTAGACTATGTGTAGTAGTTAGAAGACTACTTATTAGTCATCCATAAATATAGGCATTATGTATAAGCATATCATTAAGAAACATATGATCCTTCTCGCTATTATTTTGACTATGTTATTCTACATGGTATCTGAAAAATATTAAACACAGCTACATTGAACACACAAAAACCTTAGTCCAAAAACAATGACATCCACTTCAACCACAGCAACCTTGTCACATTCTGTAACCTCAATTCATCACCTTATGGATACATGTCATTACAAACACAAGCCTAATAACTGCCTTATTAATAGGACTTTATCCTTCTATTGATGAAACATATGAAAATGAAAGGTTTGATTTATGAAGTTAAGCATGAGCAGTATGAATTTGAAGCAAAAACTGATCGACACTGCAAAGGATGTCGAAGAAAGGAAAAGGACAAATCTCTTGTCCTAGAATAAAAAAAGAAGGATGTTCTTTTCAGAACTTGGATGTCACGACCCGAGGCTACCCCTAGTCATAACATGGTGTTTAAGGCCACAAGTGACCCTAAGATAACCCATGATCTGGTACCTTCTGTGAGCATTGAATAAGATGATACTGAACCATTATGTGTGGAAGCTAAACTGATAAAATTCTATTAAGATGTAATACTAAAACAATACCCAACATGTCTGAACTACTAATAAAACTAAAAACAAGTTTGAATATCTGAATACCTCAAAGCCACTAAGACAAGAGGAGTTGATAAGACAAACCCCCAACTAACTCCGACTAACTGAAATAATAAAAGTACTGAAAATAAATACATATAACTTGTCCTCGATAGATGAGGACTCACCACAACTACGGCTGAATGGTACTGGACTGACTAAGGGCACTCAGGGAACTGAATGTCCGAACCTATGTTATAACACAACATAGCGCAAAAGAGAGTATGCGATCAGTACTTTGAATGTAATGGAATGTGAGATAGGGAAAAATGAGATAAATATAAATATTGGGCATAAATGCATGAAAATGTAAAACGAATGCAAGACCAAGCATAACCATGTGCTAAAATCATTTGTAAAACTGGTTAACTAAATATATGATAAACTGAACACTTGGTCATGCAAACCTAAGCTGATGTGGTCTGAATACTGAACTAAGACTGTGGGATCTAACATTTAAACGACATTCCCTAATATGAGCTAATAGAGGTCCAACTTGTAACCCAGTTGGAAGGGTGTCAATACCTCACCACGGGTACTGACGCTGACAGTGTGGATCCATAAAGCTGATGTCCTAAAGGACTCTAGAGTCGAGCCTAAACTGATGGATGACCCCTGAGAGGAAGTCAAGCCTAAACTAATGGGTGACCCATCATAACCTACGCTGGCTTCGTAGTTCTGGAACTCAGGGACAGCTACAAACGACTACGCCTAAGCTGATGGGAGAGTCGTCATCCCTGTGTTCGCTCGATGCTAAGATATAATTCCAACCAAATAACACTGGTGTTATCATTTGCTTAAAATTATGTGGTACTGATAAGTTCTCAGTGTGGACATGGTAATATGAATATGGTAGTAAAATCACTATCTGAATAACTAGTCACGTGAAAATGGGAACATGTATAGATAAATAGGTATCGTGTGTTCATAACCCTCTACTACTGAATAATACTTTAAATACTATGACATCATTTTAAAACACCATAAAGGAGTTCATGATTTAAAGACCCAAAACATAGATTATATCCCCAATCGATAGAACCTATGATTATGAGTATGGGAATATGTTAAACTTATGAGGACAACATGCTCACATGGTTTAATTCATGAATTGGTAAGTTAACATGGTGTCAACTGAACATGATATGGGTGATTGAAATTTAAAGCATGTAATACAAAATTCACATGGGGAAACGTATTGGTATGGCTTGAATTTAAAAAATTATTAAGAGAATGTTAAGTAAATTCATACTTAACATTGAAATTTCATAAAACAAAGGAAAAAGGGTTTACACATGAAATACAAAGGATTCTTGGGACTCAATGGATGGAAAGAACCCATTGATGAATACTCCACATACCTGAGTTGCTTGAATTCTTGAAGAAGGCTTAGAATTGGGACCTTGAATGATTGAATTCTTGAGAAAAGCTTTGATTTTTGTGTTCTTAGGAATGGGGGATGATTTCACGTTGTTAATTGATGAGGAATGGGGCAAATAATACCCCTCTTGGGTTTTAAATCATGATTTTAATGATTAAAGAGCGGGGGATAGACTAAAATGCCCCTCTTGAACCTTTAATAAGGTGTAGAAAAACACAGCCTCTGTGGCACGGAGGCCATTTCGGAGACTAGCCTCTATGAAATAGTATGTATCGGGGAGGTCCAGCCTCCAAAATGCCCAAATTGCGGAGTCATTATGACTATGTGGGCTAAAAAAACCCCGAACCCCTTCCTAAAATTTTGAAACTCTCTCGGATAACCTTTTTAACATCCCTAAACATATTTCAACTCATAAATCAATGTTTTGAACTCGAGAAGGTCAAAAATAAAATGTTCAAAATCTTGAGGTCTTAAAATTGCCAAGTCTCTTGTACTTAGTGTGATATAAATGCCTTTAGGACTTCTAAACAAGAGGGGTATAGCTGAAAACTTATCTAGGATCTTATGGGGTATTATAATATCTCCCCCCTTGGGATCATTAGTCCCTCAATGAAACTATTTAAGCTGAGATACTAAGAAAATTGAGTTCATGTACTGAATACTTATGAGTTGAATCATGATTAAATAACTGAATCTGAAACATAATACCTTGACTGACACATCCCAAAATTGGGCCATATCATATGGGCACCCCGAGCCTACATGAAATAGAGGTCGCTCGATAACCCATCACAATCATCACTTCAATCACATGGGTTGGGTGAATCTCGACCATAAAATGAGATAGCAGAAAACATACTACAAGTCATAAATTAAACATGTCTAAGAACTTCATTAGATTCATCAACTAACCAATGTACCCAAGTCCACAGTCATCCATAATACCTCTATACAACCGAAGTTTAGAAATGTATATTTCGGGACAAGCCCACGACAATAGCCAAACCAATTCAAATGACTAAGTATAAAGATAGGAGACCAAGGATGAAGGTCTTTCGAAGAAAGCAAGCTCACCCCTCCAATACCACTTCGATCACCTAATCACTGTGCGGGAAGAGAAAAAGATGCACTAGTCACTATGTCATATGGGGACATAGCATTCGGAGATAGTTAGCAGTTAGAACACTAGTATGTAACTCAAGGATAAGGATAAAATAGTATCGTTATTCAACAAAAAGTCAATATATATCATATTCAATCACATTCATAACCTTATCCATAAATATAGGCATATCACATGCTAACCAAAGGGACAAGGCCTATCAACACTTAGGAAGCACTCATTAATCATGCATGCAATGAAGGACTCCAACCTTCCACATTAATAGATTCAAGCATTTCTTATTAGGCATAGGACTTTAACCATATGTTACATATCATTAAGTAAGGGATCCTAAACACATACACATCCATTTAATTGAGGGACTCTAACCACTCGCACACATTCATTCAAGAAAGGGAATCTAACCACATGCTCACACATTAGGGGATGGACTCAAACCTCATGCCATATTAGATAGGGGACCCTAACCCCAAGCCAATTCATTTGGCGAGGCACTTCGACCTCCTGAGATCTCATTATACAAATGGACTTTAATCATAAGTGATTCCATTGGGCAAAGGACTTTAAACTTAAGCCATCACGACTCTCATTAGTCGACATTGGGACTCTAATCCTTTTTTCCATGCATCCACATACATTAACTTCTACATATAAGGACTTTAACCTATTTAGCCAATTCAACACCATACATGACCACATGGTATTAGTGGGAGCTTCCATTTATTAACCATTTAAATAGGCCAATGCCTTAATTCAACATATCATATAATTCAAACTATGGTCCTCATGACCCATACAATCCATTCACACTTCATTAGCAGTTCTATACTACAATTTAGTCCAATACACAATGCAAGTTCATTTTCATGTTAGGGACTTTAACCCTCTTATTATTCATCAAACCATCAAGGTCATAAGTTACGCAATACATGGCTCATTTTACCTTCACAATATCATTTATCAAGTATTCACGCATATTGGTCCATTGCCTTAGTTAAACTCATCATCATCATGTAACTAGACATCTCAATTTGACATTTTCACAAATACCTCATGTGTATACCTTGAACAAGGTTATTTTCATGGTGGAAATCATCAAAATTGGGGATTCTTAAGACACACATGTTAAACCATATACAAAAAACATTCACATGTACAAGTCATCATCACTAACATAATAAAACACAATTATAAGAAAGAATCATAATTATTCATCATTAAGCAACAAAACCCTTTTCATTTGATTTCAAAATAACCATGTACACTTACTAATCCAAATGTGAAATACATAGGCTTAAATTTATTTAGAGGGGTAGAGGTGCATGCGTTAAACAAGATGAATCACAAAGAATATTGAATCATCTTTGCCCCTTAAAGACGACTCTTGAAACCCTAGCCTCTAATTCTTCAAAGATGAGTTTGAGAGAGTATTTAGGGTGTTTGATCTATCAACTTGGATGTTTAGAAGGCTACACACACTTATATAATGAGAGGGATCAGGGTTTTAGACATGGGAAATGGACACAAGGCCCTTAGTTAAAAGCTGAAAATTGACCCTCCAGGAGTATGACTTACTATACGACTCACTTAAGTAGTCGTAGCCTAGGGTACGAGTCAGAGTACCTCTCGTACCATGAGGATGGTTGAATAGTGACATGAGGGTACCTCTTGTACCCTAGGCTTCTCTTAGGTCACATACACTATTAAGGGTACGACCATGCACCTTTGAGTCATATCCAAAGGATACGACTCACCCCTAACTCATACACAACAATTTTACCCAAAATAGTCCACTTCCAAACTCATGACTCCCTTATACGACTCATACCCTTTGGTACGATTGAGAGGAGGATAACTCATACCTAGGACAGTGAGTGACCCTCACTATAATGCCTAGGATATGAGAGGGGAGGAGGAGAAGGATACCACTCGTATCCAAGGGTACGACTCAATTCCCTAGTCGTACCCACCCCAGTGACACCAAAAGATAAATTTTTTCAATGGTTCTAAGTCTAGGTGTGTCAGGGACTAAACTGAATTTATGAATGCTTGCTATGACATGAGGATGGTTGAATAGATGACATAGAAAATGAGATAATCAATTTAAGAGAAACCACTAACTCAGGCTGAATTTGAATTCGTAGAGAAAAGATGGGGTAACTTGGATCGCATATATTATTCTATTTACTAAGTATCTCCCTCAATGGAATGATTTCTCCATAAAACCTTAACCAAAGGAACTTCTTTATTCCTCAACCTACGAGTCTGATGGTCAAGTATCTCAACTGGGAGTTATTCCTAGGAAGGACTATCTTTCACGCCCATACTCTTAAAAGAACAACAGAATTTGAGTCACCAATACTTTTCTTTAGCAAAGAGATATGAAACACTAGATGCATAGATGTCAAATCTGCAGGCAACTCTAACTTATAAGCTACCTTCCCAAAATGGCTCAAAATCCTATATGGTCCAACATAGCGCGGACTGAGCTTCTCTTTCTTACCAAATATCTTCACCCTTTTCATAGGAAAAAAATAAACCAAGTCACAAACATCAAACGCGAGATCTCTTCTCCTCACATCTGCATAGGATTTCTGAAGACTTTGGGTTGTCTTTACCGTTTGTCAGATCAATTAAACTTTCTCTATCACCTCATAAAGTGAATTTGGTCCTATAAAAGCAGCCTCACCTATGTCAAACCAACTAATAGGAGATCTACATCTCCTTCCATAGAGTTTCTCAAATGGAGCCATCTGAATACTAGAGTGATAGTTGTTTAGGATAAATTAATCAAAGGTAAGTGGTAATCCTAACTACCCTTAAATTAGATAACACAAGCCCTCAGCATATCCTCTATGGCTTGATGGTCCACTCGGCATGTCCATCTTTCTGAGGATAAAAAGCTTTACTGAGATGAACTTGGGTACCAAGACCTTTTTTAAAGGCCTTCCAAATGTGAGAGGTAACCTAGGTACCTCTATCTGAAATGATGGTCAATGGATGCAACTTTACCAACTCTCTAAGATAGAGTCTATCATAATCCTTAGCTGAATACGAGGTATGAACTAGGAAGAAATGGACTACCTTGGTCAGTCAAACTATAATAACCCAAAATAAATCATGTTGATGATGCATACGAGGTAACTCTATCATAAAATCCATGTTCACCACCTCCCACTTCTAAGTGGGGATTCTAAACTCTTGAAGTATACCACTAGGCCTCTGGTGCTCAACCTTATACCTGCTGATAAATAAAATAATTATCCATGAATTCTGCAATATCTTTTTTCATACCACTCTACCAATAGATTTCCCGCAAATCACGTTACATCTTAGTGTCTCCTGGGTGAATAGAGTATCACGCACCATACGCTTCTGCTAATATTCGCTATGTCAAACCATCAACACACGAACACATAACATACCTTGATAACAAGCACACCATTTATCCATTGGGAGAAAACCTCAAACTTCTGATCTTGAACTACCTCCTTCAACTTGACTAAAATAGGATACCTGTATTTCTTTTCTTTCACTTCAGCAACTAATGATAATTCTAAACCATTCTAAACCCATATACTACCTTCGGCTGAATGAACCAACCGAACACCTATCCTAGTAAGCTGGTAAACCTCACGGACTAACTCTTTCTTATTATTCTCAACATGAGCAACACTTTCCATAGACAATTTACTAAGGGCATCGGCTATTACATTAGCCTTACCCAGGTGATACAGCATACTCATATCATAGTCCTTTAACAATTCCAGCTATCTTCTCAGATGAAGATTCAGGTCTTTTTGCAAGAACAAATACTGTGAACTCTTTTAATCTATAAACACATCAACATGAACCCCCTAAAGGTAATGCCTCTAAATCTTTAAGGCAAAGACAACTACTGCCAACTCAAGGTCATTAGTCGGGTAATTCTTCTCATGGGTTTAAGCTATCTAGGGTATAGGCTATAGCCTAACCTCACTGTATTAACACACAAAAAATACAAACTCTATAAGCATCACAGTAGACTACAAACCCATCTGTACCATCTGGTAAAGTAAAGACTGGAGCAGAAGCGAGTCGACTCTTTACTCCTAAAAAGTCTTCTTGCAAGAATCTGACCACTGAAATTTAACTTTTTTTTGGAAATTGAGACACGGGCAAATCAATAAAAGAAAATCTATCAACAAACCGTCTATAGTAACCGGCTAAACCTAAGAAACTCCTAACATCTGATGGAGAGATGGGTCTAGGTTAGTTTTTACCATTTTGATATTTTGAGGATCAACTCGAATACCATCACAGAAAATTGATGTGACTAAGAAAAGCTACTGATCTTAACTAGAATTCACATTTATTGAACTTAACAAATAACTGGTAATCCTTAAGGGTCTATAATACAACCCTCAAATGGTCTGCATGATCATTTCTACTACGAGAATAGACGAGGATGTCATCTATGAAGACTATGACAAACATGTCCAAGTACTACTTGAACACCTGTTCATCAAGTCAATAAAAGATGCAAGAGCATTCATTAGTCCAAAAGACATAACTAGGAATTCAAAGTGACTATATCAAGCTTTAAAGGTTGTCTTCGAGGTGTCATACTCTTTGACTCTAAGCTGATGATAGCCAAACCTGAAGTCTATCTTAGAGAAATAAATTGCACCCTAAAGTTGGTAAAATAAGTCATTAATTTTGGGGAGAGAATACTTATTCTTGATTGTGACCTTGTTCAACTGATGGTAGTCAATGCATATTCTTAGGGAACCATCTTTCTTATGCATGAAGAGAACTAGAGCACCCTATGGAGAAATGTTAGGCCTAATGAAACCTTTATCTAAGAGATCTTTCAACTATTCCTTTAATTCCTTATTCTCAATTAGATCCATTCTGTAAGGTGGAATTGAGATAGGCTTGGTATCAAGGAGGAGATCTATTCTAAAGAAAAATTCCCTTTCAGGAGGAACTTTGGGAAGATCTTCAGGGAACACTTCTAGAAACTCATTCATTATTATAGCTAACTCAAGACTTGAAGTTTCAAAATTTGAGTCTTTAACTCAAACGGGATGGCAAATATATCTGTTGGATATTATCTTTATTGCCTTAAGATAGGATAAAAATTGAATCTTAGGCACTAATGTACTGCCCCTCCATTCAATAATGGGCTCATTAGGAAACTAGAACTAGACAATTCTATTTCAACAGTCAACTGAGGCATAGCACAAGTGGAGCCAACCTTTGCTGAGAATAACATTGAAATAAGTAGTCTCTAAATCCACAAGGTCAACTAAAGTGACTTTCTGAGACACTGGATCTGTATACCTTCCTGGATATAATAGAACTACCCACTGGGGTAGACACTAAGAAAAGGTCTAGTATTATGTCGAGACTGACACCGAAGTCTACAGACCTATAAGGAGTTACAAAAAAAAGTGAAGCTCTGAGGTCTAACAATGCATAAACATGAAGATAGAAGACTTGTAATGTACTTGTAACCACATCAGGAGAACTCTCCTAATCATGTCGAGTCTGGAGAGCATAAAGTTAGTTCTGATGCTACCCACTAGTGACATTAGAAGTGGCACCCTACTGAGTAGGGTGACCTATTGGCACGGTTGAAGAATTAGTCTGTCCCTCCTGATGATTATTTCTTACTCAATGGGTAACTACAGGACACTCCTTGATTCTGTGGCCTGACTTATCATACCTAAAGAATGCATCACTATCTTCCATAAACTCACCCTTGTGGTTCTTACCATATCTCTTACAAAATGGATTAGTGTGACCACTGTTCACACTATCCTGGACTTAGAGCCTAGTGCCCTATCCCTATAGTACTGCTTAAACTTAGGCACTATAGTGCGCTGGCTGGAGATGGGGCTGAAGCTAAAAATTTCTGACAGAATTGGGAATGATTTCCACCATCAGACCTTTGTTGTGAGAAGTTGAAGCTACCAATTCTTGCCTTTATATTCTCTCTTTCCTTCTTTTTAAGCTTCTCCCCCTCAATCCACTGAGCATGAACCAACATCCTAGAAACATCTATCTCCTTAATCAACATAGTTGTTTTTCACTCTTTAACCACTTTCTCAAAAATACCCAACACAAATTTACATATCCTAAACCTAGAATCAGCCACCATAGTCGAAGCATACCTCACCAACTGGCTGAATTTGAGTGAGTACTTATTCATACTCATGTTACCTTGCTTCAGATTTATAAACCCCTAAACCTTAGCCCCTCTAAACTCTGATGGGAAGAACCTATCTAAGAAAGTTGTGGCAAACTCTTCCCACTCTATCAACACCTCTATCCTTATTCTACTATTTAAACCAAGTGTGAGATACTTCTTAAAACTGATAAGCAGCTAAGTCAACACTCTCACTAGAAGTGATGCCCATAAAGTCGATCATCTTCTTACACAGTCTAGAAACTTTTATGGATCCTCCTTAGACTTGAATCCCAAAAACACTGGAGGATTCATCGAGTAAAGTCTCATATCCTAGTTGTAGTTGAATTCATTACTGGATTGACTAGGGCAACAGCCTGCTAGTTATTCTAAGCAGCCACAGAAGGGCCAAAGATGTAAAAGCGGTACTAAATTCGGCGTGGAAAACATGTTTATTCAGAGAATATTCATGAACAGGTGGTACGGGATGATCCCCATTCCTTCTTTAATTATTTCTTTTGGGAATCATTTTCTATAAGCAGATAAAGGATGAGTTAGAAAATGGAAATTCAAGATAGCTCATGCTCATTCGTACGACATGAATACTGGAAAAAGGGAAACTTTCCTAAAACATCTCATAGCCTCTTGCCTATAAGTGTGGCGTGTTTCACACCTATGCACAAGATTTTACTTAATGCGGCTTTAAGAAATGCTAGGACACTTTAAAACCTTAGGATCTAATACCAAGTTTTTTCATGGCTCGGGGCTACCCTTAGTCGTAACATGGTGCTTAAGGCCACAAGGGAACCCAAGCTAACCCATGATTTGGTATTTGCTATGAGGACTGAATAAGATGATAATGAAATATCATGTCCAGAATCTAAATAAATAAAATTTTGTTAAGATATAATACTGAAACAATACCCAACATGTATGAACTACTAATAAAACTAAAAACAAGTTTTCATCTCTGAATATCTAAATATCGAAATATTTGAAAGCCTCTAAGACATAAGGAGTGGACGCGCCCTCAACTAACTCCGACTAACTAATATAAAGAAAGTACTGAATATAACTACAAATAACTTATCCTCGATGGATAGGACTCACCATAAATAATGTTGAATGGCACATGACTGTCTAAAGGCGATTGTGGAACTGAGCATCCAAACCTATATTATCAAACAACATAGCGCAAAAGAGAGTATATGATCAGTACTTTAAATGTATATATACATGAGATAAGGACAATTGAGATACATATAAATACTGGCATAAATACATGAACATGTAAAATGAATGCAA
>JAPEIP010000006.1:61472844-61494598 GCA_026120095.1 Capsicum chinense | reverse complement strand
ACTCCTTGATTCTGTGGCCTGACTTATCATACCTAAAGAATGCATCACTATCTTCCATAAACTCACCCTTGTGGTTCTTACCATATCTCTTACAAAATGGATTAGTGTGACCACTGTTCACACTATCCTGGACTTAGAGCCTAGTGCCCTATCCCTATAGTACTGCTTAAACTTAGGCACTATAGTGCGCTGGCTGGAGATGGGGCTGAAGCTAAAAATTTCTGACAGAATTGGGAATGATTTCCACCATCAGACCTTTGTTGTGAGAAGTTGAAGCTACCAATTCTTGCCTTTATATTCTCTCTTTCCTTCTTTTTAAGCTTCTCCCCCTCAATCCACTGAGCATGAACCAACATCCTAGAAACATCTATCTCCTTAATCAACATAGTTGTTTTTCACTCTTTAACCACTTTCTCAAAAATACCCAACACAAATTTACATATCCTAAACCTAGAATCAGCCACCATAGTCGAAGCATACCTCACCAACTGGCTGAATTTGAGTGAGTACTTATTCATACTCATGTTACCTTGCTTCAGATTTATAAACCCCTAAACCTTAGCCCCTCTAAACTCTGATGGGAAGAACCTATCTAAGAAAGTTGTGGCAAACTCTTCCCACTCTATCAACACCTCTATCCTTATTCTACTATTTAAACCAAGTGTGAGATACTTCTTAAAACTGATAAGCAGCTAAGTCAACACTCTCACTAGAAGTGATGCCCATAAAGTCGATCATCTTCTTACACAGTCTAGAAACTTTTATGGATCCTCCTTAGACTTGAATCCCAAAAACACTGGAGGATTCATCGAGTAAAGTCTCATATCCTAGTTGTAGTTGAATTCATTACTGGATTGACTAGGGCAACAGCCTGCTAGTTATTCTAAGCAGCCACAGAAGGGCCAAAGATGTAAAAGCGGTACTAAATTCGGCGTGGAAAACATGTTTATTCAGAGAATATTCATGAACAGGTGGTACGGGATGATCCCCATTCCTTCTTTAATTATTTCTTTTGGGAATCATTTTCTATAAGCAGATAAAGGATGAGTTAGAAAATGGAAATTCAAGATAGCTCATGCTCATTCGTACGACATGAATACTGGAAAAAGGGAAACTTTCCTAAAACATCTCATAGCCTCTTGCCTATAAGTGTGGCGTGTTTCACACCTATGCACAAGATTTTACTTAATGCGGCTTTAAGAAATGCTAGGACACTTTAAAACCTTAGGATCTAATACCAAGTTTTTTCATGGCTCGGGGCTACCCTTAGTCGTAACATGGTGCTTAAGGCCACAAGGGAACCCAAGCTAACCCATGATTTGGTATTTGCTATGAGGACTGAATAAGATGATAATGAAATATCATGTCCAGAATCTAAATAAATAAAATTTTGTTAAGATATAATACTGAAACAATACCCAACATGTATGAACTACTAATAAAACTAAAAACAAGTTTTCATCTCTGAATATCTAAATATCGAAATATTTGAAAGCCTCTAAGACATAAGGAGTGGACGCGCCCTCAACTAACTCCGACTAACTAATATAAAGAAAGTACTGAATATAACTACAAATAACTTATCCTCGATGGATAGGACTCACCATAAATAATGTTGAATGGCACATGACTGTCTAAAGGCGATTGTGGAACTGAGCATCCAAACCTATATTATCAAACAACATAGCGCAAAAGAGAGTATATGATCAGTACTTTAAATGTATATATACATGAGATAAGGACAATTGAGATACATATAAATACTGGCATAAATACATGAACATGTAAAATGAATGCAAGACCAAGCATAAACATGTGTTGAAATAATTTATAAAACTAGTTAACTGAATATCTTAGAAACTGAATACTTGGTCATACAAACCTGAGTCGATATGGTCTAAATACTAAACTAAGATTGTGAAAGCTAACATTTAACTGTCATATTCCAATCTGAGCTAATCAGGGTCTAACTTGTAACCCTAGTTAGAAAGGAGTCAACACCTTACCATAGGTACTGACACTGACAGTGTGGATCCATAAAGCTGATTCCCAGAGAACTATAGAGTCAAGCCTAAATTTATGAGTGACCCCTAAAATAAAGTCAAGCCTAAAATAATTGGTGACCCCTTATAACCTATACTGTCTACGTTGTTCTAGAACTCAGGGAATGCTACTAACGACTCTACCTAAGTTGATGGGTAAGCCTCCATCCTTGCATTCATTTGGTGCTAAGCTATACTTCCAACTAAAGAAAACTGCTATTATTATTCATTTAAAATGATATGGTACTAAGAAGTGCTTAGCATAGACATGGTAATCTGAATATGATAGTAAAATCATGATCTGACTGACTAGTTACATGAAAATGGGAACATGTATAAAAATATAGGTATCGGGTATTCATAACCCTCTAGTCCTAAATAATACTTTAAATACAATGACATCATTTTAAAACACCATAAGGGAGTTCATTATTCAGAGACCCAAAACATAAATTGTATCCCCAACCGATGGAATCCATGATTATGAGTATGGGAATATGTTAAACTTATGAGGAAAACACGCTCACATAATTTAATTCATGAATTGGTAAGTTAAAATGGTGTCAACTGAACATAATATAGGTAATTGAAATTTAAAGCATGTAATTTGAAATTCATATGGGGAAATATATTGGCATAGCTTGAATTCAAAACTACTAACAGAACATTGAGTAAATTCATACTTTGCATTAAAATTTTATAAAAAAACGGGGAAAAGGGTTTAAACATAAAATACAAAGGATTATTGGACTCAATGGGTGGAAAAAACCCATTGATGAATACCCCATATACTTGAGTTTCTTGAATTCTTGAAGAAGACTTGGAATTGGGACCTTGAATCGTTGAATTCTTAAGAAAAGTTTTGATTTTTCTGTTCTTGAGAATGGGGTATGATATCACATTGTTAACATATAAGGAGTGGGGTAAATAATCCCCCTCTTAGGTTTTAAATTATGATTTGGATGATTAGGGAGAGGGGGGAATAAAATGCCTCCTTGAACTTTTAATGAGGCTGCAGGAAAACAGAGGCTCTGTGGCATAGAGGCTATTGCAGAAACTAGCCCCCGTGTCACGGCGTGTATCATGGAGACTAACCTTCATGAAAAAGTGTGTATCACGGAGGTCTTGCCTCTGTGAAATTCCCAAATCGGGGAGGCATTCTTCCTCTGTGGTCCAAAAATACCCCGAACTCCTTCTGAAAATTCATAAACTCTCTCAGGTAACCTTTTTAACACTTCTAAACATATTTTAACTCATTAATCGATGTTTCAAACTCGAAAAGGCCAAAAATAAAATGTTGAAAATCTCAGGGTCTTAGAATAGATAAGTCTCTTGTACTTAGTGGTATATAAATGTCATCGGGACTTCTAAACATGAGATGTATAGCTAAAAACTTATCTAGGATATAATGGGGTATTACATTGGATTTTAGGATCTATGACTGAAGAAAGTATGTACCTTATTGTCGGGTGCACAATAGCCAAAGAAATATGGGTGTACTTGGAAGAAGCATATCTTCAAACTATAAAGGTTACGGAGTTCTAGTACAAGAAACAACTGCAAAACATTAAGCTAAGAACAAATAAGCTTTATGAGTTCTTGAAGAAGCTCAAGGAAGTATGTGATGGACTTGTTTCCGTACACAAGTCATTTGTTAAAGACAGCAAAGTTAGTAACTTAACTTTGCCAGAGTATTATGTTTAAAGTATAGAACCTTCATAACTGTTTTATTGGGAAAATATCCTTATCCCTTCATGAGTTAGCATGTCAACTCTTTTGGAGGTTTTGACATAAGAGAAAATAAGGAAAAGGTGGTGCCCCAACCAAACTATAACATGGCTTTCACTACACAAAGAGGTAGAAATAGAGGTAATTATAACTAAATAAAAGGAAAATTTAACTTTATTATAAGAGGTAGAGGTTTTAGGCCTGTAGGATAAATTAATGCAAACTAAAGTCAATCCAACGTTCAGAATGCAAATACTGGGAAAAGGAAGTCCATTTTCGAAGCATGTCAGATTTATGGTAGGAATAATCACTCTACCTTAAAGTGCTTCTATCAGTGGAACTATTCCTACCAAGCTGAAGAAAACCTATCCAAGCCTTAACTGCTCTCAACTTACAGAACAACACAAAAGGATATAATGCCATGTATATTGACTATAGAGCAACCACTCATATGACAAATAAAATAGGTAATATCTAATCTCCACACCTATAAAGGACGGATAAGATAATGATTAGAAATGGCTTCCAACTACATATCACACATGTTGTAAGTATAAGGAAGTCAGGATAAAACATTAAGGATATTCTAGTTGTTGTTCCTAAAATCAAGAAAAATTTGGTCTTAGTTAGTAAACTTGTAAAGGATAATTATGATACTCTTTTGTTTAATGAGTTTGGTCTTTTGGTAAAGGACAAAACGACAGGGAAACCACTAACCAAGCAGTCTAACATAGAAAGACTATATCAGCTAGAAGAAAATAACCTATATGTCTTGACAACAATACAATATTGAAAAAGGTTAGAAAGTATCTGGAACTCCAGATTAGGACACCTTAGTTTGAAGTCTTTATAGTTTTTGAGTAGTAGTAAGAGTATTGATGTTAGTAGTTGGAATGAAGCGCCCATTATCTATACTAGTTGCATATTAGGAAAAAGTTGTAAACTTCCATTTGTTTGAAGAAATAAAGTTGAGAAGTTTCCTTTACATAAGATACACTATTATTCTTGAGGACCAACACCAATTTAGTCCTCTTAACATATTAAATACTATGTTATTTTTGTGGATGAGTACAAGATATACTTGACTTTATACCTTAAGAAAGAAGTCTAAATTCTGTGAAATATTCATCAAGTTTTAGAAAATAGTAAAAAAATGATTTTCAAATACTATCAAAATTTTCAATGTGATGGATGTTACGAGTTTATCTAGTCTCTATTTATTAATTATTTGGAGAATTGTGGGATCGTTAGACATATATCATGTCCATATACTCTAATATAAAATAACATCTATGAGAAAAAACATAGATGTATTTTGTTTTTCCATTGTGAGCTACCTGAGTTTCTATGGGTTGAAGCCTTTCTAACTACAATTTTTCTCATTAATAGGATGCCCTCATCAGTACTAAACAATGAAATTCCTTTTGTCAAACTCCATGGTTCTTTTGACTATAAAGCCTTAAAGTTTATAGTTGTAGGTGTTATCCTCATCTAAAGGGACAAAATAAATTCTCTCCAAAGATATATCCATGTGAATTCATTGGTTATAATAGCCTTCATAAAAGGTAAAGGTGTTATTACCATCAAACCAGAAGAGTCTATGTATCTAGGCATACGGTCTTTGACGAACTTAGTCTGCCCTATATGTAAACAGACTAGCCTAGTTACACTCAATCTTTACCTCATATGGCTACCTTTCATGATTTCTTCTCTAAATTATAGGATAAGAATGATATTTCAAGGGAAGTATTGAATGACTCAAATGACACAACAAATCAACCTGTTGATAAGGTTATTGATCAAGAGCAAAATCATGAAGGTGATATTGAACATGAACTAGATAGAGGTGTAAAAAATGGTGTTGATCAAGAACATGATGTACAAGGTGAGATTGAGCATGAAATAGATGGATTTGCAGACAATGTAGATGATCATATCTCTACAGACTTAGTTCTTAGAGAAACTGATGGTGTACAGGTTATTGAGGATACTGATACATTCTCAGTGTCTAATCCACAAGTTATATAACTTGTGGTTGATCTATAAAAATGGAACAGCACTAAGAACAATGTTATTACCTCTGAAACTAAACTTATATAATCTCAACCATAACTTACAGAAGCAAGCACTAGTGAACAATATATGATGATAAGGAATAAGGCAAGTGATAAAACAGCTAACTTCACACGTATTTGGAACCTAGTTCAGAGAAATATAATAACAGTAAAAGAAAACTGCACGCAGAATTTTGTTAGGAGATTTCGACTCCAATCTCCACTACTTTCATAATGTTTCAGATTACAACTCCACAATCTAAGGGACTCACTCGAGTACCTCACTTCGACAGTTAACTCTAACTGCTCTTCACACAACTTAATCGCTCCAAGAAGTCAAACTCGCTTCTTGTTACAACACCTCACCAACGCTTCACTTCTATCTATAAAACAAAGACTATTACAACTCAAAAGAAACACTTCTATTGACAGCACCAAACAGTTATTGCTCATTTATTTGCTTGCTCCTTCTTGTTTTTTTGTTTTTGTGATTTTTAGATCTATCCACTTTTCCAAGAGGTGTCAGCACTAATTCATTGCAATGCTGCATATATACTACTTGCACTTTGACTCCTTTTAGGTCACCAAAAAACTTTTCCTTATGGAAACCAACTTGCATAAGCAAACCTGCTAGAATATACTTTTTTTACCATAGTAAAAGGATTTTCTTTTGACAGTAAGATTTTAGATTCTTTTCAAAATTTTAATTATGCATTTCTTATTTAAACAATTATGCTGTTACACGTCACCTAGCTAGATAGGTCAGCCCCACAATAATCGAGAACCTGGTTCATAATAAACATGAACCTGGTTCAAAAATCAATCATCAAAACCATAATTTCCATATATTACCCCTTTTTGATGATGACAAATAATGCACATATACAACATAACTTCACAAACATAGTCCACATCCCCATGTCTCAATAAAAATGTGAATACACGAACTTCTCTCTTTTGCATCATTGAAAAGAAGATGAAACATGATAATACAGAGAACACTTACCTGAACATCACCAAAATATTAACCAAAATTCAGCCCAATGACATAAATTAGCCGGTCGCACACATAAACACAGAAAACAGAGCAAATAACAACAACTATGGCATTAGAACAACATAGAAAACACTATATGTGTTGCACAAAAATGACAAGTCTGAGCACTAGTCAGTCCAAAGGTACTAGAGGGAACAAGACATGAAATACAGGACTAAGAAGAGGGTGGGGGAGAAGGTGAAGGAATCCGGTCAACTTCTTTTGTGCAAGAGAAGTTTAGAGAAAAGGGCCTATTTTAGAGGGCACGGTGGAAAATGATTTTTTAGAGCAATTAAACGAGTACCAATAGAAATATTATCATCTAAATCTGACTTAGCATCACTCAAAATTGAATCAATATTATCACCAATGACCAAATTTGTACCAAGAACCAAGACCCTTTTTATGACCAATGAGGTTAATTTTTTCCCTATGAGAACATGCCGACGGAGAGATATATGAAGTAACATATATGGTTTGGGTTTGTGGTGGAGACAAGTCATCATCGCTGGAATATTCCACCAACAACCAAGTTATGGACTTCATCAAAAAAGGAACAGGAAGAGAATAAGCATTTTGCAGGGTTTTTTTTTAAGTTTAAGAGGAAAAAAATTTTGGCACCCAAACTTGGTGAAACACCTTCGGGAATATAGGAACCAGGTTTCTACTAGTGCTTAAGAATTTGATATATTTTGTACAAAACCACACACAATACATGAATATATGGTACATACCTGATAGTTTATTTGTTTTTACTCTTCTCTGTGCTTAGTTGCTCTGGAAGCTAGAGTATAATCAATGAACCTATCTTTCCTTGTATTTGGATGATACCTAGAATGTGTACCTGTAAAACTATGAAACTAAATTAGTTATGTACAAGCTGGTGTTTGTCATCTTTTCTAGCCAAAATACACGAGGGAAAGTCCAAGACATTAGTTCATAGTGAGTAGACCAAGTTTAACCCGGTTCTTCTCAAAACTCTTTCTGCTCAAGGCCTTCGTGAATATGTCCGCTAATTGATCCTCATTTTTGCAAAAATGGACTTTAATTTTTCTTTTCTCAATATTGTCCCTCAAAAAGTGATGTCTCACATCAATATGCTTATTCCTCTTGTGATGAACTGGGATCCTAGCCATATTCATGGTGCTTGTGTTGCCGCACATGATTGGAATACATTCGATCTTCACATCATAATCCTTTAATTATTGTTTAATCTGTAATAACTGTGCACAGCAAAAGGCAGCTGTAACGTATTCAGACTCGACTGTGGATAAGGCGATGGAATTTTATTTTTTTTTGGCCCATGGTATTAGGCACGAGCCAAAGAAGTGAGCCATCCCAGAAGTGCTTTTATAATCTACTAAGTGTCCAGCATATTCTGCATCTGCATACCCTACCAAGTTTAATGAATCTCCACAAGGGTACCAGAGAACCAGGTTCTGAGTTTCCTTGAGGTACCTAAGAATCCGCTTAACAGCTTTCAAGTGTGATTCCTTAGGATTTGATTAAAACCTAGCACATAAACCAACATTGTACATGATATCTGGGCAACTTGTTGTAAGATACATTAGTGAGAAAATCATTCCCCAATACCTAGTCTCAGCAATAGGAATATCAGATATCTAAATCCAACCGTGTACTGACACTAATGGGAGTGTCATTTATCATTACATTACCCATATTAAACTTGTGCAACAACTCCTTGATGTACTTCTGCTGATGAATGGATATCCCCTTAGGAGTCTGTTTAATTTGAAGACCAAGAAAAAAAGTGAGCTCATCCATCATACTCATTTTAAACTCTTCAATCATCATCTTAGAGAATTCTACACATAAAGCTTCATCAGTGGCACCAAAGATAATATCATCCATATATACTTGTACAATTAAGAGACTTGTTCCTCTTCTTTTGATAAACAATGTATTGTTAAGTTTTCCACGATAATACTCATGGTTAAGCAGAAGTTTTGACAACCTATCATACCATGCCCGGGGTGCTTGTTTCAAGACATACAGTGCTTTGTCTAGCTTGTAGACATATTCAGGATGCTCATGACTTTCAAAACTTAGTGGCTGATGAACATAGACTTCCTCCTAAAGATACCCATTAAGAAATGCACTCTTAACATCCATTTGCTACAAAGTGAAGCCTATATGAGCAGCAAAAGCTACGAGCAATAGAATAGCCTTCATTCGTGCCACTGGTCCGAAGGTTTCTTCATAGTCAGTGCCTTCCTCTAGGTTGTATCCTTGAACAACTAACCTTGCCTTGTTTCTGGTTATTTCGCCTTAGTCACCCTTTTTATTTTGAAACACCCATCGAGTTCCAATAATTGTTCTATTTGGAAGAGCAGGAACCAGGTTCCAAACTTTGCAGCGCTCAAACTGGTTTAGCTCTTCTTGCATGGAAATAATCCACTCATCGTGCAATAGTGCTTTCTTAATATTCTTAGGTTACGCCAAGGAAACATAAGCTGAGAAGGCCCACAAGTTTCTCAATTTTGATCTAGTCTGCATGTCAGAATCTACGGGAGTAAGAATATTCTCCACAGGGTCTACACTCTTATGCTTCTAATTACGGACCCATGATCTTTGTCCATCTTCTAATATTGAGGTACCTTATACTTGTGTACTGGTATTTCCTGGTTCAACAAGTTCTTTATTTGTTCCCCTTGACACTGGTAACCCCTCAATGGTGTGAGATTTATCACTGGTGTTGCTGGGTTGATCATTTTCCAGAATAGCTTGAGAACTAAGTTCTCCCTGATTTTGGGAACCAGGTTCTTATTGTGATGAAACTTCCTGATCCTCATTATTATCCCTGAAAAATCCAAGTCCTTCCCTGTTAACATACATACCTTCCTCAACCAAGTGATTAGTTTCATCAAAAAATCACATGAACACTCTCTTCGAATCGATTAGTTCTTTTATTTAACACTTTATAGGCTTTACTCTGGGATGAGTAACCAAGAAAAATTCCCTTATCACTTTTGGTGCCATTGATGTGAACAAAGCATTTACACCCAAAAGCCCTTAGATGAGCAATATTGGGACTTATGCCTTTCAATAACTCATAGGGAGTTTTTTCAAGGAGAGGACGAACTATGCATCTATTCAAAAGGTAGCATGCTGTGTTTACAACTTCAGCCCAGTATCCCATTGGAAGACCACTGGCAATCAACATAGTCATTGTCATGTCTTCCAAGGCTCTATTTTTTCTTTCTACAACCCCATTTTGTTGTGGGGTTTTAGGGGCAAAAAAAGTGATGGTCAATCCCATGTTTAGCATAAAATTCAAGAAATTTTGAATTCTTAAATTTTGTACCATGGTCAGACCTAATACTTATGATTTTAGAGTTTAATTTTTTTTGAACCAGTTACACAAAAACCACAAATACATCAAATGTATCATCTTTAGACCCAAGAAAAAAGTCCAAGTAAATCTTGAATAATCATCAACAATAACAAACACATACCTTTTACCTCCTCTGTTTTGAACTTGCATGGTCCACATAGATCCATGTGCAGCAATTCAAGGGATTTAGAAATATTGACCATTTTCTTAGGCTTGAAGAAATATAACATGCTTTCCTCTTGCAAAGGAATCACAAACAATGTCCTCATTGAATTAAGTTTTAGGCAGTCCAAGAACTAGGTCCTTTGCAACCAATTTGTTCAATTGAGAGAAGCTACCATGCCCCAATCATTTGTGCCATATCAAGTTAGTTTCAAAAACTGCAGTAAGGCACGTGAGATTATTACCATGAGGTTCCATAATGTCTGCCTTGTATATATTTTTGTATCTTTTTCCTTTCAGGACCAGGTTCCCAGTCTTTGAGTTTGTAACCGGACATTTAGCGAAAGTGAACGTCACATTATTTCCCTTATCGCACATTTGAGACACACTTAGAAGATTGTGTTTTAGACCAAGAACATAGTACACATTCTCAATTGCATGAGATTGAGACTTTCCAACTTTTCAAATCCTAACTATTTCACCTATTTTTCTATTTCCAAAAGCTACACTTCCCCCTTGAAAGTCTGTGAATAAGAGGAAATTTTCATGTGCTCCCATCATATGTCTGGAGCATGAACTATCCAGATACCAAGGCTTGTTCTCTCTCCTCACCTTTACCTGTAAAAATAGTCAAAAGTTAGATTTGGGCACCCAAATCCACTTGGGTCCCTTCTTATGGAAAAATAGATGAATTAAATTTCTTCTGCCCCAAGCGGGCAGTTGAATTTTTTGAACCAGGTTCTTAGAACGTTGCTGCCGGGCTTTCTTAACAAAATCTATATTTTTCAAAATCCTCTTAAATCTATCCTGGCACATATTTCTAATGTGACCGATTCTACCACAGTGAGTACAAAGACTTTCCTGAGAGGCATGTGTATCTTGTTCAGGATGTTTCTCCTTTTTATATCCCAATCCTTATTTGTTTGTAGACTGGCTTTCTTGAATTTGGAGCAATATCTTTGAGGACTTGGTCCACTTGACATGCCATTCCAAATTAAGTTTGGTTTTTTCAAGGTTTTCTTGTAAAATTCTATTTCTTTTAGTTGCGGCTTGAAGATCTTCAGTTAATTTCTTAATATTTTATTCTAATGCAATCTGAGAGAAATCAATTTTACTTTTACCTTTGAGAAGTGAGCCAAGTCGATTGTTTTCTGCTTTAAAATTTATAATATAATTCTCAAGTGAAGTATTTTTATCCTCAAGTCCTTATAGTCAATTCCCAAAGAGGCATAGTCATTCATGAGTTGGTCTTTTTCAGATGACACTGAGTGGTATGCCTCTATAAGAACAGTCGACAAGGATTCTAGTTTCTTCTTAGAGAAAGTGTTGATTTTAGATTTTATGTCTTGAAAACTTACCTCGAGTTGCTTCTCATCATCTTCATCTGAATCAGAACTTGTCATCAGGGCAAGAATGTTCTCCTTTGACTCCTTGTCTCCTTTCTCCTCCTCATCAAAATCTAAAAATGCCATGAGAGCCATGGTATCCTCTTCGTTTAAGCAATCAATGGCCAGTAGAGATTGATTTTCAAGATCATCATCAAATTCTACTTCCGAAGAGTCACCCGTTACAGCCAATGTCTTCTTCACCGCGATGCCGACTTCATGAGCAGTCATCCTTCGATTTGAAGGAATGGTGTACTCCTTTCTTTGTTCTTTTGCCTTGTACGAATTGTTCTTCTTGTACTCAATCTCCCATTGTGGGCAAAATTTAATGAAGTGGTCTGGGCTCACATATTTATGACATACTTGGTCACGATTTGGCTTTTCATTGTTCTTGGAGACCTGGTTCCTCCTCAGTAAGTTCATACCTTTTCGGAACATCTTTTGGAACCTTCTAGTCATGAGAGCCATATTTTCTTCCTCAAAATTAGATTTATCAGTGGCCTTTAGAACCATATTTTTTTATTTTCTACCATCAGTCATCTCATGTTCTTGATTCTTTTTTAGCCCAAAAGTAGTCAATTTTCCTATTAGCTCATCCATGGTTAGAGTGTTCAAATTACATGCTTCAGAAATTGCTTCAACTTTGCTCTCCCATGATTCTGGTAACACACTAAGAAGTTTTCGAATTTCCTTTCCGCTGGGAATAACTTCACCGAGTGAGTAAATCTCATTCAGAATTGACGTGAACCTGGTATGCATCTCTTGAATGGTATCCCCCTTCTTTATCCTGAATAGTTCATATTTCCTGTTAAGTACATCAATTTTAGAATTCTTCACTTTACTGGTACCTTCATAGGCAGCTTGTAGAGTGTCCAAAATTTCCTTTGTGGAGGAACAGGATGATATCCTATTATACTCATCAGGACCAATGCCATATATTAGGATTTTTTTGGCCTTCGCATTGTTTTGAACATTTATCTGACCATTTGTATCTAGCTCCAATCTTTCTTTCGGAACCTGAGTCTTGCCATCTTCACCAAGCTTGGTGGGGATTGTTGGTCCATCAAGCACAACATTTCATAGATCATGATTTTCTCCGATAATAAAGTCCATCATTCTATTTTTTCACCATCCGTAGTACTGTCCGTTGAAAAGAGGAGGATGGGTCTGTAAGGCTCCTTCCTGGGATATTGGTGGGGCAGCCATAGATCCTATTTAAAGTGTTAACCTTATATTGAAAAGACCGCTCTGATACCAATTGATAAAATAGCTAACTTCACACGTATTTGGAACCTGGTTCAGAGAAACATAATAACAGTAAAAGAAAACTGCACGCAGAATTTTGTTAGGAGATTTCGACTCCAATCTCCACTACTTTCATAATGTTTTAGATTACAACTCCACAATCTAAGGGACTCACTCGAGTACTTCACTTCGACAGTTAACTCTAACTGCTCTTCACACAACTTAATTGCTCCAAGAAGTCAAACTCGCTTCTTGTTACAACACCTCACCAACGCTTCACTTCTATCAATAAAACAAAGACTATTACAACTCAAAAGAAACACTTCTATTGACAACACCAAACAGTTATTGCTCGTTTGTTTGCTTGCTCCTTCTTGCTTTTTTGTTTTTGTGCTTTTCAGATCTGTCCACTTTTCCAAGAGGTGTCAGCACCAATTCATTGCAATGTTGCATATATACTGTTTGCACTTTGACTCCTTTTAGTTCACCAAAAAACTTTTCCTTGTGGAAACCAACTTGCATAAGGAAACCTGCTGGAATACATTTTTTAACCATAATAAAAGGATTTTCTTTTGACAGTAAGATTTTGGATTCTTTTCAAAACATTAATTATGCATTCCTTATTTAAACAATTACGCTTTTGCATGTCACCTAGCCAAATAGGTCAGCCCCACAATAATCAAGAACCTGGTTCAAAAATCAATCATCAAAATCATAATTTCCACAGCAAGATAGATGTCTAAAATTCACACTTTATTATTTACAGAAAACGCAAGTATGGAACCCATAACTATGAGTCAAGCAACTATTATCCCACACTGGAAAACAACTATACAACAAGATATTGCTACAATGTATTAAAGTCAAATATGGATTCTTTTATCTAAAACTACAAACATTAATATTGTTAGGTCGAGATGGGTGTTCAAGACTAAACTAAAATCTGATGGCAGCATTGATAGATATAAAGCCACGTTAGTTGCAAAGGAATACTCACAACTTGAGAGCATTGACTTTGAAAAAATATTTAGTCCAGTGATCAAGTATACTGCTACAATTGTAGTTCTTACCATGACTCAATTTTGAGAGTCATGACAGAATCTTCTTTAACCTACTTATAGGTAAGTTAAACCATAGTCAAAAATGTAAAGTAATTGGCTAATTAGAGGAAGGAATAAGAAATATAGAGAATAAGCATTCAACAGGATAATAAGTAGTAGAAACAAAAGTACAACATTCAAATACCAAACAAGAGATAAAGAATTAAAAGAATATCCCATGCCCTACTAAGGCTGGTACAAAAGACACTTAATTCAAAAATAGGAGTATTGAATAGTATAAAATAAAAGTACGTCTCAAAAAAAATATTATCTAAAAATAGTAAAAAGAGAGAGGTTCAACTCCAACTCTGAAAGCTCACCCAATCTCAAAATTCTGAAAGCAAGCTAGATAAAACGTCAGTGTTGTGACACATACTTGAATCTGTATTAGAAAAAGATACAAAAGTGTAGCATGAGTAACAAACCAGGGGGTACTCAGTAGGCATTGTCGGTCGACTAAGCTAAGTCAAAATAAAAGTATAATAAAATGTTAAAAAGAAATGTAAAGTCGAGCATAAGATGATATAGAAAATACTACCCCAAATATAGGAATAAACGATGATCATGCATAGTAAATAAATTAAAATAAATAAATTCTAACTATAACCTAATTTTATCCCCATAAGACTAGAAGGTGAAAACAATGAGGGAAAACCAGTCGATCCCATAAGCCCGGTGGGTGCAAATAAGGAAAAGAGTGCCAATAATCATAACTGCAAGTAAACAACAATGAGACCATACCTGAGATTTCCATCAAACCATAATGTAGGACTTGAACCAAGAGTAAAGAGAAATATCATCATAACAATGTCATAAGAGGTCAGAAATTCTAAACTCAAATTGAAACTAGAGTATCGTACCATCATATCAAAGTATCACATGTTAATAATAATTTATCGAACTTGAATTAAAACTAGTAAACAAGTACAAGGTCATAAGTTTAGCCAAAGGTTGAAAGGGTGTCTAAGTCATTCTAAGGGTCAAGATTAATATAGGATGGCTAGACAAGACCTCTCATGCCTAAGAGGCGATAATTTAGATATTGACCTAAAAGAGGATCGACGAGGCTCACTACTAATCCTGATAATTCATACTAAGGCAAGTTTCTATGCAAAACTAATATAAGTCTCCAACATTCTACTACTAAATATTTAATAAGTCAAAACTAGGCTTGAGATAACAACCTACCACTAAGGAGGGAGAATGAGCTCAAACTCTTCCTAAAACGACTATATAAGTGACTAAATAACCCAAAAGTCACTAAACATATAACCAAGTCGCAAAACCCTATCCATTGCTAGAATAATACCATACGAATATCACAATGAAGCTTAATTTAAGAGAAAAATAATCCTAGCCTACCAGAACATCGTCGAAAGCTCGATAAAGTCTACTAGATTAGTGTTTTTCCCTTTCAAGAAGCCTCCTCACGATGTCATGCTATCCAAATAATAATCTATGCATTAACATGATAATAAGAATACCCATATTGCATATAAATTCTCTGAGTCCAAAATTGAGCTAAAAATCCTGTTAGGGCCTGCTTTTATAGTCACAACTTTAAAATTATCAAAATGTCCCTCTAGGCTCAAGAATTACTTATCCTCAAAAATAGGTTAACTCCGAGCAAAAATAAACCCTATATCATCCCATAAAGTAAGCTAGAATTTTGGATTTAAATTTGTAATTTAAATAATAAATTAATGGTAACTTATGGAAGTATAGGTGAGAGAATGACCAAGCAACGTCTACAACTCGCCTTGAACACCCAATGACAAATATCTACACTTTCTTACATCTTTATGGTATTTAATGGACTTGAAACTTAAGAAAAATGGAGAAAAATTAGGTTTCATAGATTAAATGTTGTCAAGGTCCCTTCATCTTGATCGCGAGGACCCCGTCATGAATATGATGCCTGACTCGGCCTGCTCATTGTGAATGTTGAGTTCGACTTGAAAATGTGATGACAAATCCCTTTCGAGATCATAGCCCAGGGCCTCATAAACGCGATGACAATGACCTTGGCCTTAGTGAATGCAGTTGAAGCCTCTAGAATACGAAGGCCATTTTTGGCCTACACCAGCAACTTGTCATGTTTGCCATGTTTTCGACCGGACCTTTGGGATTCAATTGGAATTTGATGAATGCAAATAAACTATGTTACCTTACCAAATTTGATATTTTAGACTCAACAATGCCATTGAAATTTTCTTATGAGGTTATTTTGATGAAGTATGGGTCGCACACCCGTGGGTCATTTAAATCAAATCAACTCAATAGTTCAAAATGAGTCTAGAAGCCTTAGGACCTGAACTAAGGATACTTCTAGGCTAAAATCGATGTTTGTGATAGAATAGAACTGTAGAATTAGTATAGGAGGTTGTTTGCCTGCAGTTTAGGCCCAATACCTAATTCTGAACATTAAAAAATTTAAAATAGAGAATTGGGTCTAAAAAATAATGGACTGCTTAGTAACCAAATTATCAGCTCTAACAAGTCATAAATGACTAGGTATCCATAGGAAGGCTCTAAATACCAAAAGAGTATATAAATACAAAAAATAACCTGAAAGGTCATTATATTTCTCTCAATTGTTGTTAGTTTACACTGGTCTATTAGCAAACTAGATGGTAAGAATGCCTTCTTGCATGGATATCTGCAAAAAAAATTCATATGAGTCATCCTCCAGGTTTTGTTGATCCTAAACTCCCTCAGTATATTTTTTGCCTCAAAAGGGCATTATAGGTACTCAAACAGGCACCAAGGTCATGGTTTGATAGATTTATCTTGTTTTGCACCATCTAGTCTTCGTCACTACAAAAGAGGTACAAATCTACTTCGTTTATATGTAGGTGAAATCATAATTATCGAAAGTCTAGGTTAACTCATAGATGAAATAATATTTAGTCCTTCTAAGCAGTTTGCTATGAAGGATCTTAGTCCATTACACTTTTTCCTCAGATTTAAAATACAGCATTCAAGAGTGGTATTCATCTAAGCTAGGGGAAGTATGCTTCTGAGCTACTCAAGAAGACTAACATGGCACTTGTAAAATCAGTCAGCACAACTTTGGCACAGAAGTATAGTCTACTACAGGCAATAGGAAGAAAAGTGATGCCTCATCCTATAGAAGCATTGTAGAAAGCCTACAATATCTCACATTAATGAGGCCTGACATCTCATATGAAGTAATCTTGATAAGTCAATTTATGCGAGCTCCAACAAGAGAACACTTTCAAGCTGTAAAAAGGGTACTCAGGTATGTCAAGGGAATGCTGCAATTTGGTCTAAGAATACTGGCAATATCATTAATTAGCTTATATAGGCTCTCAGATACTGATTGGGGAGGCTGTGAAACAACAAGAAGATCAACTACAAGATACTTAATATATTTGGGAGAAAATTGCATTTCTTGGGAATTCTAGAAATAACATACAAAATCAAGGTCAAGTGCTGAAGCAGAGTACTGGGCCCTAGCCTCAACAGTAGCTAAGACTACTTAGATCACCTACATTATATGAGATATAGGTAAAATACTTGAAGGCCACACCAACTTTATTTAGTGAAAACATTAGTGCAATGTACATGACTGTGAATCTAATCCAGCATGCAAGAACCAAACATATGGAAATGGATTATAATTTTGTAGGGAGAATGTGGCCAGAGGACAACTTGTGACACACTTTACAATCCCAAGATCAGCTAACCAGCTTGCAGACATTCATACAAAGGCATTGAGAAAGCAGGACTTTACCAAGTTTAGAAGCAAGCTAGGAGTGTCCATTCTTCCTCTTCACTAGCTTTAGGGGAAGTGTTGCGATATCTATCTACAATAAACATACGTCTAGGACTCTTGTATATGTAAACTAGTTCAGTTAGATATTAATTAACACAAGTGTAGCACAAGTGCTCTAGGACTCTACTCAGACTATGTGTTGTATTTAGAAGGCGATTTGTTAGTTGTGTATAAATATAGGCATTGTGTATAAGCCTATCATCAAACAATGTATGGTCCTTCTCTCGATTCTCTTAGTTGTATAATTCTACACTATTTATACCTATTGGGGTTGTTTGGTGCACGAGATGTAATAGAGAAGAATATTTTTTCGTGGGTGTGGATACATGTAATTAGATATCCCTCCTTTGATATGGAACAATTTATTTCACCATATTAACATATAAATAATAATATAAAATAATCTTGAAATTAATTAATAATCATAACTAAATGATGAATAAAATAATCTCACATTTTATTTCGAGATTATTATTCGTATTTTGCATGCCAAGCAATACTAGAATATAGACTTTATTGATTATTGGCCTCTGGTGGAGGTAGTTGTTTTTATCTTTTTAATTAATTTCGTTGTGGGTTATCAAGTTTGTGATTGTTCAAGTAGATCCTTTCAAAAACTGAAGAGCCTTAATAAATTGACTCAAATTATCTTAACAAGTATTCATGCTGTTATAGGAGTTTGTTTTCTAATTATCTTAACTAGTATTCATGTTGTTATAGGAGTTTGTTTTCTAATTATCTTAACTAGTATTCATGTTGTCATAGGAGTTTGTTTTCGTGAATTTATTTGTCATTGAATCATTTTTCTTTCCCAACTTTGTAAAAAAAATTAAATTTTTTCTCGACTTTGAACAATAATGATATTTCCCCCTTTATCCTAATTAAACTTTTAAAATGCCTATTGTATTCTTTCATCATTAACCTTTTTTTTTTACTTCTTTAAAATCATCATACTTTTATTTTTTAAAAATTCATATAAAAAATTTCATAAAAACATGAACATTATTTTCTGGGCTAAAAAAGTGAGAAATACTAATTAAGCATATAAGCTAATGATGATCTACAATGAAGTAAATTAGCACAATAAGAATATTAGTTTTATTAATAATAATCAAAATTTTGATAGTTATTTTACAAGTGAAAACAATAAGTAATATTAACTTTATAAACATATTTCAATGCAGAAAATACAAAATAATGAATAAAAATAAGGCTGAATTTTTAAAGATTATATTTATTTAGATAAATTATTATTTATGTGATACTCTATTAATGACAATCACAGCTTATTTATTTATAATATCGTTTCTTATCACTTGACTCTCATACTAAAAAAAGTTATTTTAATTTACTTATCCAATTTATGAAATCAAGAGAATTATGTTATATTTTTTTACTCTTAGTATTAAGTAACTACATAAAGTAGCAGTATAGACAAATTTAAAGTTTTAAAGTATCATTAATAAGGTTAATTTAGTAAAATGCACTTCTAAATAAAATTTTTTAAGGGTCGTGTCATGTCATCAAAAGTCAAGTAATATAAAACGGATGTAGTAAGAGAGAGGTGAAACACAAAAATATATACGCGCGTGCATGTACATACATATACCCATACTTAAGGGTGGCTTGATTGAGAACAAGTTATTCTGGGATTAGTTATCCCGAAATAAATCGTACCAACATGTATATATGATAACTTATTCTATCACTGTGGTATAAATGATAGGATCATAATTTTGAGACTTCTTAATAGCACTAATCAAACGCAGGATAACATGATCATGAATTTTATTCTCTAATTATTATAATTACACCTCATACCAAATGACTTTTTAATACATATAATATTAAAATAACGATCTTAAAAAATAACATTAAATTTTGTGAAAAAGTATTATTTTACTTATAATGTTAATAAATTTAACTAAAATATTATAAATACCTAGATTAAAAAAATAAATATTATATATAATATAAAAAGGTATTACATGAATATAGGATTAAAATTATAAGAATAAAATGGGTGTTGCATTGTGTAAAGGGGGAAGTATAATTATTATTCAATGTTGAGAAAGAGTTTAATTTTAAAAGTAAAATTGGGATGAAAACGATTTTCACCCTTTTTATATTTTGTAATCAATCATTAATGTTTCTCTCCATCCTAATCCTAATGTATGTAACACCTATCCTTTTTAATTTAGACCGTTAAAAATTGACTTTTATCCATTCTTATTATTTATAATTTAACTTCAAATTTTTCATTATTTTTAGTGAAATAATTTATAAACACATTACATAAATCAAAATGAAGGGGTGAAAGGAGTAATATGGGTAAAGGGAGTAATATTATTTGGTGAATAAGTTGAAAAGAATATGATTGACGCGTTCATATAGAGACATGAATCATGATTTTTGTTGCAAAACAAGTACTTTGCCGGATCTTGTACTGATGATAAAACCAATTAAAGATATGTTGTTATTGTTATCCTCACTTCCTCGACAGAATGTTGTTATTTTGTTTATGTTATTTTCTTTAGTATAATATGGTGTCTAGCACTGTAGTGTCCGTACAAGGTTAATAATATAGTCATTTTGGGAATTTCTAGTTTGATGAGACACCATCATTAGAATGTATGCACTTGCAAAGGCCACTAATTGAGTAATGATTATAGTACTTACATTTTCTTTGAGAGCCTTCTACCCATTTCTTTTTTATTATCAACAATTATATTATGTCCAACTTCGTTACAATCATAAACCCCTCTAATTCATGGCAAACCATTGTGGTCTTCCCGCCAACCCCAGCACCACCTCCCCACTCCACCCCACCCACCCGCAACCACAGCACATAACGGCCCGAAAGAAGTATGTATATTTGCTATCTTACATTACGAGAAATTAAACATTTTATGGTAATTGAAATCATCACGTGGCAACTAAAATCATCTTAAAACTATAAAAAAATCGTCATGAAAGATTATTCTTCACAACTAAGGGTCGTTGAGAGAGGTCCAATATCTTAAATTTCTTCGCAACGGACAACAATAATAAAAATTCGCCACAAAAAGAAAGTTCAAGAATAAATAAGGAAATCAAGTTTATTTTAACGAGACATTGAGACGCATTACATACAAATAACAAGCACATCTATTTTGAAGTAGCATTTAAATGACTATTTTAAGAAATATTATTGTGAGTGACACCATTTCTAAATTGACTATTGGTTCTGGAGTAGTTCCAAGAAAGCACCAAGGTTATCTTAATTATCATCAAAGATAATAAACAAGTTTTATGAAAAGGATCACTTATAAGAATCCTTTAATTTTGGAAAGTGGAAATGTTTATCTATGTCTCTAAAAGGGAACATTTCTGATTTATTCTCGCCAAACAAAAAGAAACTACATTAAACTTAGACAAACACACAGGTTTAGATAGACAAAATTGGATGCAAAAGAACATACGTGTGTATGTTTTTGTCCACATAAATATATAGTATATGATGTGAGTGAGTGGGTGGGGATTAAAAGCAACTATAATTTATAGTGTTTCAATCAGAAAGATAATTTGGAATACACATATATTTTGAATTAGAACTTAGAAAAGGTTGATCTACTTGTCTTATTAAGATTATGGTTTAACCATTTGTTATCAATCTTTCGGTTTCTGATGGCCACTACCTTCTGATTAGAAAAGGCTTTATATTTTAGTAATAAACAAAGGAAAAATATTACTATAAAAAATTTAAAATTAAGTAAAAAAATCTTGTCAAATCTCAAAGGTGGCAACTTGCAACCGCAAATGCATTGTCTTCAATTATTTGCACTTGACAGACACTTTTATACTACACC
>JAPEIP010000006.1:61457003-61471732 GCA_026120095.1 Capsicum chinense | reverse complement strand
CTACCTCCCTCGTCTTCTTCAACACCATTGTCTTCTTCAACACCTCTATTAAAGTTTTTTTTTTTTTTGAAATAATCATTTAACTATTTTTATTAAGAATAATAAAACTCCATTAAAGTTTCATTCATGAAATTTTATGATTCAAGTAGAATGGTGTTGAGGAAGACAATGGAGGTTTAATGGTGTTTCAAAAATGGAGCTTTAATGGAGCTTCAAAAAATAGTTTTAATGGAGCTTAAAAAAAAAACTTCATTAAAGCTATCTTTTGAAGCACCATTTTTGAAACACCATTAAAGCTCTATTGTCTTCCTCAACATCATTCTACTTGAATCATAAAACTCCATTAATGGAGCTTTAATGAAGTTTCATGATTCTTAATAAAAATAGTTAAATGATTATTTTAAAAAAAAATGATTTAATGGAGGTGTTGAAGAAGACAATGGCGGGTGACAAAAGACATCAAGAAAGTCAAAAAAGTGATATTGAGAGATTACTAGTCATGCCTTCTACAGACTTTTGTTGTGGCAAGAATTTCTGCCGACGGTGTAGACTTTTGCATGGAAGATATCTTGTCCTTTATATGGGAGAAGAGAGATCAGCAGAAAGGCTGAGAGATTGAGCTCGTTTGATTTGTGCACTAACTCGGACAAAGGTTTTTGATAGGGTAATGAGCCTGGAGTTACGTAATGTTTGATAGGCTTGGTAGAGTCAGTTTAGATCAAACGTTACGTAACTCCTTACTAATTAATTTATCAAATCCCTTGAAGGTTGGTTGAGCAATCTACATTGAGCAACGCTCGATTAAAGTGAGTTATTCAACTGTTGGGACCACTGCTTGACTGTGCATCAACATATTTTGACCTAAAACAAACATAGCGACCCTCCATGTATCATTTAAGGTTTCTGAAGAAAGTGTTTTGAAGGCCTTCTACAATGCCAGAACTTCGAAGAAAGTGCTACTGATCGAGCTCACAAAAGACCAGGAACTCTATACCAATTTTAAAGATGGCAATGAAAAACTTGAAGACCAAATCGGTAAGCTAGAGGCAAGCTTGAAAATTATCGGGATTCACATACTACATCAAGCCTCTGATCTTCTCCAAGATATATTAAAATCATGCTAAGGCAAGAAAACACAATCAATTATATCCATATTACTAAGGAAGTAATGATACTCATTCTGTCTTTTAATCTTGTTTGTAGTTCCAATCAGGTCAACAGTAGTGAACCTAATCGAAACCACAAACAAGAAGGCATGGGATGCAATTTAAAATTCAAAAATTGTAGCCTTCTCTTATATTTTTTATTTTAACTGCACATTGTTATTGGCGCAAGTTTTTTAGACTTATTGTACATCATTTCAACCCTCGATGCCCGCAAGGCTGCTTTCTTGGTCTTCTATTTTTTCTATCTAGGTGATAATCCCAACCACGCTACCTAGACACAGCTCCTTAGCAAAGATACCATCTGCATTATTTTTTTAGAGAAACAGCAGACGGATTTTTCATTACTAGATACATTTCATATTTGCACTTCATTCTGATTTCTCAAGTTCTAAGTCAGTTTCATCGGCCAGATTTGCTAGAATTTCTTTTCTACCCTATGTTTCCTCTTCAATTAGCTCTCAGTTGATATAATCTTTCATCAACCCCCCATTTACCCTCGCAAGCATTCTCCTACCACACCTTCTGGAGTATAATCATCACCCTGAGCAACCTAACTATATAAATTTGGGCTAGGGCAATAACTATATTGATTTTTGTTCTTGGTTGAAGCAGTAGGAGGCTTCGAAGGCCCTATCAAAGTCCAATACACCCTAAAATTTAGTCCAATCACTATTGAATCTCTTTACAATGACACCAAAACTAGATCCCTTCACAATGCTTGACACATAAACATGAGAAACAACCGACATTAAATCTTAACAGGGTATCAGAATCATATTCGTGGACCCTCAGCCTTATCAGTTCGGACCTATCAAACTTAATTGTAAAATTAGAGATATCTTGTTTGAATGATCAATGACTAAACGGTAAAAACAGCATTCACAAAATTAGTGTACTCTATGTGTATTTTCACGATAACATTATCAATAATACATACCTCTCATATATGAAGTGATTCCATCTACAAGCAGCTTATTCTTCCAAACTAATCTTTACTATAGCCTCTTGTGTTGGTTGGGAAAAAGTTGATCAACTTTCAGTTCCTTATATCTACAAAGAAGAGGGAAAAAATTGATGTCAAACAAGATAAGAACAGAAATAACATTATCCATCTCTCACAACAGATGTGTAGTTTGTTGCAACAGATATAGAGTCTGTTGCAATAGACGTGGAGTCTGTTGCAATAGATGCGGAGTCGATTGCAACATATGTGGAGTCTGTTAGAATACATCAAACCAGCCTTGCTAGTGGTTTAATTTATTCCAACAGTTTCTCTATCTGTTGCAACATTAAAAACAACATAAACTATAAAGAAACAACAAATAAAAAACATCAACAACAAAGAAATAACATCATTTGTTCCAACACCATTAACAACGTCATCAACAACAAACAAGCAACATTCTTTGTTCCAACACCATCAACAACACCACACAATAAGTTCCAACAACATCAATAACAGCATCAACAACAAAGAAATAAATAAAATACATACAAGAAAATAGTACTGCCAATAAGGCTTTTAAACTTCTCCCAATAGATGACTTTTTTGCATATTGTAATATGAATTCTCGGTTCGTTTATTCAACACTTAAAAGTTTCTTTAAATTTTTTAAATAAATATGATATGGGTAAATAGTAATTAAATAAAAAGACAGATGTAAATAACTTACAAAGAAGAAGACGGGAATGAAAGAGCAATAGTGAACCATACCTTACCTGCAATGTAAAAAGGGGATCAAAATAGCGATTTTAGTCAAGGAAATATATGATTGGTTTAGATCTGAAAGGATCTTTATGAGAATAAAGAGAGAAGAGAAAAAAAGGTTGTGATAACCCTAAAGGGGAGAGAAAGAAAAAGATAAGAGATGAATAAAATAAATTTAGGGCTGAAGGAGAGATGAGATAATTTAGGGTTTAAATATTCATTAATAACTCAAGGGGCACGAGGAAGACGGGTGACATTGAAAAGACAAGATAAGACTAGTCAATGAGATTTTTGAGTTATTCAAGAAATATTTTTACTACCTTTAGTAGTACAATTTAATCTATCTTTCTTCTTTCGGATAGAAGCTTGCTTTAAAATTAAAAGAAAAAAAATTCAAACAGATATAAATATATATTAGAAAAATTCCAACAGCTTAACCATCTGTAACAACAGATGCAAATGTCCATTTGATAATTAAATCAGATATGTCATCTTTTACAACAGATATCAATATCTGTTTGAAGATTTCCAACATCTTAGTCATTTGTAATAACAGATGCAAATGTCCATTTGATAATAAAATCAGATACGTCATCTGTTGAAATAAATATCAATATCTATTTGAAAATTTCCAACAATACAGTCATCTATTTGATAATTAAATCAGATATGCCATCTATTACAATAGATATGAATATTTGTTTAAAAATTTCCAACAACTTAGTCATTTGTCGCAAAAGATTTCATTGTAATTAATTTAACTAGAACTAGGGATGAGTTCATAAGGTCAACTACAACTTCAATTGAGTCTTTACAATTGCATGGTATTGGTATTGCGTTCATCCCAACCCAAGTCATCGATCGATCACTCTGAGTTGAAAAGATTCTCATTAACTTAATGTTAAGATAGTACCTAAATTAATTTAGGTAGAACTGTGGATTAATGAGTTCATAGGGTCAACTACAATTTTAATTGAGTCTTTGTAATTGCATGGTGTTGGTATTGCGTTCATCTCGGTCTGAGTGACCTATCACTCTGAGTTAAAAAGATTCTCATTATCTTAACGTTAAGATAGTACCTAAATTTAGTTTGGTATAAATAGGGATGGATGATTCCATAGGGTCAACTATAACTTCAATTGAGTCTTTGCAATTACATGGTGTTGGTATTGCGTTCATCTCGATCCAAGTCATCGATCGATCACTTTGAGTTTAAACGATTCTCATTAACTTAATGTTAAGATAGTACCTAAATTGATTTAGGTAGAACTATGGATGAATGATTTTATAGGGTCAACTACAACTTCAATTGAGTCTTTGCAATTGCATGGTGTTGGTATTGCATTCATCCTGACCTGAATCGTTGATCGATCACTGTGAGTTGAAAAGATTCTCATTAGCTTAATGTTAATCTAGTACCTAAATTGATTTTGGTATAACTAGGTATAAATGAGTCCATAGGGTAAACTATAACTTCAATTGAGTCTTTGCAATTGTATGGTGTTGGTATTGCGTTCATCCCGAGCCAATTCATCGATCGATTACTCTAAGTTAAAAAGATTCTAATTAGCTTAATTTTAAGCTAGTACCTAAATTTATTTTGGTAGAACTAGAGATTAATGAGTCCATAGGGTCAACTACAGCTTTAATTGAGTCTTTGCAATTGCATGGTGTTGGTATTGCGTTTATCCCGATCCAAGTCATCGATCGATCACTCTGAGTTGAAAAATTATCATTAACTTAATGTTAAGCAAGTACCTAAATTAATTTAGGTAGAACTAGGGATGAATGAGTTCATAGGTTCAACTACAACTTCAATTGAGTCTTTGCAATTTCATGGTGTTGGTATTGTGTTTATCCCGACTAGAGTTGTCGATCGATCACTCTGAGTTGAAAAGATACTCATTAACTTAATATTTTAAAAACTATATCTTTTAAAAGTTTAAAAATTAATTAAGATCAATTCGGACCAAATTAACAATTTCAAAACTTGTCATTTTTTTCAAAATTACAAATTAACCCATACAAATCATTTATTTGCATGAAAAAAAATTTCTCATTTCAAATCTCAAGTTCTCACTCTTCTCTCTCTCTCTCTCTCTCTCTCAATAATACAGATAACAACTACTTAATATATTGCTCAACCCTTCAAAACAAATTGATTTTCTTCCTATTTTCGACCACATAGTTGTTATTTTTGACTTCATTCTTGCTTGTATTCATCATTTTCTCTATCTTTACAGGTAATAAAGTTTGAGAAGAGTTCTACATTTGTTCTTTATTAGAAAAATTAGGGTATTTTAGTTCATGATAAAAAAGAAGACTTTTAGTTGTATTATCTTCGAGAATGGGTTAACAATTTTGAGTTTTGATGCTAAAACATAGAAAGCACCCGAGAAAATTCTAGTTTTTGTCGCAGTGTTTTGTTGATTATCGTGGTATTATTGGATGGTGTTTTTGGTATTGTTGGTGGTTGTTGTTGCTGATGTTGGTATTTGTGGTTTTGGTGGTATTGTCGGTGGTCTTGGTGTTGGTATTGGTGGCATTGGTGGTAGTGTTGGCGGTTTTGGTATAGTTGTTGGTATTGGTGGCATTGGTGGTGGTCTTGGTGGCATTATTGCTGGTCTTGATGGCATTTATGGTGGCATTGGTTGTGGTGTTGGTGGTGGTCTTGGTGGTCTATCTGTTGCAACAAGTGAAAGATTAGTTGGGAGATATTAAATAGGTCTTCAAACAGATTCTCCATATGTTCCAACTGACGGGTTATCCGTTGGAGTACTTTCTTTGTAATATGGCATATAATAATTTATTGAAATTTGTCTTACTTTTTTAAAAAAAAATTATACAGACATCAAATGTTTTGTATTTTTTGTTTTTCTATTGTTTGTAGTTAAAAGTTGTCTCCCAAAAGAAAAGAAACTGAAAATGGATCAACTTCTGACTATCCAATAAAAAAGGCTACAATATAGATAGATTCGGAGGAACTTCCTAAACAATCTCAGTCAGGGAAAAATAAAGGTAAGGAAAGTGGGAACTCCTTATCACCAGTGGGGCATGAATTAATATTGAAATTCCAGCATGATCCTGTCAAAACTATTAGTATCTATAGGTTTTGAGTTGCGATGCTGATAGATAACCCTAAAGAAGTAAATGGTGATCTTGTACTTAAATGTCAATTGGGGAAAGGTTTTGATGAATTTAGGAGTGTTATGAAGAATGAAAACATAGACGAACTTTTGAAGAGGAGTTTTTTTACATAATTTCTCAAGCTGCCTGAGGATCACACTCTCTGTTTCCAAATGAGCATAGTATATGGTCTTCTCAAGTGCAGGATCAAGTACGCGGGGGATGATAAAGAATTGAAAGAGGGCAAAAAATAGATGAAATCTAGATCAACTACTATGGCATGCCGGTTTGTTTTGGATTGAAAGAGTTTACCATAGTAACGGACTTGAGATGCAATCGTCCAGAAGAACCCTTCATCAAGGAAACACCCTACAAATGGTCCAACAAATGCAAGAAAAAAAGATGGGTTGTTGGGCATTGTTGAACGTAGCTATAAAGCGGGGGATTTGATAGCAAATCTCAAGGATAAAACTATACTAGAGCAGTATAGGGAGAAATTGTGCTTAGTTTGGTTTGTCTATTTTGTTATATTGGCAAGAAACATCAGGAGAGTCATAGAATATGGTTTGTTGGAACTTGCTGATGATTTTGAGAAATTCAACGATTAACCCTGGGGATATGACAGCTACTACTTGACTGTCCAATATTTACTGACAAAGCTATCCCCATGGACGATCACCTTATACGGCTTTCCTTAGGCTTTCATTGTAAAATTAATAAATATTTTTACTCATCCATTAATTTATATTGAATATAGTTATTATGACCTTTTTTTTGCTTTTTTCCTATTTACATTTTTTAGGCTTAGGCATTTGAAGTTATTTCTCCCCTCCGAAAGCAGTTCAAGGATTACCCAGATGAGGTTTCTCATCCAAGGATCCTTAGGTGGTTGGTTGCAAAGGGCAGCAAATAAATTAAGGAGGCTGATCTCTTTAATTCTTCGGATGATGCAGTACATCTTCTTTCAACAAAAAATATATTGAAATAGATGTGTCATCTATTGCGATAATGGGTCATCTGTTGCAACAGATTACCTATTAACTACAACTGGTGCAACAGATAGGTAATCTATTGCGACAGATGATCCATATTTCATAATAGATTAACCATCTGTTGCTCTAGTTCCCTGAACCCTACTTAATTGATTACTCATTTACTGCAAATTATGCAGCAATGGGTAATCTGATGCAGCATATTATCAATTTGTTGTATCATCTAGATCAACCACTATGGCAGATAGATCATCTGTTGCATAAGTTGGCTGTGTTAACATGTAACCCAACTGACTGCAAATTATTATTATTATTATATGATATAATTTAAATTCCTTCTGTCTTTTATATAGGTTGTGCATCTTTGGATCATGCCTACTGAGAAGGAGTTCTCTACGTTTTGTTGATACAACAGAAGACCCAATGGTGGAGTTAATAAAGAAAGAATTGGCTGGAGCAATATTCATAAAAAGAGTACTTAGGCAAGGTCAGCCTAATGTTGAAGCTCTTCATGACCAACCTACTACAACAGATCTGTGTGCTTCTTCTAGGGGTGTTACTGGTAGAGTTATTGATGATGGTGGCAGCTATCCTGATATTGCTGCTGCTAGTCATGATTATGAGCATGTTGGTGCTCAAGAAAAATAAATACGTTTGGAAATACCCATTGCATAGGTCCCTCTCACCCTTACATCGGTCCCTTCCACTTTTACAGTGGTCTCTCTCACCCCTCTTCACCCCCCATGTTCTCATTGCAAATGCAAAGTATGCAAGGATAGAGAGGATAAACTCTTGTTGAAGCTATTGAGAAGTTGAAATCCAAGAGGGTGTCATACCATCCAATAAGGTGAGGGAGCCATACACTACTATAGTGGTGGTTAGGAGGAAAAGAAGAAACATTAGAAATATACTCTCAATTTTGAACACAGAAAAATTGGTAACTCCTCTCATTCCAAGAGTTGTTGAAGTTCAGGGGGCGCTGAAGAAGATGGACACATACGCGACACTTGACAATGAAGAGAAGAAGTAACTGCAAAAAATCATGACTGACAAGACGAAGGTTCTACAAGAATACACCATGCATTTATTTAATGCCTAAGACTTCACGAGTATGACAAATATGCGTGAGTGGTACGTGAACAATGTAAGTTTAATTTTTCTAACCTAGCCTTCCTATCTACTCCATGAAGAAGAATCTACGCAAAAAATTTGTATTATGTTGCAACAGCTGGGTATTTTGTTGCAACATAATAAACATCTGTTGCATAAGTTTTATTAGCTGGGTAATCTGTGAACTAATTCTAAGAACCCTCTGCAATAGAATCTTTCCAATGTGTTTTTCTTGTTTAAAATTACTAATTTAAAAATTATCTTATTATACCACAGTATGTTGATGAAATTCTCTGCCTCATGAGGCGTATGCAATTAGCGTACCTAGATTCTTATGATGCTGCCAATAGGATAATGGACCTTAACTTCTACAACAATTTCAAGAGTAGGTATGATAGTCTCCATTGGAAATCTGGTCCCGATGGCTGAGGAATTGATCTTTTAGTTTCTGTATTCAAATGGGATGAAGACATAATTAACTATGTTAAAGGAAAGAGGCCATATCCACGTGGCAAGAGCTGGACCAAGGTGAAGAGAATCTTTGTAGTTATGAACGTGGAAGTCAAATATTTTCTCGTTGTTGAAATACTACTCGACGAGGAAAAGATTAAGGTTTATGACTACAACTTACCTATCTTTAGGGAGGCCACATTTTTAACCCATGTCCATCCGCTCTTAAAGTTGTTCCCCAAGTTGTTGACGCAGAGTAAACTGATGGATCATTTGCCGGCGAAAGTCTTGAAGAGGGAATCATAGGATTTTAAAGGTCGAAATAAGAACATCCACCTTTAAAAAATAAAACTGGTGCGTGCGGGTTGTACTCACTCACATACATCGAGTGTTTGCTGACCGATATAGAAATAGCCATTATGTGTGACGCTGTTGTGGAAAAGATGCAAGAGGTCTAGTCTTACGGGGTTTTAACTAAATGATTGGAGCCCATGTATAAAGAAAAACATGTACAAAGATAGAGACGAACACGATAATAATTTTTTATTTCAAGCCACTTTGTTCACTTTACATCGTAGTGGCAATTTTTTATGTCTGACGAAAGTTGAATTTTTATAATGCAACAGATTGTCTATATGTTGTAACATATATCATACCTATTGTGATAGACTGATTATCTGTTGTAATAGGTTGGTCATCTATTGCATTATGTAGATATTTCTCAGTCTGTCTGCCGCAACAGATATACAATCTGTTGCAACATATAATCTATCTGTTCTAACTGATAGGTAATCTATTGAAACAAATCAAAAAAGTAGGAAGACCTATTATATAGTTTTCAGCAGATGACCTACATGTTGCAACATATGTCTAAATCTGTTTGATAAGATATGTTGTTTGTTACAGTAGATGTATTATCTGTTGCGATATTTGAATCTAGTATTCCATTTTAATTAACAAGTTCAAAACTACGGATTAAATTATATTCATAGACAGCATAAAATAAATCGAAGCCTTTGAAAATTACATGAAATAGCTCAACAAATAAGTTAAATATAAAAAACAATTATTATGGCTACAAATGATCTACTCTACAAATAAATCAATAAGTTAACCAAGGAGGATAGTTTATTACATTAACAGACTTAAGCTATAAATATATACTCAATATGGACAAGTTGTTCTTCATCCGGTGCTACAAAATTTGACTTTGATCCTCATCGATCTTTAATGTCGCTGGCGTATAGTTTCTGAGCTTTCGCTTCTCCGTACTTCCATAAAATAGCAGCATATATTTTGTGGAGTAATCTAGCATCAAGTTCATCATTTGGTACATGTAATCCATCGCTCAAATACTCGGCGCAAGAAGCAACAAAAAGACTGCAATCCTTGCGTTTTAAAAAATCAGATAATCCATATCTTGCAGTTCATGTAAGCGTAGTGAAATTTATGAAATAAAACTTAATCATGATACTTATACTTACATGCTACCAATGATTTGTTGAGAAATTCTTTCAAAATATTGTACATCAAATGAATTACCAATTTTATCCTGGTATGCTTCAATCGTCGACCAATTAGTACGAATATTTTGCCCCAAAAATCCACTCATATAAAGGTAAGTAGGCAGTATTTTGGCCAGCTTTTGAATCTCAGATAATAGCCCAGAACGTCTCCTTTGCGACATCGAGTCATAAACTTGGATGCGCCTCTCTTTTAAAATGACGACAGCCAACACCCAATGAAATTCATCATCATAATTGATTGGGATATACACTTGATCGATCAAATGCCAAGGGAAACCAGCTGGAATGCTAAAACCTTTGATGATGTTGATTAGGCATTCCTACTTTCGAGAAACTTTCGACTGTTGTTGACAACACCTATCGTAGGCATTATTGATGTAAACTTTGAACAAGCAATTACCTGTCTGTATTGTTCTTGTGTTTGCAACTTAGCCTTCTTTCAGAGGTAGTAAAAAATGACATCGATGTGCTGCACATATTATCAAATATTTCAGATTACGTGATGAAAAAAATAATACACAGATACAATTAAATAAAGTATTAATTAATAGTAATATTTATGGTATTTAAACCTCATCATTCCAGCAAGTTTGGGGTTGTGACATCAAATAGAACTAATTCTTCATTTCGGAATGTTCAACAACAAAGTCGAACATATCAAAACCAAGACTCGATTTGTTTACTTTGTAGTGTTCATCATTTTGTTTTCTACATGATGATTTATATGTGTTAATGTCATATTTTTACAACAAGAATTATATCAATCAATATCTTTAAAATTGATTTATGTACCTGCCGGCATGATGCTTTAACACCCATTGGTAATCCATTCTGAATAGTCGCTGATCAACTTTTCTAGTTTTTTGGAGCCTCGTCTGAGATGTTGAACCCTTCAAATAAGTAATTCTTTTGTTCTCCCAAACTGACAGGCTCCACTTTTTCTTCTTTTTTGGAAGTAGTTGATGGATTATCAACTGTGATATTATGCTCTTTAGCAATAGCTTCTACTGTGACATCCACTTGGAAAGCCAGAATTATCAATGCTAATTATAAATATACAATAGATTAGCTATTTATTGTAATAGATGAGTCTTATGTTGTAACAAACTGATCATCTATTGGGATAAATTCAAATAGGCAAAACAGAGCGGTATGATAATTTCAAACAGATGACCCATTTATTGTAACATAAGACTCATCTGTTGGTACAAATTAAAATAGTACAAAAACCTATTTAATTTGCTAAAACAGACAGACATATGTTGTAATAGATAACGCATCTGATGCAACAGGTTAGATAATAACTGCATCAAATGTATATATCTGTTTGATAATTTTCAGCAGATATATCACCTGTTGAAACAGATATGTGCCTATTCGTTTGTTGGAACAGATAATATATATTCACCTTCTTCAGCTTATACTGCTCTCCTACAGCCCTTGTATATTGAACAACGGTGCAAGACAAAGACAAAGGTGTTGCAATTTTGCTTTTTTGATGCTTGATGATGCCCTAGAAATATCTTTCCTTCTCCTCTTAGCCACCTTGATCTCTAATGGAGTGTATGGATATGAAATCCTCTTTGATGGAATGACACCCCTCTTAGATATTATTTCCTTTACAGAAGCAATTAGTGCATTAATAGCATTAATAGCATTAATCACTCCATCATGTTTCGCCTTGCATTCTTGAATCTGCATGCAGAACATTCGCTAGAAGTGGCAAAATCTGTATAACTAGTATGATCATAATTATAATAGTTTGTTATTTCAAAAACTGTCAGAGGAGCATTATTAGCCCCAACAGCAGCACCACTAGCATTACTATCATCAACAACAACAAGACTACCCTCTAAAATTATTTTTCTTATGATAGTCGTTGCTCCAAAAAATTCCATTTTTATTCTATCAACAATCTTACAGTCTGATAAAGTTTGCATAGACCGTAAAGTTAGAACAAATGGCATCTTCAACGCTCGATTGGTCAGAACAAGCCGTGGATGTACAATCTAAAATAAATTAGTACATATATTAGAATGACGATGAAATTATTTAAAATAATCATTAATTAAAATAAAAACTTGATTAGAATTATACTTACTGCTTCCTTCAAAGAATTGAAAAGATCAAGAAATTTTGCATTTTTATCAGTTTTGGCCGACAACCATCTCAGGATTCTTGGACAAGAAACTTTTTCCTAGTAGTTCACTTGTTGTCTCAAATAATAAATGGCTTCAAATGCCCAAGCCTATAACATAACAACAATAAATCAAAAGCGATATTGAATAAAAAAATTAATCATATCATAATAAAAGAATGATTTACCATGAAAGCCCATGGAAAGCCATATAAGTTCACTTTCTTTGGCGTTAACAGAATCAACAAATATTTGATAGTCATTTTGAAACTTTCTTAACCCTAAGGATAGCTTTTAAATACCTCAAGATCCTCGAAGAAATTTATTAAACCGAGGCTTATGTTGTTGTTAACGTCTTCCGCCCAAAGAATATTATGTACAAACCAAACCAAGCACAATGATTGTTTGTGCTTCTTTAAAAGTCTTTTACTTTTAATGCTTCTGCAAAATTTTTATTTTTGAAGCTTGGACCAACAATGGACACCAGGTCATCATGATCACTCGACTTGCCTTTGACTTTTTTGGGTGTGCGGGGTGTTTTTTTAGGGTTAGAGTAGGTATAACTTGAGAAAGAAGAGGAGGATAACATTTTAGTCCAGTAACTATGGTAAACTCTATCCAACCAAAATAAACAGGCATTCCACAGTAATTTATCCACACCTTATCCATCTTATCTTTATTTTCATACATAAAACTTTATTTTCATACATAAACCTATGCTTGAGAAGATCATATACCATTTTCATTTGGAAACGAGCATTGTTGTCCTCCGACCAATCAAGATATTTCCCAAAGCATCTTTCTCTAAAATAAGAATCTAATTTTTGTTCTCGAAGTATTTTTCTGAAGGCGTTGAAAGATTTCCCCATGATGACTTAACCACAAAATCACCCATTAAATCTGTGGCACCATGGTACTGCATTCTCATAGGATAACAATCAATGTTGAAGGTTTTGACCAACTCTTCAGTGGAAGGGCTATTAGCATTTTGATTATCTCTTTTAAAATATTCCTCCTCCCCATGTTCATTATCTTCTGCTCCTGATTGAGATAATGCTTGTAAAGCAAGCTCATAGAGTGGTGGATGTAGCCTAGCTATTTCACTTGTTCCTTTACTTGGACTTGATTCGGTTCCTTTTCTTTTGGGAGCCATATTATCTTTAACTAATAGGAACATAAAATAGATTATAATTGTTTAATGCATCATTAAAAAAGGATAACAGTAAATCTAACATGCACAACAGTAAAATAGCAGTTCCAACAGAGCACACATTTGTTGCACTAAGTATGTTATCTGTTGCAACATATAACTGACCTGTTGCAATGAATGAGTAAGCCATTGGAAATAATAAAGACATATCACTCATCTGTTGCACCAGAAAGGTTATCTGCTGCAATATATAACCAACTTGTGTCAACGAATGAGTAATCCGTTAGAAACAATAAAAATAGACCACTCATCTGTTGGACCAGGAAGATTATCTGTTATAATATATAACCAACTTGTTGCAGTGGATGAGTAATCTATTGAAAACAAATATAACAAATCACCCATCTATTACACCAGGTAGGATATTTGTTGCAGCATATAACCAACCTATTGCAGCAGATGAGTAATCTATTAGAAAAAATAATAAAAATAGATCTCTCATCTATTGTACTAGGTTGGTTATCTATTACAATCTATAAGCAACCTGTTGCGGTGGATGAGTAATCTGTTGAAAACAATAAAAATAGGCCACACATCTATTGAAATAGATCACTCATCTATTGCCAAATGAGTTATCTATTGGATCAATATTATTTAGATTTCTTCCAAACAGAAGAGTCATCTTTCGTAATAGATGAATGACCTATTCTGTTCATCTGTTGTGTTAGATGTTTAATCTGTTGCATCAGATATTTTATTTGTTAGATCAGATGGTTAATCTGTTGCATCAGATGGTTAATTTGTTGCATCAGATGATTAATCTGTTGCAACAACATTTTTACTATGAAAAATAACAAATCAACCCAGCAACACAACATACATACACACACACTAAGAACATCAACAGTGACCAAAAATCACCAACAAATCAAATCAATAGTTTGACAACAAGAACTACAATAACAATAAAAAATTATATTTCACACCAAAAAGAGTAGAGAAGAAATCCTAGAAATTAGGGTTTCATTCAGTCCACATTTCAAATTTAAGCAAGAAATATTGAAATTGTTAACCAATACTAGAAGAGAAATTGGCTCAAGTTCCTCTGGTTCTTCATAACTAAAAAGACATAATTTTTTACAAGTGAAAGAAGAAATGGACGACGAAGAACTTGAAGTTGTTATCTCCGGAGAAATTTTCACGTCGATTGACGGCTAAAAGTCAAAAAAGAACTCACCGAATATTTGTCGCCGGAGGTTAAAGTCATCGGGGATTGAAGGAAGAAATTTTACAGAACTGTTGGTTGGAAAATAGTTGAGAGAAGCTATCGAGGAAGAGAGAGAAGAGAGATGATCGATGATTTG
>JAPEIP010000006.1:61434203-61448262 GCA_026120095.1 Capsicum chinense | reverse complement strand
GAGGGCATTGACCGCTTTTTAAAGGTAATCATATAACTTATAGCATATCTTTTTTATATGTATCGACTTCTTATAGAAGCACAAAATAACCTAGCATTGTTGTTGGTAAAATTAGAGTGAGTATTATAATTATTCCTAAATTGTCTTACTCTTGATGTCCCTGTATTTAATGTCCCAACATTGAGGGAAGTAGACTCTCTAAGTAACTGACTGTGAGGCTTCATTTCTTTTTCTTTCTATTCTTGTATCATTGGGGAAAAAGCTTGTTCCATAGTAGGGAGAGGATTTATAATCAGTATGCTTCCTCTAATAACTACACCTCATTTAACACCATCAGAAATTGAATAAGTCTCTTATCTTGTACTGCCTTATGCATAGAATCCTTAGTTCCATATGTAAACATATAGCTACATCAAATTTTAATGGTGGGGGTACTTAATTCTTCCCAAAACTTTTTCATTCTAGTGTAATATCCAATTACATCTAATGCTCCTTGATTCAAATAATTTATTTTATTTTGAATTTGATAAAGTTTTGCCCCATTTTTTTGGTCATGCCTATCTTCTAACTAAGCCCATAGATCAAGTGAATTGAACATATACTCAATGCTATCGGCTATTTCCTTAAATAAAGAGTTGAGAATCTAACATGTGATCATGTCATCACATCATCATTACAATATTCCAGAAATTTTGAATCTGATTTCTTACATTCTCTATTGATAAATCTCAATTTGTTTTAAACAGAAAGAGCTCTTAATACACCCTGATGTTATAACCTATATCCAGTTCCATCAAAGAGGAAAAAACTATGATAGCACCTAGATTATCAGAGGAATGAAAATAGAGAAGACCACTCACATTTTTGGTTCTAGTTCTGGTTTCTGATTGTTCTTCTATTTCTGCAATTGTTGTTAGATGAAGGAAAAATATGTGAAGATCTAATTGACTAAGAAAGGAGATAGGAATTGACTAAAAAGGCCTCAATTTTCACTAGATTTGAAGATAATGCCCTTGCATGTAATTATTGTAAAACGAATCGTAGATTGCGTAAGGATGAAAAATTCAATCCATTAAGAAAAACTAGAAAAGAAAAGCAAAAAAATAAGAGAAACCCAAAACAAATAGATAATTACCTTTGGTATAATACAATATCAAGCTCTAGTATGATCAAAAAACACAAATGGAGTCTCCATTCATGGAGAATCCATGTAACACAAAATGCAGAAAAACTTCTATGAAAAAAAAGCACAAACTACAGAAATAGAAATTGTTTTTCTATAATGTAAAAACATAAGTATAAACGAATATAAGAGCATCTATATATAGGCAAAGAAAAATATCTATCTCATCTAAGTCTAAACTCACAATTATCTAACCTAGTGACAGTTGGCTACAAAGCACAACACTAGCTAATCAAATAGTAGACACATTATCAAATTAACTAAATATAAGAAATAATTAAGACAAACTATTACAAATTATAAATTAATTCCAGTATGATACTTACTCAATTATTATAATTCCTTTCATACTCGATACATTATTTTGTACCGAAGCCCTATTTCCTTTAGGCGTAGCATTCATGTCTCTGTATCCTGACAGACTAGTAGACATGGCTTCTTAGTAGTGTTGCTGAGTTCCACCTGATTGGTAATCTTTGGATCCTTTATGTTGGTGTTTGTCCTGACTTTCTTACCATAATTGGGTTTTTCTTTAGGTACCATAATTGGGTTTCCCTTTAAGAAAATAAAAACATATTCTTCATATTTGGCTACTCCTTATTCTTGTAGGAAAAGGTTATAGACTCTATAAACAGAGGCTCCTTTCTTCTAGTTTATAGCATCCACAATGTAGTCCTAGGGGTTTAAGAGTTTTGTTTGGGGGAAGACTTTGTGAGACACAAGTGTTACAGTATCACTTGTGTGAACCTCTTTTATTTTATGTAAATTATGTAAGGTTGTCTCTCTTGACAGTTTGTACTCTCTTTTATATAGTGAATTGCTCATCTCTTTTTGTAGATGTAGGTCGATTGAACGAACTATGTTAAATTATTGTGTCTCTTTTGGTTTATTTCTCGTATATATTTTTATTCATGGTCTTTCGAGGTTTGTTTTTCTAGCTTTCGCATGACACCTGATTATTTAGAACCTAACAAGTATTATCAGAGCGAGGTTTAAATCAAGTGTTTATCTTGGCAAATTTAATTCTAGTCATAATCTATTAGACGATAATAAAGATTTTGGTTTGAGAAATTTTATCAGACTGTTGTTCTGTGAAGAGACAAGACTTAATGGAGGATATTTTGGAGATAGAGATTGAACTTGTTGAAAACAACATGAAGAAGGTGGAGAAAATTTATTTTTCAAGAAATTTAGGCTAACGGGAAGAATTTTTTGTGTTTGTCCTGACTTTCTTACCATAATTGGGTTTCCCTTTAGGCACCATAATTGGGTTTCCTTTTAGGAAAAGGAAAACATATTCTCTATATTTGGCTAATCCTTATTCTTGCAGGAAAAGGTTATAAACTCTATAAATAAAGGCTCATTTCTTCTAGTTTTGTAGTTTCCGCAATGTAGTCCTAGGGGTTTGAGAGTTTCATTTGGGGGGAGACTTTGTGAGACACAAGTGTTGCAATATCACTTGTGTGAACCTCTTTTATTTTGAGTGAATTGTTTGAGGTTGACTACAGTTTGCAGTCTCTTTTATATAGTGGATTGCTCATCTCCTTTTGTGGATGTAGATCAATTGATCAAACCACGTTAAATTATTGTGTCTCTTTTGATTTATTTCTCGCATATATTCTTATTCATGGTCTTTCGTGGTTAGCTTTGCTAGATTCCACATGACACCTGATTATTTGGAACCTAACACTATAGAGTTACTAGGTTGTGAGTTGCGGAAGTATTTTATTGTCTATAGTTGATGGTTAGGTCAGACCCTGTCCTGACTAAGTATTATACTCATGGAGGCTTGCAGACTTAGGTCGTACATTTGTACATTTTGATCGATCGTATTGGCCTTTCTACTTTATTATTATAAGTATGGTGGCCTTGTCGGTCCTTGTACCGTGGACTTACAAGCCTAATGTAATAGTAGCAAAAGTTCAACAAAATCTTTGCTAAGGAATTGCTTCAAGTTAAACTAAGTTTCACTAGGAAACACAGTCAAATATCTCTCAAAATAGAGGTCCAACTATTATTTGTTTATTATATTGTGAAAGCTTTTTAAGAAAGAAAAACTTATTCAGATGTTTGAAAGAAAGTGTCTCTTGTTATAAATGTATTTACATTATATTGAATGTCAATCAAGATCTAGTTGATATCTATCGGGATTTAAAGTATCTGTCTTTTAGTAGGAAACTAAGAGTAAATTTTCCTATAAATAGAAGGGTTCTCTTCATTATAAATAACCTCATCAAGAGAATTGCTCAAGCGGAATAAGAATTATTTTCTACTCTCTCTACTCTTCTTCTTTATTCTTATTTATTTCATAACACGTTATCAGCATGAGTCTCTAAATTAATATTGATATGATAATAGATCACTAACTACATGTTTAATTTGGTGTGTTCTGGTATATTTTTCTACCTCTTGTTATTGAAAAATTATTTTTATATTGAAAAGAGAAGGTATTTAGTAGTATTGCTTTATGAAGATTTGAATATGATACATATCATCTAAAGAAAATTTATTGAAAATTCAAGTTTACACAGCGTCACAATGTGCGTACTTTTTGGATGAATTGCTACTTTATGTTTTCAATCGCTCTGATAAGTTATATGTTTGTTTGGTGGAGCAAAGTTCGTCCGTTATGTAACTTTATTAAAGGTACAAATTTACATTTATTGTACTTCATAAATTTTATAGTGATTAAATTTATTTATATTGGTATTAATGTAAAATAGTAAGGCAGTGGATTCAAATATTATAGCACTCTAATAATACATTGGGTTAGAGTTCTGATGAACTATAATGATAAAACATTGGGTTCAAGTCCCAATTTATGCCTAAGACGCCTGGATAAGAAATTGAGTTTGATCATGAAATCTATCCCATTGAATATGCTCCATTCCGTGAAATGAATGTGGTAGAGATATTTGATAAGTCTGAAATATGACAACTTACTTCATCCCTTGGAGAGAATCTGGCAGTACTGCATAATAAGTCTGAAAAAAGATAAGTGATTGAATGCACTGATATAAGCCTAGAGGGACAATATGATAATAATCATCGAAAGTGATTATAAAATATGTTAGAGAAAATTTCTCTACAATCATATGTATGCCTCGATTTGCTCCTGAATTAGCAATATCCCCTAATATTCTCCCAAATTGGCAATATCTTAAAAGAAGCTATTAGCTATCATAATTTGATAGGATTAAGGCATGATAAACGTACACTTAATTATGATGGTATCACAACTCACCTCCGAAAGATGTTGACTAATTGAGTAGAGTTATTTTGAAATCTACTTTCAAAGTAGTAAGTCCAAAATCTATTCATGTCATGGTAAATCTGAAATTTACTAAAACAAAAGGCACATATCATGGTGAACTTGGAGTTGCTAGAATAAACATTCATAAATTGACATGAATGATTGTGACATCCCAAAGAGGCTGAGACTGAGTATTGAACATATATTGAAGATTAGAAAATTCTTCATTGCTTTTAATGTTGCTTGTTGTCATAATAAGTTGGTTGGACCAACTAATTTTGAAATTGGATCTCTTAAAATCTGAAAAGTATAAAAGGTGAATATGGTTTCGTTCACCTATCATGTGATCTATTAAGATGCATCGATATAAGATGATCACATGTACGTTTATGGTCAACCTGCAGTTTGAAATTCATAAAGTTGTTTGCTCAATTAAATTGAGTTAAAAGAATAACTTTCAGATTGTGTAATCAAGATAATTTATCTTGATAATGGTGGTTTGGCATTGAATGTCTTTAACAAATAGCTAAACCATTGTTAATGAGAACAAAACTTCATGTATAAGCTTATAGCTTAAAAATTATTGGAACTCTTGGAGAGTTTTCATAAGCAATAGAATATTTGCTGAAATAAGAAATATACCAATTTGAATTGGTTATGAAGTACCATATCTTAGTGCAATTGGTGCACTCATGTATCTTGCAAATACTATAAGGAGTGATATAGCCTTTTTAGTTAATTTGTTAGCAAGATTACAGTCCCGATCTTATTGGTCATGCTAATGTTAGGTACTTATCTGACCTTCTTAAATCTCGATCTCAAACATGCAATATGTTCACATGTGGTGATACTGCTATATCTTGGAATATATAAAGCAGTATATCTAGCCACTTCATCAAATCATGATGAGATAATAGTTATTCATGAAACGAACCGAGAATGCGTGTGGTTAAGGTCCATGATACATCTCATTTGAGAAAAATGTAATTTGACATGTGACAAAGTACCCATGATTTTATTTGAAGATAATGCAGCATGGATAGCACAACTTAAAGAAGGATTCATAAAAAGAGATAGAACAAAGCATACTTCATCAAAGTTTTTCTATACATGAGCTCTAAAAGAATAGTGAAATTTACGTGACAGACGCGTTCAAGTGATAATATGGCTGATTTATTCACCAAGTCTCCTTTAACTGCAAGTTTCAAGAAGATGATGCATAAGAATAGGATGCAAAGGTTCAAGAATGTTCACATTAGGGGGAGTTAATACACATTGTACTCTTTTTATCTTACGAGGTTTTGTCCCACTGGGTTTTCCTTGTAAGGTTTTTAATGAGGCAGTCTATATGTGTATTATTAGAGATATATACTATTTTTCCTTCACTAGATTTATTTCCCACTGAGTTTTTTTTTAGTAAGGTTTTAACGAGGCACATTATCTACCGATTAGACATTCAAGGGAAAGTGTAATAAATGTATTTATATTATAGTGAATGTCTATCAAGATCTAGTTGATATCTATCAAGATTTGAAGTATTTGTCTTTTAGTGGAAAACTAAGAGTAAATTTTCCTATAAATAGAAGGGCTTTCTTCATTGTAAATAACCCCATCAAGAGAATTGCTCAAGAGGAATAAGAATTATTCCCTACTCTCTCTACTCTTCTTCTTTATTCTTAGTTATTTCATAACATCTCTGTCTTTTTAAAAAAGAGGGGGAAAAAATTACTCATTAATTCCCATTTTCACGCTAGTAATCCTAGATGTTACAAAGTGTGGATAATTTCTATGTCGGGTTGTTTTTACTTTTAAAATCTTAATCTTCTCTCTCCTAATCGGATCGAGTCATCCCATGTGGAGCGACCCACAATCCAGACAGAAAATCCAACAATCCACAATAATATGTATAGATTATATTAAAACTTAAACTAAAATTAATTTTTAAGAAAACAAATATTTTTTTTGTTTCTTATCTGGTGTTCGGTATCTGCATTAGAGCCCGATTAATCCGAATTCATGTCGAATAGGGACCATTCAGGGAAAACACTCCTTACTAGGGATTTTTCATGCCTAAAATTCAAATTAAGACATCTAGTTAAAAGAGGAGCAGTCCATCCATTACACCTTGGTGGTAAAACAACCAAATATCATTCTATTAGCAAGATATCATGATGATTTTTATTTGTTTCTTTCTGAAAATACAAGAGCATATTAAAGGAACAAGTAACATACAAAATTCTCACCTCAAACTTACTTCAATTTAAGGCCAATTCCAAATCTTCATATATAGACTACCAATCCCAAATCTTCATAGATAGACCAACAAACAAGAACTTTAGTGGATGAGGTAACATAGGAAATAGAAGGGAAAATGACAGAAATAACCTTTCATGGTACATTTTTTCCTTATTACTTATAATGAATCTGCCCATTATTTTTTGGTAAATGTAGTTCTCATCGACCAAAAAAAGAAAGAAATAATAGAATGGTTTGACTGGTGAACAGGAAAATGGTATGGTGAACTTGTTAATTGTCAAGGGGACTCGATTGGTTAAAAAACAAACAATAACCAAAAAGACACATTAAAGTTAATTGGAATGAAATGAATTAAGCTAAAAAAAATGAATCAAATCATAACTCACTCAATAAATATAACATATCAAGAAAAAGGAATTTTAACAAAGTTTTTCATTCATCAATTCAAATTATATATCAATTCAACTTTTAAGTGGACAAAATTGAACGGATAAAAATAAATTGAGCCCATAAATAAACTGGTCAATAATTTTATTAACAGAAAATTACATAGAAGGCCCCCATAGTTGGTAGCTTTGATTTTTTATACCACATATGAAAAGTTTTTAAAAATTAATTTTCCTTCCTTTTTATGTATAGAACAAGTATATTTTTGTCCCTGTACACCTAAAATATTTTTAAACTTTCTTTATTTATTTGGCTCTCAACTTCTATTTTTATTTCTTTCTTTTTTTGCTTTTTTATTTTTCTTGATTTTTCCTTTGTCTTTTTTTTCTTTTTTAAATTCTTTTGTCTCAACCCTTATTTTTCTTTTACTTTTTTTTCTTTTTTTCTTAAACATTATTTATTTCTTTATTTCTCTATTTTTTAAATTCATTTGTCTTAATTTTTTTCTTTTAACGTTTCTCATTTTCTTTCATTTTTCTCAAACATTATTTTTATCGTTTTCTTCTCATGCTTGTTTTTCTCATCTTTTTTTTTCTTTTTTTAATGTTTTTAATTCTTCCGTTTTTTCTTAACCAATATTTTTTCTCTTTTTTTTCTCAATTTTTTTCTTTTCTCTATTTCGTTTCTTTTTTTTTTCTCTCAACTTCTATTATATTTTGTTAATAAATAGAAAGTTGGATAATCTGCAAAGGGATCTTCTTTCTTTGACATCAAAGTAACTTTAATGGCATGACTTATTATTTGGAAGTCAGTTGAGATAAGTTTTGCCTCTAAGATAAAAGTAATAAAATATTTCATAAATCAACACACTATGTCATAGTGTCAAGTATTGCTCGTAGGGCATAACTTGTTGTTTAAAAATCTTTGTGTTAAGTTTTGCTTCCAAAGCAAGAGTTATAGAACATCTCATAAATCAACACACAATGTGGTAGTGGCAACACTTGCCCATTGGACATGACTTATTTTTTTGAGAGGTCTTGGGCTAAGTCTTGTCTTAGAGGCAAGGCTAATAGAGCATCACATAAATCAAGACATAATATGGTAGTGTCAACTCTTGTCTATGGAGTGTAACTTATGGGCTAAGTCTTGTCTTTAAGGCAAGAGTTGTAGAATATCATAAATCAAGACACGATGTGTTAGTGTCAACTGTTGCCCATGAGATATAAGTTGTTGTTTGAAAGTCCTTGGTCTAAGTCACGCCTCTAAGGCGAAAAGAGTTATAGAACATCTCAAAAATCAAGACACGAGGTAGTAGTGTCGAATCTTGCCTATAGGACGTAGCATGTTGTTTGAAAGTCGTACCTCTAAGGCAAAAGTTATAAAACATCTCATAAATCAAGACATAATGTGATAGTGTCAACTCTTACCCATGGGGCATAACTTATCGTTTGAAAGTTCTATATTCATATAACATCTCATAAATAAAGACACAATCTGGTAGTGTCAAATCTTGCTCATGGGGCATAACTTGTTGCTTAAAAGTCTTTGGGCTAAGTCTTGCCTCTAATTAAAGAGTTATAGAGCATCTCAAAAATCAAAACATAATGTGGTAGTGTCAAATCTTACCCATGGGGCGTAACTTATTGGCACGACCTGACCAGGGTCCTTGTCGTAATGGGCATCTCAAGTCTAACTAGGAGTGGAGACCACCCCCAATACCCAACCGAATCATCTAGCATATGCCCTGACTCGGATGAATTTCAAACATAAAACAAGATAGCATGTATTTGATCAATTTCAGACTCTGAGATAGGTCTATGACTGAGACCGACCCAAACGAGTCTAACCGTCCCGAATCCAACAAATAACAAAACAATAACCAAACCAAGTTTCATGATTAGCTATCACACCACGCCATTATTGCCCAATTAAAACCATTTCTAACAACCCAATCCATTATTCCATTTATTATTTATCAAGGCTATTAATAGTGGTATCATCATACCGACTATAACTTGAAAGTATTGTCCTTAGCCAAACCTTAAGAGGTTAAGGGATTCCCGTGTACCCATTTACCAAGTTAACTTAGAGGAGTCTCATGCACCCCATAAGTGTTCCATTAGTATGTTTGCTTGGGGGAGTCCCATGTACCCCACAAGTTGTTCAATAGCATGTTTACTTGGGGAATTTCATTGTACCCCACAAGGAGTTCAATTAACCATAACCATGACCACCAAACTATTCTATTTAACCATTCCAAACCATTTATACCATTTAGGGTTCCATTAACAAACTAAACCATGCAATAGTTCCATTAAAAAGTCCAACAATATAGTAAAAGCATCCACATAGGCTTTTTATCAAACATATTATGGGCATAATGTTTACAAAATCAAAATCAACTACCAATTCTCCATTACCATGTAACAAAGTATCCAAACCACCAATTAAAACATGTAAATACATAATTATAAAATGGGAAACCATAACCTAGCCATTATAACCAAAACCCTCGATATATATATTTGAAACCCAAATCATATAACAATTATTCCATGAAAAAAAATTACAAAATATGACTTTAGTTGGAACTAAAAATGAGGGAAGGAGTACATGTCTTAAATTGAGTAGATGATGGAGAGAAATCACCAACACAAGCCCTAAATTGATCACCTTAGTGAAACCTTAGCCTTCCTTCACCCAAAAGCCTTAGAGAGGATTAGAGAGTGCTTTCTAAGTGTTAATGAATAGAATAATAGGGAAAATAACCTCCCAAGTGTGTTAAAAGTCGTGGGGCCTTAATAGGTTAAGTGAGGAAATTCCAGATTACCCTCACTTAAACTGCATAAAATTCCCGTTAGGGGTACGACTAACTATACTAGTCGTACCCTCCAATATGAGTGGTACCCACCACTCGTACCCTAGGCCTTTCCCTTGGACCCAACACTATCCAAGGTACGACTTACCCAAACCATGTTGTACCCAAAGCATATGACCCGTACCTCTGAAAGAATAAAATCAATTAGGATTGAACACTATCCACCATACAAGTCCATGGTATGACTCGTACCCTAGCTTACGGCTCAAGGTGAGACACCCGTAATCAGATCCAAGTTAAGCTACCAAGTCTAAGATTAAGTGAAGGAAAAACCCCAAACCAAACGACCCGTATCCACCAATACGACTCGTATCCAAAAAGTCCCATCCATTCCAAAAAATAATCCAACCCACCAACCAACAATGGTCAGTATACGACCAACCCAAATGAATTGTACCCCAACATACAACTGGTACCGCTTAGTCATATCTTGTCCAAAAATTAGAAATCTAAGAAATTTTCTAAGGATCAAAAATCCAGGGTGTTATAGTCTCCCCCACTAGGAACATCGTCCCCGAATGATGGACAAGGTAAGGTAAACACAAGCATGATTCATTTGCATTATCAAATATGAATCCAACCTTTAACCAAGATAGAAAATAAAGATGCAAAGATATTAATCTTTCCTTTAACAAAGTTTGAAAACAAAAGTATGTTAAAGAAAACATACCTTCCGCACGAATCCTCAGAGCAGAAAATAAATATGGATACTTGGTCTTTATGTCCTCCTCCGCTTCCCATGTAGCCTCTTCCACCTTGTAGTTCTTCCATAGAACCCTAATCGAGGCCACATCCTTGGTTCGTAACCGACGAAACTATTTATCCAAGATCTCTACTGGTACCTCTTTATAAGACAGAGAATCCGAGATACCCAATCCCACCAAAGAAACAACTGAAGAAGGATCACCAATGCACTTTCTCAACATAGAGACATAAAATATCGAGTGAATGGGGCTCACACTAGAAGGAAACTGCAATTCATAAGCCACATTGCCAACCCTTCGCAAAATCGCAGAAGGACCAACAAACTGGGGACTGAGTTTTCCCTTCTTACCAAACCGCATTACTCTCTTCATGAAAGATACCTTTAGGAACATCTTACCCCAAACTTTATACTCCAAGTCTCTATGCCTTACATCTGCATAGGATTTTTGGTGACTTTGGGTAGCCTTAATCCTATCCTGAATCACCTTTACCTTTTCCATAGCCTGATAAATCATATATAGATCAAACATATTCGTCTCACCCAGCTCAAACCACTTAATAGGAGATGTATAGTTCCTACAATACAATGTCTTAAAAGTGGTCATTCCAATACTAGAATGATAACTATTGTTGTAAGCAAACTCTACCAAAGGTAGATGCTCAACCTAAATGTAACCATAATCAATCACACACGCCCGAAGTATATTCTCCAATTTCTAAATATTTCTTTCTACTTACCCATCCATCTGAGGATGAAAAGAAGTACTCAGACTAACCTTAGTCCCCAATCCCTTTTGAAAAGACCGCCAGAAGTGAGTTAAAAACTGTATACCTCGATCAAAAATGATCAAAACAGGTATCCTAGGCAGCTTTACAATCTCATGAAGATACAACCTCACATAGTCCTCAGCTGTAAAATTAGTTCACACCGACAAAAAGTGAGCGAACTTGGTCATCCTATCCATGATGACCCAAATCAAATCAAATTGATTTTGAGACTAAGGAAAACCAGAAACAAAATCCATATTGATCACCTTTCATTTCCATTTGGGTAAATCTATTTCTTGATACAACCTACCAGGCCTCATGTGCTCAACTTTGACTTGTTGGCACATTAAGTATTTGGCCACAAAATCAGCCATATTTCTTTTCATACAACTCCACCAATACATATCCTTGAGATCATGATACATTTTTATCGAATCGGGATGAACAACGTAGCACGATTCATGGGCCTCAGCCAAAACCCTCTATTACAAATCATAGGCATTAGGAATACACAACCTTTCTTGGTACCATAAATTATCATCACCACTGATCTCAAAGACTATCACCTTTTTCACACCAGTATCATTCTTGATTTTCATCAAGACAGGATCCAACACTTACTTCTCCTTAATCTCTGCACCAAGAGATGACCAAATTATTTCTTATACTATCATACCACCATTATTGGAGTCCAAGATATGAACTCTAAGATTATCCGAGCGGTGAATATCATTCACCAATTCCCGCTTCCCCTGATCCACATGCGCTAAAATTCCCATGAACAACCTGCTCAGAGCATCAGCAACCACATTAGCTTTACCTGGGTGATGGTGAAGACTCATATAATAGTCTTTGAGAAGCTCCAACCATCTTCTTTTCCTGAGATTTAGCTCCTTCTGAGTGAACACATACTGTAAACTCTTATGATCATAAAAGATGTCCACGTGCAGTACATACAAATAATGCCACCTAATTTTCAAAGCAAAAACCACCACTAAAAGCTCCAAATCATGAGTAGGATCATTTTTCTCATGCACCTTCAACTGCCTGGAAGCATAGGTTATAACTTTTCCTTGTTGCATCAAAACACAACCAAGTCCCACCCAAGAAACATCCCAATAAACCACAAACTCCTCATTACCTTCAAGCAATTTAAAAATTAGAGTCGATGGTAGCTTATCCTTAGACTTCTCGAAACTCCCTTCACACGCATCCGATTAAGAAAACTTCACCTTCTTATGAGTCAACTTAGTCAATGGGGCAAATATCAAAGAAAAAACTTCTACAAACCTCCTATAATACCCAGCCAAACACAAGAAGCTTCGAATATCAGTTGGAGTCGTGGTTTTAGGCCATCTTTTCACCATAGCCACCTTATGCAGATTCACTACTAGAAATAATATGGCCTAATAAAGTCACAGCATTTAACCAAAACTCACACTTGGAGAACTTGGCAAACAACTGCTTCTCTTTAAGGTCTACAATATTATACGGAAGTGATTAGCATAATCCACCTCACTCTTAGAATAAACCAGAGTATCATTAATGAAAATAATGACAAAAAGATCCAGAAACTATCTGAAAACCTTGTTCGTCAAATCCATAAATGTCGTCAGGGCATAAATCAAACCAAATGACATAACCAAGAACTCAAAGTGCCCATACCAAGTTTGGAAAGCTGTCTTAGGGATATCAAACTCCCTAATCTTAAGCTGATGATACCCAGATCGAAGATCTATCTTAGAAAAGAACTTGGCACCATGCAACTGACCAAACAAGTCATCTATTCTTAGAAGAGGATACTTGTTCTTAATCGTTACCTTATTCAACTGCCGATAGTCAATGCACATCCAAAGGGAACCATCTTTCTTGTGCATAAATAATACTGGTGCACCCCGCGGAGATACACTAGGACTAATGAAACCCTTATCCAAAAACTCCTTAAGTTGCTCCTTGAGTTCCCTCAACTTATCAAGAGCCATTCTATAAGACGGAATAGATATTAGACGAATGTCCAGAACTAAATCAATACCAAACTCAATCTCCCTATCCAAAGAAACGCTAGGAAGATCATCTGAAAAGACCTCAAGAAACTCATTTACCATCAGAAATGAATATAAAGAAGGACTTTCCGAGTTAGAATATTTAACTCAAACCAAATGATAGAGACTCCCTTTGGAGATTAATCTTCGAGCTCTAAGATAAGAAATAAACCTTCTCCTAGGAGCTAGGGAACCACCCTCTCACTCAATAACTAATTCACCAGGGAACCTAAATATAAGCTTACGACTCCGACAATCTAACTACGCATAACAAGAGTGTAATCAATCCACCCCAAGAATTACATCAAAATTTACCATATCTAGTTCAAATAATTCCATAAAAGTCTGCCTACTAGCAATAGATATCACACACCCTTTATAGACCCTTTTAGCAACAACAAAGTCACCTACCGAGGTAGAAACAAAAAAATCTGATATAACCTTGAGATTAAAACCAAAATACACAACCACAAATAGGGTACCATAAGAGAGAGTGGACCCTAGATCAAACAAATAATACACATCACTAGGAAAAAGTTGTAACATACCAGTCATGATATCATGTGATGCCTTAAACTCCTGTCGAG
>JAPEIP010000006.1:61344209-61356612 GCA_026120095.1 Capsicum chinense | reverse complement strand
ATATACTCCTATTATGTTTCTCTTCTTGTCAATTTGTTTTTCTAAGGACAAAAGGATAAGTACATCATCATCTTGTATTCTCTCGCCTCTTCATCACTTAACTTTTCCTCGACTTTTTTTTTTCTCCCTTTTCCTTTCTAATTTACACCATTCAACTAATATTTATCTATGTTTTAGATTTTTTTTCATAGCTCTTTTTAAAAATATATTACAATTTGTTTTATCATTAAAATAGTACTACACTTTATATCGGGTGCGAATAATTTATTACCCATTAATTCCTACTTAGATGCGATCGTATATACGATACTAACACATCGCATTCCATCAAAGCTAAACAATTTAAGCGAGAGTTGCACTAGGATGAGTGAGTACTTCCGGGAAGTTCTCGTATTGCATTCCTCCCTTTCCTTTCTAATTTACTTTGATTACACTTTTTTTAAGTGGAAGATCTTGTTAGGGTTTTTGCCCTGATTTTCTTATTATATTTAAGTTTTACTTTTTTCTTAGAAGGAAAAAAAAATTTACTATAATTACTTTTACTTTTCTTGAAAGAAAAAATATAATTCTTTTCCATATTTGGCTAACCTCTTTTTTGGAGGAAAGGTTTTGGAACTCTATATAGAGAAGACCCCCTTCTCATGCCACAACACAATAGCATCCACAATGTAGTCTTTTAAGAGTTTCGTTTAGAGGAGATTTTCTCTCTCATTAGTTTTTATGTCTAGGTTTTATATGTAGGCCAATTGGCCAAATAATATAATAATATTAAGTTTTTTAATATTGTTTTATATGTCTTCTGAATTGTCACCATAATAGTTTGCAACTAACAGCTTTCGCATGACATCCTCTCAATTTTGAACCCAACAAGTGGTATCAGAGCCTACGGTTCAAAGATTCAGTGGTTTGGTAAAATGAGGTTGAAGACAAGTTTAAAGCGGTTCAAATCAATTTGCAACAAATTTGATGATAATGAAGATATATGTCCAAAAACTACATGTGGAGACGATTGTCAATAATATTTTCAACAATTCTACTGTTATTACATATTTGAAAATAAAACTTACTTTTAACTCTATAAAGGACTCCAATATTTTTAACCCGAAAAAGGCTCATATATTTTTAACCCCAAAAGCTCCATTTTTAAACATGCCAAGCAATAGTGATGAAGACTATATGAAGAACAAAGATCAAATATGTGAAGAAGGCGAATCAACCGAAGAAAATCAAGCCAAAAAGAGGAGATTTGTTAGGGTTTTTGTCCTGATTTTCTTACTATATTTAAGTTTTACTTTTTCTTAGAAAAAAATAAAAGTTACTATAATTACTTTTAATTTTTCTGAAAGAAAAAATATAATTCTTTTCCATATTTGGCTAACCTCTTCTTGGAGGAAAGGTTTTGGAACTCTATAAATAAAATACCCCTTCTCATACCACAATACAATAGCATCCTCAATGTAGTCTTTTAAGAGTTTCGTTTAGGGGGAGATTTTCTCTCTCATTAGTTTTTATGTCTAGGTTTTATATGTAGGCCAATTGGCCAAATAATAAAATAATATTAAGCTTTTTAATATTGTTTTATGTGTCTTCTGAATTGTCACCACAGTGGTTTGCAAGTAACAGCTTTCGCATGACGCCCTCTCGATTTCGAACCCAACAGATCTATAAAAACAACCTCTCTATTTCACAAAGATAAGAATAAGATCTGCATATATCCTACCCTACCCTCCTCAACCATTAGCGGAGTGACACTGGGTATGTTTGTTATTGTTAATTCCTACCAGCTTTACATCATTAGTGATCAACAATTATTAGTGGTAAACTAGCTAGTAAGTTTCATTACCTCTGTTTATTACTAATACTTTGGCTGATTATTAATTATATTAGTTTGTCTGATTGTTAATTATATTAGTTGTGGTTTGTGCGTTTTAGAATAATACCTACTTTAACTTGCACGTATGTTATCCGTTGCTTACGTACCATCTCTAAGGTCTTAATCCACTTCAATGAGGATAATTAATTTATTAATTGTGTTAAGACTTTTAGGGATATCCCAAAGTGCCTCCAAATTACTGACCAAACGGAGTAAGAATAAAGATTATTAGAAATTTATAATGGTAGTATCACCAGTAATTGAGGTTTATGTGTCAGTGGTTTGGACCACATCTTTAGTGACTAGAGAGATGCCATATTGCCAAATCGACAATGACAAGCACGTTGATAATTAAGTTGAGATTTCTTATTAAAAAAATAGGTAAAAGAAAACATCGAGATTTAATCTTAATTAATAGCACATCAAGGTTAGATATATCGAGATTTGTTTTCAATAATTAATTGGTTTATTAAGCATTCCGACATCATTAGATACATTAAAAAACCCACTAATCAATTGGACCATCAAAGAATTTTTTGTAGCTAATCATTTCAATTACGTTAATGTAGAATTCTTGAACTTCTTAGAACCCAAGACATTCATATTATTTTTTGAGTGTAATATATAATAGAAACATTTTATAAGGATATTATCATTCTCTTGTTTATCGTCGATTTGAAACAATTAGATTTGTTTGTGAATCAAAAGCACACATTACAATTTCAGCTTTAGGTTAGCAGTGAACGCTTGCATAAAAGAAAGTAAAGTAACGAAAGAAAAAATATATTAAATAAGATACGCTTAGGAACAAATCTGAACGACAATGCGGTCTACAATCCTTTCAGTTATAGGCAGGTTGTGATCGAGAACTCAATATAAGCAAGCGGGAAAACAAGAAGATAGTGAAACAACTAAAGAAAATAAACAAAGCTTAAGAGCAAAGCTAACGATTTTTTATTGCTTTAGGATAGAGATAAGTAACTATCAGATGCTTTATATCACCAATGAGATAGAGCTATTTTTTGAGCTCATAGTACTGTGACCAACGATCGACATCCACTTTTCCTTGAGCCTTTGAGAGGATGCCAACCTAGTATTGTGTGTCTGACATGGTTCCGTTAAGAGTTGTCTGTGCACCTAAATAATCTAGCACACCATCCTTTCGTCTATCCTTTGTACACAGTTTCCATTGTTGATGATCTACGATTATTTTGCTTTTTCTCGAGAGGCATTGCTTCGTGTCAGACTCGTTCTTGAGATGATGTCATCATGGGCTGAGTCTCGTTACACCCGACCTAGATAGGCCCAGTCTTTACCAAAGCTATTTTATCCCATACAAATAGTCCCTCCGTCTCTTATGCAAATATCATTGCGGTTGAGAGGCCGAAAGAACGATCCACAGGATATCCCTCATGCCCAATTGAGAGTAAATTTCTTCAATTAGGCACAACCCTTTATTCTATTACAAAACTCCTTTGAGAAGATCGATTTTCGTGCCATTCGAGAGGCTTTTTCCTGGCTACTGGTTGTTGGTCCCGAGGTCGCGCCTTTGGCACTCTGGCTTTTGTCCTCATCGCATCAATCAAATATATGCCTTCTTATCCAAAAACTTGTAACCTTTTCTTTTAACCCCTTTGTTAATTGCAAGAGTAGTCAAACCGCGTCTCTCGTTACCTGAAATATTGCCTTTAGTAACAATAGGATGGCTCTTAGTGCTTTGATTTCTGCATATTGGCACATCTACTGTGGATGTCCATCCATGTGTCATTTATCCAGGGCCTTTTTTGGGGACTCCTAGCCAATAAAATCCATCCTCTTTGAATTCTTTTTTGCACATTTCTGGCTTTCAAATCAGAACAAATGACAAGTTTTTCCAAATTTGAAGCATTTACCATTTGTACTCCTTATGGTCCTTGCCCTATTTTTTTTTACCCTAACAACCTATTCATAAGGACCCTAATTAGGTTAGCAGTGAGAGTTAGGTAAGGACAATAGGCTAAGCCCGGGGTAAGGTAGGTAATGATTTGGTCGACTACCTTTCTCCATAGCCACCATAACCTTTTTTTTTATGCTAATGCTTATGCATTGCATCTAAGATACCTGGTTGTTATGGAAAATCCATACTCTAAGGGCTCTCACTTTGATTTTTTTTGAATTTACCTCGTTCCCTCTGTTTGAAATGAGAAAACCTAGGAACTTTCTAGACTGAACCCAAACACACACTTTTCTGATTCAGTTTCATGTTGTACTTTCTAAGGATGTCAAAATATTCTTGAAAATGAGCAAGGTGTTTGTTTGTTTCCAAAGACTTCACTAACATGTCATTACTGTAGAGTTACAGGGTTTTACCAATTTTCTTCTCAAACATCTAATCACCAACCTCAGAAAGGTTGTTTGTGCCTTCTTTAGCCCAAAAGGTATAATATTGCAACAATATATGTCGTAGTTATTGATGAAAAAAGTTTTCTCCTAATCCTTGAGGTCCATTCAGATCTGATTGCACCCTAAGTGTAAAATACAGTTGTAATATGTGGGTTCTTCCACATTGGTGGTTTAAAGGTATCCTTAAGGCCAAGCCCATTAAGTCTAATAAGTTAACTAAGTGGTATCCTTAAGGCCAAGCCCATTAAGTCTAATAAGTTAACTAAGTGTACTTTGTACACGTATATATTCAATTATATAAATATATAAATGGCTTGCACTTGAACTTGGGGCTTGGGCGCAGGCCGGGTTGAATCTTTAATTAAAGATTTTATTTTTGTATTTTTTTAATAATAAAAAATTCTGCTAAAACAACCTAATTGTGTTTGTTCAAAAAAGTTGCATCTATTTAGAATAGTTGTGTGTGTTCAGAAAAGTTGCATCTGTTCATAATAGTTTTATCTATTCAGAATTATTTCATCTGTTTAGAAAAGTTGTGACTATTCAGACTTTATAAATATGAATGAAAATTCAAAAGTTGTGTATTCAAATTGTAAATATATTTTTAAACTTTATTATATCCTGATATATAATTGCTTGTAATCCCTAACGAACATACGAGCAATAACTCTTGAAAGATAGTGATCTTTCATGCCTCAAAGCAATAATTTTCTATTTTTCATCTATTTTTTCTAACAATTTTCAAGAGCTATTTCTGCTATGAATAAATTATTGTCTGCTATTGATAATCCAAATGAGATAGTCAAACAAGATCATCTTGATGGATTGAACTACTCGCTAGAAGGACAAGATAATCTTCCTTCTCACTACATGAAAATATTTTATGTTCTTGATCCATCGATGTCCGCACTACGGGAATCTACCCCAGATGATTCGGATGAAATGAAAGCAAAGAGAAAAAAATGTGAAAAGATGATTACTCTGCCGCAATCATATTCTGAATATTTTAACTGATTATTTTTATGATCTGTACTCAAATATGATATCTCCAAGAAAAATGTGGACATCATTTCAGACCACATATGTAAACAAGAAATGAGATATTAATAAATTCTTGTTCCTACAGTATTTTGAATTTAAGATCATTGATACAAAGATTGTCATGGATTAGATTCATGAGTTACAGATCTTAGTTTCAAAACTAAGTGATCTTGAAGGAAAAATTCCTAATGCGCTTCAAATAGATGCAATTCTCTCAAAATTGCCTTCTTCATGGAATAACTATAGAAAGAAAATTCTGCATTCTAGTGATAAATTAACTATAGAGCAATTTCAAATTCATCTTAAAATTAAATGTGAGATTCGTGTTAAAGATGCTCTTGTTCAAGCCTCTAGTTCCATAGTTAACAATGTTGGTCAAAATACATCAACAATAAAAATAAGAATCTGAAAGTTTCCAACAAGTTTATTGATAAAAAGAGAAAGAATAAAATTTGTTGTCATTGTGGGAAGAAAGGACATAAGATTTGAGATTGCAGGTTTAAGAAAGACGGAATAAATTTTTATTTCGGATATAAAAAGTCTGAAAAATATGAAAATCCAAAGAAAGTGAATATTGCAGAAGGTTCTTCACAAGGACATGTTGCTATGATTTCTGTTCTACCAATGTAAACTACTAAAGAATTGAATATGGTTGCTACAACCTTAAAAAAATCAAGATTGATGATTGGATTCTGATGAAACATTTCATGTTTATCATGAAAAGAACATGTTTAAAACTTATCCAGAGGTAATTTTAATTGGCAACCATGTTACAACTGAAGTTGCTGGAAAAGGAACAGTCTAAATCAACTTCACATCTAGACAAAATTTGACTCTTCTTAACATGTTTCATATTTCAGAAATAATGAAGAACTTAGTTTCTGCTAGTTTACTTTCTAAGAGAGGTTTCAAGATTGTAATTGACTCAGATCATGTAATTGTGTTTAAGTGTGGTATGTTTGTAGAAAAAGAATATCATTTTGATAACATATTCAAGTTAAGTGTTAATGCAATAACAATGCTTCTACTTATACCATTGCGTCTGATTTTTATTTTTGGCATACTAGATTAGAATATTTTAATTTTGTCTCATTAAATTATATGTCCAAAAGTGGTTATATTACTTGCAAACCTGAACATGGAGAAAAGTGTAGAAGGCAAAAGGTACTTCATTACTTTTATAGATGATTTCTCAAGATTTACACATGTTTATCACCTTATAACAAAAGATGAAGCTTTTAAAAAGTTTAAGAAATACACGGTAGTCATGAAAAATTAAAAGAATAGGAAAATAAAAATTATTCGAACTGGTAGAGGAGGAGAATTCTTTGATATTGAATTTAATAAATTATATAAAGATCAAGGAATAATACATCAATCTAGTGCTCCCTATACACGTCAACAAAATTGATTGCCCGCAAAAAGAATATATCTTAAGTAGATATGATTAACTCTATGTTGCTAAATATAAATTTACAACACAATTTATGGAGTTAATCTTTACTTACTGTTGGTCATATATTAAATAGAGTACCTTCAAAAAGTTTGCATTTATTTGCTTATGAACTTTGAAATGGTAGAAAATCAAATATAGGTTATTTTAAAGTGTGGGGGTATAAATCTTTTTATAGAGTTCTTGATCATCAAAGGACAAAATTGAGTCCTAGAGGAATAAAACGTATATTTGTAGGATATGCACAAAGTTCTAAAGCATATAGACTTATCGATCTAAAATCTAATGTTGTTGTAGAATTTATTCATGTTGTATTTTTAGAAAATAAATTCTTAAATGTCATTGTTAATGAGAAGTTGACTGAATCAGATCAAAATGGTTTTGATGAACAAAAAATGTCACATTCCAAAATTATTTTTCATAAAAAGAAAAGTTGCAATACTCATCTAGAGCCAAGAAGAAGTCAAAGAGTTAGGAAATAAAAAACTCTTGATCATAATTTTATCTCTCTAGTGGAGGGTGATTGGACCAACATTTACAATCAAATATCCATTTTATTTAATAAAAAATAAGACCCTAGAACATTTCAAGAAGTCATGTCTTGAAGAGATGTTGACTTTTGGAAATAAATAATTAATGATGAAATGGATTCACTGATGTTCAATAATATTTGAATTTTAATTAACTTGCATCATGGATCTAAAACTATAGGTAGTAAGTGGGTATTTAAGAGTGATACGATTTAAAGGACTTCAAAACCATTCACTAGAAGCCATACACTAGAGTTGCAAATGTTTCAAGGATTATTTACGAAGATGGAAGTACTTGGACATGTTTTGAGCCCCTCCAAAGGATTTCGAATCATAATAAATAGCTCTGGGGCAAAAGGAGGAACAAATGACCCACTTCCTAGAGTTGACGACTTGGTTGATAAGTCATCACCTTGTTGATGACTTTATTGACTACTTGTAAAGCTGAGAATCACCTTCTACCTAGAGGTGGAAACTTAGTTGATAAGCCATCACCTTACTGAGGACTTAGTTGATAAGTCATCACCTTTTTTATGATAGGTGATGACTTGTTTGATAAGACATCACCTTGCTGATGACTTAATTGATAAGCCATCACCATGTTGACGACTTCACTGATGACTTGTCAGCTAAAGATCATCAACTAAGGATATTTTAGTAAATTCACTCATGGGCGATTTTAGAGCCTTTTAATAGACTACAGATAGTTATTTCTAAGGTTATTTTCATTTGTTTTTGTTGAATAATGAATGCATATTGCGCTTGAGAGTGTGATTGGTGAACTTGTATTAAATGTTTTTTTGAAATGGGTGTTTTGAGGGCGTTAAATCCCTCTTGGTCCATGTAAGAGATTTGGTGCTTGATTCTATTAGATTAAGGGTTTTTGAGTTTGATACACTCAATGGTTCTTAATTTCTTATAGTTTCTTATGTTAATCTTTCTATATCTTATTTTGTGTTGATTATCTTTAACTTCCTTAATTAGATTCTATATTCCGTAGCTTGAGTCGCATCATTTGGTATCAGAGTTGAGCTAGGATCGTTCCCACGATTCTAGTCTTGGGATCTAGAAAATCACAAAAAAATGGTCTCATTCACGTTTTAGGTTGTGTTAAAATTTTGAATATGTCTTTTTGTGTTTCTAGTGCTGGAATAATGTTCTCTAGTACTATTTAAGCCATTATTTAAGATTTGAGCTTACACGACAAGTATTGAATAATCCACCATTGTTGAAGCTTAAGTTTGAAGAAATTTCAAGTGGGTTTCAAAATTTGAATTTATTGATTGAATTTTGAGGCATGAAAACTATTGGGTTTGTTCGAGATATTGAAAAGAGATTGGGTTTCAAATTTTATCAAATTTTGAGTTTGTTTGATTGAGGGTCAAAATTTGAATGTTCTTCTAGTTCTTTATATCTTGCTGAAGAAGAAGCTACAAAAGTAAGGGTTTGATCTAAAAGAATTAAAGAAAAAGGAGTTGTATTTATTTGTGCTAAGGAATGTTCCAAAAAGGATAAGTACTAGAAGAAATGGGACCAAGGAATCAAGTGATCAGCTATTCTGTCTAAGGTTGACGATAAGAGTGACATGCCATCAACTAAGTGACGACTTATCAACCAAGTCGTCAGGTAAAAATAGCCCCAACCTCCTATTCTGCTTAAGGTTGATGACAAAAGTGACAATCCATCAACTAAGTGATGACTTATCAACTAAGTCATTAGGTAAAAACAACCCTAACCTCCTATTTTGCCTTGGGTTGACGACAACATTAATAAGTTATCAGCTCAGTGATGACTTCCAGCCTCGTCATCACCCTAGTCATCACTTTGTTTTCAATTTGGAAAAATTTTGGCAAGCTCAATATAGATTTCTAGTTTCATTTCTTTGATTCCTAATCATCTTTTACTTTATTCCACCACTAATTAACAACTAGTAATCAATCTAATTAGTTGTGGATTAGTTTTTGAGTTCATTTCTTTCTTTGTCCCAATTTTTTGGGTGCTTTTCTTATTTCTGTGTCGCCGTAACTTCTTGGATCAGGTACGTACGAGATTTCTTTGGGTCATTAAAACAATAATCCATTCCATGCAATAGTAGATATCAACATCTCAATTCTCGCCGGAGTATAAACAAATATTCAACATTTGTGTATCCAAGTGTGTGGCAAACAAAGAGTGTAGAGTTGTGAGGTTATTGCTTTAATGCTAATGTGTTTGTTGGTTTTGTTAGTGTTTTTGTTTATAGGTACAATGGATATGGAAGGCAAAACATCGCAAACCATGGATATCCACTCAACAAATGCTATCTTAGCGGCCATTGAAGCTCTCAATCGTAAAATTAATTCTATGGACTCTAAGATAAATTCACTTGACCTTAAGGTGGATTCTCTTGACGGAAGTGTATCCCTCGTTGGTGGAAAATTGGATATCATTGAAGGTCGGCAAAAAACATCCCTATCCATACCTCAACACTACCATGCTTCGACTAGTGGGCGTGCTCCAAATCCTTCGGTTCATATTTCCTTGAAAAACTGTCACCAAATGATTAATCCACCAATACAAGCAAATGATTATATTTCTCAAGCCACTACATATCCATTAATCCAAAATCCTATTTGATAACTCCAACCTCAAATCAACCATACACAACATGATGAATATCGAACCCAAATACCCCAACCTCCTATAAATCAAATTCCCCCATTCCAAGCACCCCTTATCCAAAACCAACCCATCTAAATAAACGAGGAAGAAAGGAAAGAACACAAGTGGAGTTTGGAGTTTGGAGCATATAATGAAGCTGACATATTGGTAGAGGAAATAAGAGGTAGACCTATGGATCAAAGAGTTTATTAAGGTCGAAGAGAAAGATTCGATCTGGCACCTAATCTTAGAGGAAACTTGGAAAACCGACCCTATGGTTATGATTAATAGAACCAACAAGGTAATAGGGATCGAGATATGGGTATCAATTTAATCAAGGTTAGTCTTCAAACTTTCAAAGAAGAAAGTGATCCTAAAGCTTATCTCTTATGGGAGTCCTCTTGTGAAAGGATCTTCTAAGTTAATGATATCATCAAATAGAAAAAGAGTTGCTATACCATAGCCTATTTTGAAGGGCATGCCAATATATGGAGGGATTATGTTAAGAGATTTGGATATGTGTTGAATGAAACCTCCTCCATGGGAGACATTAAAGATGTTCATGAGACAAAGGTATTTGCCGAAGCGGTATACACATAAGCTCCTTGACAAGCTATATAACTTGAGGCAAGGTAGCAAGAGAGTTATGGCTTATTGTGTTGAATTTCAATAATTGACCTTGAAGCTTGATCATCGAGGATAGAACGTGAACCATGACATAATAAGCTTCAAGGATGGGTTGAACAAAGACATCTCCTCATGTACGACTATCCATAAATTTGAAACCCTAAAAAAAAATTCCAATTGACCTTGGAAATTGAGAGGATATCAAAGAAAGATCAACTTACAAACCAAAAGGGTACACATCAATGAACTCTTGAGGTAAGAAAAAAGATATAGCTTAGACTTCATTGGGTTATAACAAGAACAAGGACTACCAATCTAATGATAAGAAGACCGTAGATAAAACCACTCTAAAATACCCACCAAGGAATGGAGGTAACAACTATGCCACTCCCAATCCTAGAGGTTTTCAATGCTTTAAATGCCAAGGGTGGGGAGACAAGGAAAAAAAATATCCCAACTAGAGGAATGTGATTCCTAGGGAAGGAAAATTGTATTACCTTAGATAAGAGATGGGATTAGAAGCGGATAAGAATGATGAAAAATTCTAAGATAGAGAGCAAGTTGAGGGAGAAGTACAAGAAGAAGGAGATGATAAAGATTCTTAGCCTCAATATGGAGAGTTTGAAGTTCCTAACTTTTATTTAAGATGAATGACAATTAGTAAGGCATTAGATAACCTGAGTCAATGGGAAAATCTATTCCATACTAGTGTATTATCAAGGAAAATGTATGCTCGTTGATCATTGATAGTGGTAGTTGTGCCAATGTAGCTAGTACCACCATGGTTAATTTTCTAAAGATACCCACCACCAAGCATGCTAGACCATACAAACTTTAATGATTGAATGAATGTGGAGAGTTGAAGGTAACTCAATAAGTTATGATCCATTTCAAAGTCGAGAATTACCAAGATGGGGTGCTATATGATGTTATTCCCATACAAGCTTGTCACATCTTGCTAGGAATACAATGGTAATATGATCTATCAGCTAAGCATAATGAGAGAACCAATTGATATTCCCTTGAGATGAATAGCCGAAAGTTTACTCTACATCCTCTTTCACCCTCTCAAGTGAATGGAGCCCATCAAATATTAAGGGAGTTGAAGAATAAAGGAAAGAATATGAGGAAAGATGAGACCATTAGAAAGGAAGGTGAAGAAGGGGAGGAAGTAAGAAAATTGAAGGGAAAGAAACAAATGGTGATGTTGTCTAGAAACAACGATCTCTTTAAAGAGCATGATAACAAAAAACCAATGCTCCTTCTAACCCATGTTTCTAACACTAATCCTTTTATTTCTTCTATTCCATCTTGTTTTGAAGGATTATGAAGATGTGTTCTCAAAGGAAATTCTACAATGGTTACCTCTACTTTGAGGAATCGAGCATCAAATAGACTTCATGTAGGGCTCTCAATTACCTAACAAATTGGCGTATCAAAGTAATCCTACGAATACCAAAGAACTATAAAGTCAAGTGAGGAACTCCTTAACAAGGGATACATCAAGGAAAGTATGAGCCCATGTGCGATCCCGATGTTGTTGGTGCTAAAGAAAGATAGGACATAGCGCATTTGTGTTAATTGTTGAGCCGTTAATAAAATAATGGTAAAGTATCGCCACCCAATTCCCTATTTGGATGATATACTTAGTGAATTGAATAGTTCATGTGTGTTTTCTAAGATAGAATTTAGGAGTAGGTTCCACCAAATCCACATGCAATTGGGTAATGAGTGGAAGACCACTTTTATGACCAAGTTTGGTCTTTATGAATAGATAGTCATGACTTTTAGTCTTTACTAATGCTCCTATTAATTTTATACGGTTGATGAATCATGTGATGAAACCATTCTTGGGGA
>JAPEIP010000006.1:61321223-61344109 GCA_026120095.1 Capsicum chinense | reverse complement strand
AGTAGATATCAACATCTCAATTCTCGCCGGAGTATAAACAAATATTCAACATTTGTGTATCCAAGTGTGTGGCAAACAAAGAGTGTAGAGTTGTGAGGTTATTGCTTTAATGCTAATGTGTTTGTTGGTTTTGTTAGTGTTTTTGTTTATAGGTACAATGGATATGGAAGGCAAAACATCGCAAACCATGGATATCCACTCAACAAATGCTATCTTAGCGGCCATTGAAGCTCTCAATCGTAAAATTAATTCTATGGACTCTAAGATAAATTCACTTGACCTTAAGGTGGATTCTCTTGACGGAAGTGTATCCCTCGTTGGTGGAAAATTGGATATCATTGAAGGTCGGCAAAAAACATCCCTATCCATACCTCAACACTACCATGCTTCGACTAGTGGGCGTGCTCCAAATCCTTCGGTTCATATTTCCTTGAAAAACTGTCACCAAATGATTAATCCACCAATACAAGCAAATGATTATATTTCTCAAGCCACTACATATCCATTAATCCAAAATCCTATTTGATAACTCCAACCTCAAATCAACCATACACAACATGATGAATATCGAACCCAAATACCCCAACCTCCTATAAATCAAATTCCCCCATTCCAAGCACCCCTTATCCAAAACCAACCCATCTAAATAAACGAGGAAGAAAGGAAAGAACACAAGTGGAGTTTGGAGTTTGGAGCATATAATGAAGCTGACATATTGGTAGAGGAAATAAGAGGTAGACCTATGGATCAAAGAGTTTATTAAGGTCGAAGAGAAAGATTCGATCTGGCACCTAATCTTAGAGGAAACTTGGAAAACCGACCCTATGGTTATGATTAATAGAACCAACAAGGTAATAGGGATCGAGATATGGGTATCAATTTAATCAAGGTTAGTCTTCAAACTTTCAAAGAAGAAAGTGATCCTAAAGCTTATCTCTTATGGGAGTCCTCTTGTGAAAGGATCTTCTAAGTTAATGATATCATCAAATAGAAAAAGAGTTGCTATACCATAGCCTATTTTGAAGGGCATGCCAATATATGGAGGGATTATGTTAAGAGATTTGGATATGTGTTGAATGAAACCTCCTCCATGGGAGACATTAAAGATGTTCATGAGACAAAGGTATTTGCCGAAGCGGTATACACATAAGCTCCTTGACAAGCTATATAACTTGAGGCAAGGTAGCAAGAGAGTTATGGCTTATTGTGTTGAATTTCAATAATTGACCTTGAAGCTTGATCATCGAGGATAGAACGTGAACCATGACATAATAAGCTTCAAGGATGGGTTGAACAAAGACATCTCCTCATGTACGACTATCCATAAATTTGAAACCCTAAAAAAAAATTCCAATTGACCTTGGAAATTGAGAGGATATCAAAGAAAGATCAACTTACAAACCAAAAGGGTACACATCAATGAACTCTTGAGGTAAGAAAAAAGATATAGCTTAGACTTCATTGGGTTATAACAAGAACAAGGACTACCAATCTAATGATAAGAAGACCGTAGATAAAACCACTCTAAAATACCCACCAAGGAATGGAGGTAACAACTATGCCACTCCCAATCCTAGAGGTTTTCAATGCTTTAAATGCCAAGGGTGGGGAGACAAGGAAAAAAAATATCCCAACTAGAGGAATGTGATTCCTAGGGAAGGAAAATTGTATTACCTTAGATAAGAGATGGGATTAGAAGCGGATAAGAATGATGAAAAATTCTAAGATAGAGAGCAAGTTGAGGGAGAAGTACAAGAAGAAGGAGATGATAAAGATTCTTAGCCTCAATATGGAGAGTTTGAAGTTCCTAACTTTTATTTAAGATGAATGACAATTAGTAAGGCATTAGATAACCTGAGTCAATGGGAAAATCTATTCCATACTAGTGTATTATCAAGGAAAATGTATGCTCGTTGATCATTGATAGTGGTAGTTGTGCCAATGTAGCTAGTACCACCATGGTTAATTTTCTAAAGATACCCACCACCAAGCATGCTAGACCATACAAACTTTAATGATTGAATGAATGTGGAGAGTTGAAGGTAACTCAATAAGTTATGATCCATTTCAAAGTCGAGAATTACCAAGATGGGGTGCTATATGATGTTATTCCCATACAAGCTTGTCACATCTTGCTAGGAATACAATGGTAATATGATCTATCAGCTAAGCATAATGAGAGAACCAATTGATATTCCCTTGAGATGAATAGCCGAAAGTTTACTCTACATCCTCTTTCACCCTCTCAAGTGAATGGAGCCCATCAAATATTAAGGGAGTTGAAGAATAAAGGAAAGAATATGAGGAAAGATGAGACCATTAGAAAGGAAGGTGAAGAAGGGGAGGAAGTAAGAAAATTGAAGGGAAAGAAACAAATGGTGATGTTGTCTAGAAACAACGATCTCTTTAAAGAGCATGATAACAAAAAACCAATGCTCCTTCTAACCCATGTTTCTAACACTAATCCTTTTATTTCTTCTATTCCATCTTGTTTTGAAGGATTATGAAGATGTGTTCTCAAAGGAAATTCTACAATGGTTACCTCTACTTTGAGGAATCGAGCATCAAATAGACTTCATGTAGGGCTCTCAATTACCTAACAAATTGGCGTATCAAAGTAATCCTACGAATACCAAAGAACTATAAAGTCAAGTGAGGAACTCCTTAACAAGGGATACATCAAGGAAAGTATGAGCCCATGTGCGATCCCGATGTTGTTGGTGCTAAAGAAAGATAGGACATAGCGCATTTGTGTTAATTGTTGAGCCGTTAATAAAATAATGGTAAAGTATCGCCACCCAATTCCCTATTTGGATGATATACTTAGTGAATTGAATAGTTCATGTGTGTTTTCTAAGATAGAATTTAGGAGTAGGTTCCACCAAATCCACATGCAATTGGGTAATGAGTGGAAGACCACTTTTATGACCAAGTTTGGTCTTTATGAATAGATAGTCATGACTTTTAGTCTTTACTAATGCTCCTATTAATTTTATACGGTTGATGAATCATGTGATGAAACCATTCTTGGGGAATTTGTTGGGGTGTACTTTGATGATGTCCTAGTTTATAGCAAATCCCTTAAAGAGCATGTTTTACGTTTGCAAAGTGTGTTTGTAGTACTTAGAAAAGAAAAAATTGTATACTAATCTTGAAAAATGTTTTTTTGGTGTAAGTGTAGTAGTGTTTTTGAGATTTTTTGTAAGCTCAAGATTATTCGAGGTGGACGAATCTATGAAAGATACCATGAAGAATTGGCCAACCCCAAAATCCATTAGTGAAGTACGAAGCTTCCATGGGTTGGCTAGTTTTGATAGGAGATTTGTCAAAGGATTTAGTACCATCATTGCTCCCTTGATCACGTTGATTTAGAAGGACAAACCCTTTAAGTGGGGAGATGAGCATACCAATGCATTTGAATCCTTAAAAGTTATGCTTAGCTCCGCCCCTTATTGCAGTTACCTAATTTTGATAAGATGTTTAAAATTGAATATGATGCGACTTAGGTGGGAGTAGGTGCTGTCTTAATACAAGATCTTACACCTATTACCTACTTTAATGAGAATTTTTACTTTAATAGACGAATCTATGATAGATACCATCAAGAATTGGCCAACCCCAAAATCCATTAGAGAAGTACGAAGCTTCCATAGGTTGGCTAGTTTTTTTAGGAAATTTGTCAAAGGATTTAGTACCATTGCTGCTCCCTTAATTGAGGTGATTTAGAAGGACAAACTCTTTAAGTGGGGAAATGAGCAGGCCAATGTATTTGAATCCTTAAAAGTTATGCTTAGCTCCGCCCCCTTATTGCAGTTACCTAATTTTGATAAGATGTTTAAAATTGAATATGATGCAAGTTAGGTGGGAATAGATGCTATCTTAATGTAAGATATTACATCTATTTCGTACTTTATTAAGAAGTTCAAAGGTGCAACTCTAAATTATTCCATTTATGACCTAGAGTTATACACCTTAGTTAGAGCATTGGGTAATTGGCAACATTATTGATGGCCCAAGGAGTTTGTGATCCAAACCGACCATGAATCCTTAAAGTATCTCCGGGCCTAAGATAAGTTGAATAAATGGAACGCTAAATGGATTGAGTTCCTATATATTTTCCCTTATGCAATCCAATACAAGAAGAGAAAAGAAAATATGTAGTCGATGCATTGTCTAGGAAATATCTGTTAGTCTCTATGTTGTCTTCTAAGTTGTTGGTATTTGAGAGACTAAAGGAAATGTATCCCAAGGACCCCATATTTTCTCAACTCTACCAAGAATATGAGTTATAAGATAAGGAAATATAGGAGAAGGATAAAACATCTATGCCCTACTCCAAGTTTGATGGGTTCTTGTTTAAGGAAAGAAGGTTGTGTGTGCCCTCTAGTTCATGAAGAGAATTATTTGTAAAATAAGCACATGATGTTGGTATGATGGGTCACTTTGGAATTAACAACACCCTTGGAATCTTGAGGAATAATTCTATTGGCCTAAAATGCGTCAAGACATTCTTAGAATTTATGGCCAATGTATGGATTGTAGAAGTGCAAAATCACGCCTTCTCCCTCAAGGATTGTATACCCCACTACCCACTCCCTAACGCTCTTGGATTGAAATCTCTGTGGATTTTGTTTTGGGTATGCCAAGGACAAGAAAGGGTAGAAATAGCATTTTTGTTGTGGTTGATCGGTTTTCTAAGATGGCCTATTTCATTCCATGCCATAAGATTGAGGATTCACCCAATATAGCCTCATTTTTTATTGAACATGTTGTCAAATTGCACGGAATCCCTAGGACCATTATTAGTGATACGGACTACGTTCCTTAGTCACTTTTAAAGGTTGTTATGGGGTAGGCTTGGCCCCAAATTGCTTTTCTCAAATCTTCCACCCACAAACTAATGGCCAAATAAAAGTAGTAAATAGGACTTTAGGTTATATGCTACGCTCTATGGTGAAAGGTAATATGGCTTCTTGGGAGGATAACTTACCCTTAGTCAAGTTTTCTTAACATCGTGTTAACCTATCGGTATGACTCCCTTTGAGTGTGTTTATGGCTTTAACCCCCTTACGCCTTTAGATATCACCCCTTTGTCTAGTGATCTTGTGCTAAGCTTATATGGAAATAAAAGGACGGAAACAATGAAGAAGTTTTATGAGAAAATGAGACTCCACCTTGAGAAGAAGAATCAAGAAGTTGCTAAGAAGGCGAACAAAGGGAAAAAAGTCTTTGCTTAAATCGGGCGATTGGGTATGAGTACATCTTTGAAAGGATCGATTCCCAACACAAAGGAAATCTAAATTGATGCCTAGGAGTGATTGACCCTTTCAAGTGGTTAACAAGATAAATGATAATGCATATAAGATTGATCTTCCTGCAGACTATCAAGTGCATAACATATTTGATGTGTGCGGCCTTTCACTCATTGACATGCTTGAGGATGATGAACCCACGAATTTGAGGTCAAATTATCCTCAAGATAAATAGATTGATACAATTTAAAGGACTTCAAAACCATTCACTAGAAGCCATGCGTGAGAGTTACAAATGCTTCAAGGTTTATTTATGAAGATGGAAGTACTTGGACATAATTTGAGCCCCTCCAAAGGATTTCGGGGCAAAAGGAGGAACAAATGACCCACTTCTTAGAGTTAACGACTTGGTTGATAAGTTATCACCTTTTGATGACTTTATTGATGACTTGTAAAGCTGAGAATCACCTTTTGCCTACAGGTGGTGACTTGGTTGATAAGTCATCACCTTGCTGATGACATGGTTGATAAGTCATCACCTTTTTTATGATAGGTGACGACTTCGTTGATAATCCATCACCTTTTTGATGACTTGGTTGATAAGCCATCACCTTTTTGACGACTTCACTGATGACTTGTCAGCTAAAAATTATCAAATAAGGCTATTTTGGTAAATTTCACTCATGGGCCATTTTGGGGCCTTTTAATAGACTATAAATAGTTACTTTTAGGGTTATTTTCATAAGTTTTTATTGAATATTGAATGCATATTGAACTTGAGAGTGTGATTGGTGAGCTTGTATTGAATGTTTGTTTTGAAATGGGGGGTTTGGAGGGCATTGAATCTCTTTTGGTCCACGTAAGAGATTTTGTGTTTGAATCTATTAGATTAATAGTTTCTAAGTTTTATACACTCAATGGTTCTTAATTTCTTTTAGTTTACTATGTCAATATTTCTAACTCCTATTTTGTGTTGATTATCTTTAGCTTCCTTAATTAGATTCCATATTCCGTAGCTTGAGTTGTATCAAAGAGAAAATATAATACAAACAGTTTTATACAAATCTTTAAAGCATGATTAGTTGTAAAAGGTTTTACTCAGAAAGAGGTATTTACTACTTTGATGCATATGCTCTGGCTACAATAATAACATACATTAGAGAACTCTTGTATTTAGCATCTATATTTGATTTGTATGTACATCAAATGGACATTAAAACTGCTTTCCTAAATGAAAATTTAACTGAAGAAATTTATATGAAACAACTTGAAGGATTTATTCTTCCTGGTAATGAACGTAATATTTTAAGCTAATAAAGCCTCTTTGTGGTTTGAAACAAACACCAAAATAATGGGATGAGATGTTTGATAGCATGTTATTATCAAATGAGTTTGTACATAATTTTGTTGATAAGCGTATTTATTTCAAATTTATTGAAGATTATGGAGTTGTCAGTTGTCAATATATTGATGACATACTGATTTTTGGTACGAACATGCTTGGAATTTTTGAATCAAAGAAATATATAACTTCTGTCTTTAAAATAAATGATTTGAATGAAGTAGATACTATCGTAGGTATCAAAGTCAAAAGAAATAATTGGAGAATAAATTTATCATAAGCTCATTATATTTATAAGATACTTAACATGTTCAATCAGTTGGGCATAAAGGAGTATAAAAATTCCTATGATTCAAGTGTAAAGCTTACTGAAAATACATGAAGAACAACGGCTCAATAAAGTATGCAAGTGCAATGGCAGTTGGCAGTTTGATGTATGTAATGCACTGCATTAGGCCTGATATAACATTTGTAGTTGGTAAACGTTTAAGATTTACAAGTAGTCCAAGTAACTTTCATTGGATAGCTATATAAATATCTAAATAACTTGGATTTAGGGTTTGGGCGCAGGTCAGATCGGATTTTTAATTAAAGATTATATTTTTGTATTTATTTTTTTAAAATCAACTTGTGTTTGTGTTACTTTCTAATGCTGACTAGAGTTCTTATGGGTAGTATAGTTTTTGTTATTTATTGTTATTTACCAAAACTTGTATCATCATCTATTGGTTTGTGGCTCTTGGTATTATGGTGATTCTTGATTTTTTAGTGCAGATTTCTCTCATTATAACCATTGTATTTTTTAGCCTTACCTATTTTTTTAAGCCCTACCTATTTACTTGCCTTTTTTCTTTTTTCTCCTATTGAGTAGTGGTTGTGGTGATCGATGGTAGACTAGGCTAATTCTATAGGTCAGGGTTAAGGTTGGGGTCTAGACTAAGGTCTAGGGTGAAGACGGGTTTTAGGTCTGGCAATAGGTTATGGTCAATTCTAGGATCGAGTTTGGGGTTAGAGTGAGGGGTAGTGTGGTTAGGTGGGATAAGAGATCTCCCAGGTTGAGAGTTGAGTCTTGGTACATAAGAACTCTTCAAGTTAAGTCCATTGAGCTCGTGAAGATTCTTAGGAAGATGAAGATTAGTATATCTTGTGTACAGAAAATCAAATAGGTAGGCTCTAAGGCAAAAGATGTGGATGGGTGTAAGTTCTGGTACTTGAGTAGCGTGAGGCATAGAAATAGAGTAGATATCTTACTTGCTGAAGAGCTTGGGGGAAAGGTGGTGTAGGTTAAGCAGTTTAATGATAAGTTGGTATTGATTAAGTAGGTCATTAAAGGCTATACTTTGAACGTTACTAGTGCCTACATTCCACAAGAAGGATTAGATGAGGAGGAGAAAAACTTTTGGGAGGTTTTGAATGAGATGGCGAGAGGCTTTTCGAGCACTGAGATGCTTTTATTTGGGGGGATTTCAAAGAGAATATTAGGCTTTATTGATAGGTTATGATGATGTACATGGAGATTTGGGTTTCAAAGACTGAAATTAAGGAGGATCTTCTATTTTGGATTTTGCTAGTACTTTTGGGTTATGGGTGGTGAATTCGAGCTTCTTTGAGAGGAAGGAGCACCTTATTACCTTTCTTAGTTTAGTAGCCAAGATCTATATAGGATTTTTTCTCTTTAAAAAAGGTGATAGAGCAATTTTTAAAGACTTTAAAATCATACCTAGCAAGAATATTTTGACTCAACATATGTTGTTGGTAATGGACTTGCTAATCAAAAGGGGCATGAAGAAGAGGAGTTTGGAGGACTTCCCCAGGATTAAGTGGGGTAGCTTGACTTTGGCCAGTGCTTTAGAAATAAGGAAAGAATTAACGACTATGGGGGCATGGGAGAGTAGAGGGGATGTGGAGAGTCTATGGGAGACGATTTCCAATTGCCTTAGGAAGACCACTAGAGAGGTGTTATGTGTCTCGAGAGGCCGATCTGGCAATCACCGGGGGGACTAGTGGTGGAATGAAGAAGTTAAGTGGAAAGTAAAGACTAAGATGATGTCCTATGCTAAGTTGGTTGAGATTAATGATGTTGAGGAGAGGCAGATGAATAGGAAGGAGTATAAGGTTGCTAGAATAGAGGTTAAGTAAGGGATTACAGTGGCTAAGATAGCAGTTTTCAAGGGCGTGTGTGTGATTTTAAAGGAGAAAGGCCGAGATAAGAAGTTTTATTGGCTTGTCAAGGATAAAAAATGGAGGGCGCGTGACCTTGACCAAGTAGAATGCATCAAGGGGGAGGATGGTATAGGGTTGGTTAAGAATGCCCTCACTAGAAAGAGGTAGTAGTCCTATTTCTATCGACCTTTAAATGACTAGGGGGTTAATATTTTGTGTTGAGGGACTTGAAGCACTCAGAGAGGTATCATGACTATAGTTATTATTGGCATATCAAGGTTGAGAAGTTCAAGGGGGTTATTTGTAGGATGCGTAGGGGCACGGAGACAAGGCCAGATGAGATTCCAGTGAATTTTTTGATGAGCACTAGTGAGGTAGGTTTAGAGTGGCTAACTAGGTTATTTAACATCATTTTAAGGCGGGAAAGATTCTTGAAGCTTTGAGATGGAGTATGATGATTCCATTATATAAGAACAAAGGGGGGCATTAAGAGCTGCAACAAATATAGGGGTATCAAGTTGATGAGTCATACTAAGAAGGTTTGGGAAAGGGTGGTGGAGTTGAGGCTAATAAGGATCATGACTATTTTTTAGAATCAATTTAGTTTCATGACAGGTCGCTCAACTACTAATTCCATTCACATCGTGAGGAGATTAGTGAAGCAGTTTTGGGAGACAAAGAATGACTTACACATGGTGTTCATTGATCTTAAGAAGATATGTGAAAAAGTTCCATGGAGATTCTGTAGAGGTGCTTAGGGGATAGAGGGGTGTTGGAGGTGTACACTAGGTTGATTCAGGATATGTACGACGGGGCAAAGACTCATGTGAGGATGATAGAAGGATATTTAGAGCACTTTCCTATCTTGATAGAATTGCAGTAGTGATCGACTCTTAGCCCATTTTTATTTGTCTTGGTAATGGATGTTTTAACGTGACATATTTAAAGAGAGGTGCCTTGGTGTACATTATTTATTAATGATGTTGTACTGATTGATGAGATTAAGGGAGGAGTTAATAATTAGTTAGAGATTTGAAAACAAACCCTTTAGTCTAAAGGATTTTGATTTAGCAGGACCAAGATGAAGTACTTGAAATATAAGTTTAGTTATTTTTCACATGAGGCTGATGTGATAATGAAGCTGGATTCTTAAGCCATTCAGAGAGGGAGAGTTTCAAGTATCTTGTATCTATGATTTAGGGGAATGGTAAGATTTACGAGGATGTCACGCACCATACTGGTGTAGGATGGTTGAAATAGAGGCTTGCTTTGGGAGTCTTGTATGATAAAAAGGTGAATTCAAAGCTTAAATAAAAATTGTACAGAGTGGCATTCCGACCGACTATGTTGTATGGAATAGAGTGTTGGCCAGTTAATAACTCTCAAATCCCAAAGTTAAAGGTGGCAAGATGAGGATGTTGTGATAAATATGCGGCCTTACCTGGAAAGATAGGGTTAAAAATGAGATTATTTAGGAGAAACTGGGAGTGGCTTTAGTGGAGGACAAGATGTGGAGAGTGAGGTTGCATTAGTTCAGGCATATTATAAGGAGGTGCGTAGATGTTCTAGTTTATAGGTGTGAGATTGGCTAAAGAAATATTGAATAGAGGTGATTAAGAACAATATAGAGTAGTTATAGTTTACATAAGACATGACCCTTGATACGAAGGTATGGAGGATGCAGATTAGAATAGAGGGTTAGTGGGTAGGAGTTCATTCGTAATAGTAGGAAAGAGTGCTTCGTCTGCATCTAGAGTTTCTTGTCTTGGTGATATCTATAATCTCGAATATATAGTTTATATTATTATCTTATGGTTATTTTGTTTCCTGTATTAGCTAGTAGTGTGTTACCCCATTTTTCTGTGTGCTTTTATGTTTTTTGTTTGTTATAATGTATCCTGATCCGGGGGTCTATCAGAAATAACCTCTCTACTTTATTTGAGGTAGTGGTATGGACAATATATATATTACTGTAACACCTTGGGTTTTTGGTGCTCATAATTTTTAAAATTCTAAGCTTTCTGTCTTGATTATGATTCACCCTACGAGTTGTAGCATGTCTTGACAAGCCAGGTGACCCGAGTCTTAAGGTGTCCAGTGAATTGTGCTTGAGTTATGTCCTGAGTGCGACTTTGGGGTACGAGTCGTTAGGAGTCTTGAAGGGTCCTAAGGACCCAATCGTAACAAAATTAGAAATTAAGTGGCCAAGTTTTGCTCTGAGTACGAGTGACTCACTATGATCCGTAAGAAATTATTACGAGTCATTGGGTGAAAATCTTAGGATGTCCATTGTTTACCCAATTGGGTTCTGCGTTGACAATAACTGGACCTTACGAGTCATAGGGTCTCATTATGAATGGTACTAGTTGAGTTGTAGGTTCAACAATATGTGGGGGTCCTAGAGAATGTATTGGTCACGAATCATGGTGACGAGTCATAAGGAGTGGCTATGAGTCAATGGTTGACTCGTAGTCAATGGCGACACTTTTTTGGCTTTTAAGTTATGGGCATTCTGGATATTTTCCCCCTTACCGAAATTGGAACCCACATCTTATAACATTTTTAGGGTGTCATAAGAACTCAGAAACAAATCTAAGTAACTTCTCAAACACTCCAAAAGGCTCTCTAAATTCCCTCAAGCAAGTCAAGCAAAGGTTTCATCAAGTTGGTCATCTAAGGGCTTAAGGATCGATTTCTCTCCAAATTTCTTGGTATTTAAGGCATGTTACTCTTCCTTCATTGTTACTTTGTTAAAAACACATATTTTAAAGTATTGTTCATGAGATATTCACATTGGTTTTATAATAAGGGTTGAGGGTTTTGAATCCTTGTTGTTTAACAATGTTTTCCTATGGTTAACATATCATTTTTCATGCTTTAGTTATGGTTTTGAACTTGTGGGTGCATAGGTATGGTAAATGAACTAGGGAATTGAAATTTTTCCAAACTTGTGACTTTTGAAGTGGTTATGACCCCAACCCCATAATGTGAAATTAGTTTTTAATTATGAGAAATATGGGAATTTGTAAAATTGAACCAAGGGGGTTGTGAATTTTCCCAAGTAATGATAATTGTTTTGGCATGTTGTTGTTACCTTGAAAGTGTAGTCAGTATGACCATACCAATAATGTATGCCTAAATGTGTATTATGGTTTAATGAATGGGATTGTGGGATAAATATTTTTAATTAGGATTTAATGAGGGTTGGGTAACTGAGTCGTGATAGTGGAGATCTGAGTGACCGACACTGAAAACAATATTTGCTGATGCGGGAGTCTAATTGACTAGGGAGGTTTGAGTTCCCCTCATTATTATTACATGATTAGAGAAGCTCGGTTCCCCCATAAATCATCACATAATCGGGTGCTTAAGTCTTGTAAGTATATGTTTGGGAGGTTCAAGTCTCCCGTGAATATATATGAGATTATTCTCTGATTCATGAGGCTACACGCACTAGGACCAGCCAGAGGTGAGAGCTTGGACCCATATAGCCGTGGGTACATATTATGACGGTCGAGCTAGACAATTCAGGAAAAAGTTGTAAAGAGCATGTTAAGCCTTGTTCCTGTAACACCTCGCTTTTCTGAACTGGAATGCTACACGGTGATTACGACCTTGAAGGACCACAAGCTAACCTATGACTGATATCTGTACCTGTACACTACATAATATATATGTAAAATACAGAAAAACATGAACAATAGGCCATAAGGTTCAACTGAATAAAGTGTCTGACAAAACATAACATCCATATGGGTGACAAATACCCAAAACAACTGAAGTCTGAATCAAATCTGAAAGCCTCTAAATACTGTTTAAAATAAGGAGTTGAAGGAACATGTCTCCAACTAACTCTGTCTAACAAAATTGAACTGAAATAATGAATGAAATAAAATAATATCATCTTGGGATGGATGAGGACTCACTGCCACTCTGTGTACTGGAATGCTACTGCTACTGCTGATCTAGAACTAGTAACTCTAAACCTATGGTGTAACAAAAAATAAAGCACCATGGCACAAATACGTCAGTACAACTGAAAGTACTGAGTATACGAGTGGGGTAGGCTAAATGCAAAAGGGTTTACATGCATGAGCAATGCTAACTGACTGACTAATATGAACGTGAGAGTGCAATCATGCATACATAGTAACTGATATTGTGAATACATGATATCTATATCTGTACACTAATACATGGTTTACTGATATCCAACATGACTGATACTGGAATTCTGGATACATGGATGACTGTGTCTGACAGTCCTAAATCTGAGGGAACTATCTGAGTTCTGTACTATGACTGAATTAACTGTATTTGACAGTCTTGATAACATGAAGAACTATCTGAGTTCTTTTACTGAGACTAATACAGAAACTATGGGAGGTAGTTATTTAACCGACATGCCCCAATAACGCACATAGCTAAGTTGGGGTCCAATCTCTGCCCTGACTGGATGGGTGTCAATACCGTACCACTGCTAAAGACAGCTGTGAGTGACCCTTAGCTGGAAGGTACTCAAATGAGAATAGTGGGAACCCTAAACTGACAGGTTAAGCCATCTCATCAACCCTACTCTGGCAGGTTAAGATGTTTCAACCTACATTGGCTACGTAGTTCTGGAACACAAGGATGACAACTAAGAATCACACCCTAAACTGGCAGGTGAGTTCCCATGCTTGGGTTCACTCGGTGATAACTTCTACTCCCATATGAAGAGACTAAATCATGATTTAACTAGTTGTACATGGACAGAGTAACTGAATTCCATTGACTGACGGAATAGTACTACTATCTAAGAATTTATTGTGATCATGAGATTTCTGAGATTTCTTGAGTCACATGACTGACTGAGTTCTATAGATCATGGCTTGACTGAGATTATCGTGATAACGTGACATGGATCTAGGCACACAACTATATTTTTTGGGTACAAGTTCCCTCAGAACTCGATGGAAGGAAACTGACTCACATAACTGACTTGATCATAAAAGAAATGGAGTCCATAATTCACCATATCATAAGTAGGGGATTTCACACTGAGCATAGTTCTCAACATCTTACGTGTGAAAGGGAAATTCATACAACATGTGTACACTTGCATAGCTTCAATATCATGCTCAATCCATATCACAACAACGATGCATATCAATCACGTGGAATTCATGTGAAATCATAAAGCATAGAGCATGGACTTGTTATTTAAGCACTATTAAATCATGGGACACGAATATTATCACCTTAAGCATTTTATCAAACACTTTGCATGCATTTTTTTAGCTTAGGTGTGTTTTCATGAATTTCCCCATTTTAAACCACATAAATGTCATGGATTTCAACTAATAACACATATACTTCATAAAAACACCTTTAAATATCATCTTGAAACTTAAACAACAATGATCAACATGTACATGGTCATATCACAACAAGACAATCACAAAATAATATTTAAAACATGGTTCTTGAGCTCTATGAACAAAATGGATCCATAGATGAACACTACGCATACCTTAGATGGAAGATCCGTGAAAATTTAAGGTGAAATCCTTTGAATCTTGAAGCTCCTATGAAAACCCTATGGGGTTCTTGAGAGAATTTTGAGAAAATAGAGTATAATGTGGTTGGATTGGGGCTAAATTCCATGTTTATGGAATATATAGGGGTTGAAAGATGACCCAAATACCCCTCTAGATGCGTTATTTAATTTCTGTGAAAATTACCCGATTTGGGCCCCTGGCGCAATGCAGAGATATTGCGTTGCCACTCGTTTATGACCTGAAAACTCACCGCGATACTGTGGAATCATGGAGACACACTGGAAATTGACAAACGTCATTTTGTCTTATGGCGCGATGCGCCACTGACTGAAATGATGTTGCTGAAACTTTAAATCGCCATAACTTCTTCACCGGATATCTGTTTTAGGCAAATTTCATATCGACGAAAAGCTTATTCAATTCTATACAATTTAAATGGTATAAATCTGCCAAAATACCACCTATAAACTAAGTTATTCTCATTCAAATAAGACCTATGTGAAATCACTCATGAAAACTTGGTGGAGTCAAAAGTTCTTAGCTTGGCCTACTCTAAGTGACTCTTATGAACATTCTTAACACATCATAAGCTCTATTATCACTAGGATACTCAACCTAATTCATGCAATCAAATATGAATCACAGGATAGGAGGTTTCATGTATAGGAGCAACGGTTTACTTTCTAGCTTAGAAATATACGGGGTATTACAATATCTCTCCCTTAGAAACATTCGTCCTCAAATGAGACTTACTAAAATGGGGAGAGACGATAAACTAGAGTACGTACAAGACATACACTACTGGAACATGATCTCATGACGAGCATGACTAATAAGCTAAACATATCATGCTGGACATGCATATCTGATGCATGAGTAACTGATTCATGAATGCATAACTGAGATTTTTGATAACTGAGTTCTCCCAATAAGAATGCATATTTGATGCATGATTACACACTAGATTGATACATGAATACATGACTGAATATGCAATGGTACTTGATACCAGATTTGTGATGAAACATGAGCATGAACTGAATACCAAGTTATATAGAATACTGAACGGGTAACTGAATAAGCTTAGGGAGGACTGTTACCTTGAGCTTGATCTGGATTGGTGGAGAAAAGGTGAGGATACTTGGTACGCATGTCTGTTTCTACTTCCCAAGTAGCTCTCTCAATGGACTGATTTTTCCAAAGAACTTTGACTAGAGGGACTTCTTTGCTCCTCAGTCTATGAGTCTGATAGTCTAGAATTTCGATCGAAATTTCCTCATAGGAGAGACTATTTTGAACGTCAATGCTCTAAATAGGGACTACGACTAATGGATCACCTATACACTTTTTGAGCAAAGATACATGAAAGACTGGATGAACTAAGGCTAAATCTGACACTAATTCGAGCTCATAAGCTACCTTGCCTAAACGACTGAGAATCTTGAAGGGACCGACATATCGGGGACTAAGCTTTCCCTTCTTGCCGAACCTCTTCACTCCTTTTATGGGAGAGATCTTCAGATAGACATAGTCACCAATCTCAAACTCAAGATCCTTTCTGCGCATATCTGCATAGGTCTTCTGTTGGCTCTGAGCAGCCTAAAGTCTTTCTCTGATCAAATGGACCTTCTCTAAGGCATCGAATACTAAGTCAGGCCCTATGACTGAGGCCTTACTAACTTCGAACCACCCGATTAAAGATCTACACCTCCTACCATAGAAAGCTTCAAACGGAGCCATTTTAATATTGGAATAATAGATATTGTTGTTTACAAACTCAATCAAAGGAAAGTGGTCATCCCACCTTTCCTTGAAATCAATTGTACACGCACTTAGCATATACTCAAGAGTCTGAATAGTCCTTTTTGCTTGACCATTGGTCTGAGGATGAAAAGTTGTACTGAGATGAACTTGGGTACCAAGACCCTTTTAAAATGCTTTCCAGAAGTGAGAGGTGAACTGGGTACCTCTGTCTGAGATGATAGATAATGGAACACCGTATAATCTGACCAACTCCTTAATGTAGAGTTTGACGTGATCCTCGGCTGAATAAGAGGTATGGACTGGAAGGAAATGAGCTGACTTGGTCATTCTGTCTACAATGACCCAAACTGAATTATGCTGATGACGAGTTTGAGGCAAACCCATCACGAAATCCATGTTCACTTCTTCCCACTTCCAAGTAGGAATGGTGAACTCCTACATTGAACCACTAGGTTTCTGATGCTCTATTTTAACCTGTTGACATGTAGGGCACTTAGCCATAAATTCTGTAATATCTCACTTCATCCTACTCCACCAATAGATTTCTCGCAGGTCGTGGTACATCTTAGTGGCCCCTGGATGAATAGAGTATTGCGCACCATGCGCTTCTGCAAGAATTTACTGCTTTAAATCATCTACACCTAGAACACAGAGATAGCCCTGACAACGAATGAACCCATCTCCTCCTTGGGAATAAACCTCTATTTTATGATTCTGAACTGACTTTTTTAGCTTAACAAGGCTATGATCTCTTTCTTGCTTTTCTTTCACCTCAAAAACTAGAGATGACTCTAAACTATCCTGAACACATACACCACCCTCTGAAGAATCGACTAATTGAACACCTAGTCTGGCAAGATGATGGATTTCTTGAGCTATTTTCTTCTTGCTATCCTCAACGTGAGAAACACTACCCATGGAGAGTGTACTGAGAGCATTGGCCACAACGTTAGCCTTGCCCGAATAATAACAGACACTCATGTCATAATTTTTCAAGAGCTCTAACCACCTTCTCTGATGAAGATTGAGATTCTTCTGAGAAAAGACATATTGGAGACTCTTATGATCTATGAAAACATCTACATGGACTCCGTATAGATAATTCCTCCAAATCTTCAAGGCAAATACTACGGCTGCTAACTCAAGATCATGAGTAGGATAATTCTTCTCATGGGGCTTTAACCGCCTGGAGGCGTAGGCTATGACCTTACTATGCTGCATGAGGACACAACCTAGACCCACTCTTGATCCATCATAATAGACTATGAAACCGTCTGAACTATCTGGAATAGCTAGAATTGGAGCTGAGGTGAGTCGAGTCTTCAACTCCTGAAAACTCTTCTCGTAAGAATCTGACCACTAAAACTTGACCTTCTTCTGAGTCAATATGGACATGGGGGATGCAATAGAAGAAAATCCCTTAACAAATTGTCCGTAATAGCCAGCCAATCCCAAGAAACTCCTAATATCTGATAAAGAGACAGGGCGAGGCCAGTTTCTTACTACTTCGGTCTTCTGAGGATCTACCCTAATGCCATCACCGAAAATAATATGTCCAAGGAATGCTACTAATCTTATCCAAAATTTACATTTATTGAATTTAGTGAACAACTGGTGATCTCTGAGGGTCTTAAGTTCAATTCTGAGATGGTCTGAATGATCAAACTCAGTGTGGGAATAGAATAGGATATCATCTATGAAGACTATGATGAACATGTCTAAGTACTGCTTGAACATCCGGTTCATCAAGTCCATAAAAGTGGCTGGGGCATTGGTAAGACCAAGGGACATAACTAGAAACTCAAAGTGACCATACCAAGTATGGAAAGTTGTCTTTGAGATGTCACATTCTCTAACTCTGAGCTGATGGTAGCCTGATCTGAGGTCTATCTTAGAGAAATAACTGGCACCCTGAAGTTAGTCAAATAAGTCATCTATTCTGGGAAGAGGATACTTGTTCTTGATTGTGACTTTGTTGAGCTGATGGTAATCAATACACATCCTGAGAGAACCATCTTTCTTGCGTACGAATAAACTGGTGCACCCTACGAGAAAATGCTGGGTCTAATAAGTCCTTTATGTAAGAGATCCTTCAATTGTTCTTTCAGATTTTTGAGTTCTGCTGGTGCCATTCTATATGGCAAAACAGAAATAGGCTGAGTATCTGGATTGAGATCAATGCCGAAGTCTATTTCCCTTTTGGGAGGAATGCTTGGAAGATCTTCGAGAAAGACATCTGAATATTTGTTAACCATTGGGACTGATTCAAAGCTAGGAGATTCGGAACCAGAGTCTTTAACATGAACAAAATGACAAATACATCCCTTAGAAATCATTTTCCTTGCTCGAAGGTAGGAAATAAGCTGACCCCTGAAAGATGAAGTACTACCATTCCACTCTAGGAAGAGCTTATTCGGGAACTAAAACTAAACTATCCTATTTCTGCAGTCGACTGTGGCATAGCAGGAATGAAGCCAATCCATACTGAGAATGATATCAAGATCAGTCATCTCTAACTTGACTAAATCTGCTAACATGGCTTTCTGAAATATCATAACCGGGCAGTTCCTGTATACCCACCGAGCTATGATAGTTTTACCCACTGGGGTAGATACTAAAAAGGGCTCTGCTAAAATTTCAGGACTCATTCCGAAATTGCCTGCTATATAAGGAGTAACAAAAGACAAGGATGCAACTAGATCTAGAAAAGCATAAACATGAACATGGAAAATCTGCAACGTAGTAATGGCATCAAGAGAATTTTTCTGATCCTATCGAGTCTGAAGAGCATAGAGTCTATTTGGACGTTGCCTATTAGTAGCACTGAAAGTGGTACCCTGCTGATTTGGGCGATCGAACTGGGTTGTGGAACGATTCTGCTGACCCTGTAGACCTGACTGTGGACACTCTCTAATCCTGTGACCTGGCTTGCCACAACTGAAACAAATGTCGCTACCAACTCTACAGGTACCCTTGTGGTTCTTACCACAAGTCTGACACAAGGGATTAGTTCGGGTACTGCTGACACTGTCCTGAGACTTAGAGCCTGGTGCTTGATCTCTATTGCCATCTCTGAATTTTGACACTGGGGTACTGGCGGAGGAAGGAGCTAGAACTGCTGGCTTGGGATGAAAATTCAAATGGTTTTCTCCTTCTGGTTTGGGTCGAGCAAAACTGAAACTGCCTAACTTTGCTCTTTTGTTCTGCCTCTCCCTAGTCCTAATCGCCTGCTCCTCTAATTGCTGAGCATGGGTCATAAGCCTAGCTAAAGTCATATCCCTGTTCAGCATCATAGAACTACACTCATTTATGATGCTATCATTCACTCCTGACACAAACTTTCTTATCTTAGCCCTGTTGTCTGCAACCACATGAGGGGCATATCTGGCTAGCTGAGTAAATCTGAGAGAATAATCTTTAACCATCATATTTCCCTGCCTGAGGTTGATGAACTCAAGAACTTTTGCCACCCTCAGCTTTTGGGGAAAGAATTTGTCTAAGAAATCCATGACAAATTCCTCTAACTCAATGGGACATGCATCCTCTAACCTCTTAAACTTCCACTGCTTGTACCAAGTATGATCCACATCTTACAACTGGTATGCAGCTAACTCGCCACTCTGACAAGAAGTAACTCCCATGATGTCTATTACCTTCTGGACTTGGTCAATGAATTTCTAAGGGTCTTCATCAAACTTAGACTCAAAGAAAGATGGAGGGTTCATTCGAGTGAAGTCTCGAATCCTAGCTACGACTGAGTTGACCACTGGATTGGCTGGAATAACTGGTGACCATTTATTTTGGGTAGCCACAAACTGAGCAAGTGTGGTGAAGGTGGCCCTAAACTCCGCATAAGAAACATGTTTGCCCAAAGGATCTTCGGGTTGAGAAGCTGGCTGGTTTCTTCTCTTTGGAGGCATATTCTGAATTAAGAGAAGAACGGATTAGACTGAGAGTTTAACTTGAGGCTATTCTCACTAGCACGACATGAATACTAAAAGAGGGGAAACTATTCCTAAAACATCTCATAGCCTCTTGCACATAAATATGGCGCACAACACACCCATGCACAAGACTCTACTAGATGCGGATTTCAGACTTCCTAGGACTCTATTGAACCTTAGGCTTTGATAACAAGTTTGTAACACCCCGATTTTCTGAACCGGAATGCTACACGGTGCTTATGACCCTGAAGGACCACAAGCTAACCTATAACTATCTGTACCTGTACACTACATAATATGCATGTAAAATACGGTAAAACATGAATAATAGGCCATAAGGTTCAACTGAATAAAGTGTCTGACAAAACAAAACATCCATATGGGTGACAAATACCAAAAATAACTGAAGTCTGAATCAAAATTGAACTAAATCTGAAAGCCTCTAAATACTATCTAAAATAAGGAATTGAAGGAACATGTCTCTAACTAACTCCATCTAACAAAACTGAACTAAAATAATAAATGAAATAAAATAATATCATCCTCGGATGGATGAGGACTCATTGCCACTCTGTGTACTGGAATGCTACTGCTACTGCTGATCTAGAACTCGTGACTGAACCTATGGTCTAACATAAAAGAAAGCACCACAGCACAAATACGTCAGTACAACTGAAAGTATTGAGTATTTGAGTGGGGTAGGCTAAATGCAAAAGGGTTTACATGTATCAGCAATGTTAACTAAATGAATAATATGAACATGAGAGTGTAAACATGTATTCATAGTAACTGAGATCATGAATAAATGATATCTGGATCTGTATGCTAATACATGGTTTACTAATATCCAGCATGACTGATACTGGAATTCTAAATACATGGATGATTGTGTCAGACAGTCCTGAATATGAGGGAACTACTTGAGTTCCTTACTATGACTGAATTGATTGTATCTGACAGTCCTGATATCTTAAAGAGCTATCTAAGTTCTTTTATTGAGACTGATAGTGAAATTGTGAAAGGTAGTTGTTTAACCGACGTGCCCCAATAATGCATATAGCTAAGTTAGCGTCTAATCTCTTCCCTGACTTGAGGGGTATCAATATCGCGCCACTGGTAAGGATAGCTATGAGTGACCCTTAGCTAGCAGGTACTCAAATGAGAATGGTGGGAACCCTAAACTGACAGGTTAAACCACCTCATCAACCCTGCTATAGTAGGTTAAGATGTCTCAACCTACGTTGGCTACGTAGTTCTGGAACACAAGGATGCCTACTAAGAATCAAACCCTAAATTGGAAGGTGAGTTCCTATCCTTGGGTTCACTTGGTGCTAACTTCTACTCCTATCTGAAAAGACTGAATCATGATTTAACTGGCTGTACATGGACTGATTAACTAACTTCTGTTGACTGACGGAATAGTACTACTATCTGAGAATTTATTGAGATCTTGAGATTTCTTGAGTCACATGACTGACTGAGTTCTATAGATCATGGCTTTACTGATATTATCGTGATAACGTGACATAGCTCTAGGCACACAACTATATTTTTCGGGTACAAGTACCCCCAGGACTCGATAGAAGGAAACTGACACATATAACTGACTTGATCATAAAAGAAATGAAGTCCACAATTTACCATATCATAAGTAGGGGATTTCACACTAAGCATAGTTCTCAACATCTTACGTATGGAAGGAAAATTCATACAACATGTGTACACTTGCATAGCTTTAATATCATGATTAATCCATATCACAACAATGATGCATATCAATCACGTGGAATTCATATGAAATCATAAAGCATAGAGCATGGACTTGTTATTTAAGCACTATTAAATCATGGGACATGAATCTTATCATCTTAAGTATTTTATCAAACACTTTGCATGCATTCTTTTAGGTTAGGTATGTTTTCATGAATTTCCCCATTTTAAACCACATAAAGTTCATGGATTTCAACTAACGACATATATACTTCATGAAAACACCTTTAGATATCATCTTGAAACTTAAACAACAATCATCAACATGTACATGGTCATATCACAACAAGACAATCACAAAATAATATTTAAAATATGGTTCTTGAGCTCTATGAATGAAATGGATCCATAGATGAACAGTACGCATACCTTAGATGGAGGATCCGTGAAAATTTACGGTGAAATCCTTTGAATCTTGAAGCTCCTATGAAAACCCTATTGGTTCTTGAGAGAATTTTGAGAAAAGAGAGTATAATATGATTGGATTGGGGCTAAATTCCATGTTTATAGAATATATAGGGGTGGAAAGATGACCAAATACCCTTTTAGATGCATCAATTAATTTCTGTGAAAATTACCCGATTTGGGCCCCTGGCGCGATGCGAAGATATCACGTTGCCACTCGTTTGTGACCTATAAACTCACCGCAACATGGTTGAATCGTGTAGAGATTCTGAAAATTGACAAACATCATTTTGGCTTATGGCGCGACGCGCCACTGACTGAAATGATGTTGCTGAAACTTTAAATCGCCATAACTTCTTCACTGGGTGTCCGTTTTAGGCGAATTTGGTATCGACAGAAACATTATTCAATTATCTACAATTTACAGGGTATAAATCTTCCAAAATAACACCTATAAACCATGTTATACTCATTCAAAGATGACTTATGTGAAATCACACACGAAAACTTGGTGGATTCAAAAGTTCTTAGCTTGGCTTACTCTAAGTAACTCTTATGAACATGCTTAAAATATCATAAGCTCTATTATTACTAGTATACTCATCATAATTCATGTACTCAAATATGAATCACAGGATAGGAGGTTTCATGTGTAGGAGAAACGGTTTATTTTCTAGCTTAGAAATATACAGGGTATTATAGTTCC
>JAPEIP010000006.1:61290937-61310988 GCA_026120095.1 Capsicum chinense | reverse complement strand
AAGGCCCTCGCAAACTCCAATAAGGTCGCCCCCTCTTCATTTCTCTCCCCAAAACCAAAACCACCATGCACATCCCCAAAGCCTCCCGGTAGCGCCCCGATGTGCCCGTTGAAATCTCCTGCTACAACAATCTTCTTCAAACTAGGCACGCCTCTCACCACCTCCTCCAAAGCCTCCCAAAACCGCATCTTCTCCTCCCCCTCTGATCCCACTTGCAGCGCATAAGCACTACACACGTTCAGGGTGAACCCCCGAATGACCAACTTAATAATTATCAACCTATCGTTGATCCTCTTCACCTCCACTACCTGAACTCTAAGCTCTTCATCTACTAAGATGCCAACTCCATTCCTATGCCTGTCGCTCCCAGAGTACCACAGCTTGTAACCATCCACATCCCTAGCCCTAGACCCTACCCACTTGGTCTCTTGGACACACGCAATGTTGATCCTCCTCTTCCTAAGAATCTTCACAATTTATGAAATATTATCAATTTTTCAATACTTAGACGATCATAATAATTAATTAGGGGTGATATAGTAAAATTATAGTTGAAGCTGCTGAAGCAAACATGTCAACCTCGTGCATGCTTTGTTGATGCGGTAAAATTACGATTGAAGTGGATAAAACAGTCATAAATATCTATTTTACCTTTTTTATAATTAAACATTATTTATTTTGTAATACGTAAATGACTTACAATATTTAATTAGGAATATAATAATTAATTAGGAGTGATATAGTAAAATTACGGTCGAATGTCTATTTTAATTTTTTTATTAAATATTATTAATTTTTAATACATAAATAATTTATAATAATTAATTAGGGGTGATATAGTAAAATTACAGTTGAAGCAGTTGAAGCAGGCATGTCGACCTCCTGCCTGCTTCAGTTACTCAACTCCCTTTTATAAATAAGAGAATATATCCCCTCGACCCCTCCTCTCTCCTCTCTCTTCTCTCCACCCCCACCTCCTCCCCAAGTGAAATTGCTATATCTCTACTTCTATGGGTTTTTCTTTGTGAAGCACTAATGTAACTTTTGTTTTAGTGGAAGGAGTTGAGTTAAATAGTACACTTTCCCCTTTTACATCTACTCTCTTCTCCTTTTTGAAAATTTAGAATTAGTCATAGTCTTCATTGAGTTCGATTGTCTTCCATCAAGTTGTTTTGTATTTTAAATATGAAGATAGTACATTAAAATCAGAGGCAGAGCTAAGTATAATACAGGGATTCAGCCAAACCTTTTAGCTTTTATGTAGATCTCGAATTTGCATTCGAAAATTCAATAAATGTATGTCACGACCCAAAAATGAGGGTCATGATGGCACTTGTCGCGGCGTATCTTGACAAGTATGCCTATCACCGAAACTAATACGAAAAGAAGAAAAGACATAAATAGCCCGTGGAAAGAACTTATCCAAAACGTCAATCATGCCCAAAACCAGGTGTCAATAATTTAAGAACTACTAATACAATCCAAGAGTCAAATGCATTAGAAAAATAACCACAAAAGAATAATAACTGTCTCTGAATACTAACAAAGACATAACAACTATAGCAAGATAGAGGTGAACTTTGGACGCATGAATGTCTAACCGCTACCTTGAAAGCTCCAACAATCGCCCAAGTCAATCACATTGAGGTGCACTCGAGTTAAGACCTGCACCGAAAGGGTGCAGTAGGCATGAGTACGGTCCACTTGTACTCAGTAGGTATCATGGGTTGACCAAGCAAAGTAGTAAATAAAGCATACAAAATATACACTAAGGGCACGTCACCTGCAATCAGAAAATGTCCCACAACGGTAGCCCATACCATTTGCATTAATAGTTTTAATATATCTCACATATATTATAACAACACACCAAGATATTGAACACAAGTATACATTATGTCACATATAAATAGAACAAGAGAGAACATGTAGATACAAAATCATCAAATACAAGTAAAGGAACGTGCGCTAAGCTACTGGCGCAGTCCGTTCAGTCATCCATCGCATAGATCAAAAGATATCTACATAAGTCCAAAATAAAGCTCTCAAAGCCATCAAAAACCACAATATTACATAAATGATACCAAAATGCATCGAAAATCATATCAATCACTCCCACACCCCAGAAATATCATAATGCAACTACGGGGAAGGGTAACAGTCAAATCACACAAAATCACAATTTCACATATTTGATCAAATTTTCAGGTCGTTACATCATCCACCACTAAAAATCTAGTTTGTCCTCGAACTAAAGCAAAAGAAATACCTGAATTAACAAAAAGTTGGGGATAAGGACTACACATATCAGACTCGACCTCCCAAGTAGCTTCATTTATAGGTCGATGTCGCCACTGGAACTTAACCACAGGGATCACTCTAGAGCGCCACCGCCTAACATCCCTAGCCAAAAATGGAAACTGGCTCCTCAACAAAGGACAACCGCTCATCTAACTAAAATGACTCCCACCCAATGAATGACATGAGACTCATCAAGAATATAACGACGAAGCATAAAAACATGAAAAACAGGATGAACAGCTGATAGATCAAGAGGCAAAGCCAACTCATAATCCACATCACTAATAGTCCAAAGAATCTCAAATAGACCAAATACCTGAGGTTAAGCTTGCCCCTCTTCCCAAACCTCATCACACCCTTCATGGGTGAAACTCAAAGGAAAACATGATCACCAACACCAAATCTCAAGGCACGAAGTCTACTATCAGCATAACACTTCTACCTACTCTGAGCCGCTCTAAGTCTTTCCTGAATGATCCAGACCCTATCCAAAGACTCATGAAGCAAGTCCATACCTCGAGGTCTCACCTATGAAATATCAAACCAACCTACTGGAGAGAAACACGCCTACAATACAACGCCTCAAAAGAAGCCATATCAGTACTGGAATAATAGCTATTATTATATGCGAACTCTGCTAAAGCCAAATGTTGCTCCTACTAGCCACCAAAATCCATCATGCACGTGCGGAGCATATCCTTTAAAACTTGAGTAGTCTGCTCTGACTGGACATATGTCTGGGTGTGAAACGTTGTGCTAAGATCAACCTAAGTACCCAACTCATACTAAAAAGTCCTCCAAAAGTGAAATGTGAACACAGGACCTCGATCTAAAATAATAGACACCGACAAACCATGAAGATGTACAATCTCACGAATGATGATAGGGGCTAACCTCTCAACACTGAATGAGACCTAAACCAGAATAAAATGAGTTAACTTGGTCAATCAATCCACGATGACCCAAACACTGTCAAAACTATGAGATGTACAAGGCCACCCAGTCAGGAAATCTATAGTGATCCATTCCCACTTCCACTTGGGAATGGGTAACCGTTGAAGCAATCCACCAGGCCTTATATGCTCGGCCTTCACCTACTAACAACATAGGCAACGAGCCATAAAATCCACTATATCTCACCTCATACCACCCCACTAGTAGTGCTGCCTCAAATCACGATACATCTTAGTCACACCTGGATGGATAAAATATATGAAACAATGGGTCTCCTCCAAGATCAACCTAATTCAATCACCACTCTCGGCGTACAAACTCATCCCCCAATCCTCAAAAATCTATCTGAATCAAGTGAGGCTTCCTTATTCTCCCTACTCCACACTTTATCTTGAATCAACCTCAATCCAACATCATCAAACCAATGAGCTCGAATCTGCTCCATCAAAGAAAATCTACCCTCTACAAATGCCAAAACACATATGGTGTCAAAATATTAAGCCTAACCATCTGGTTAGCTAAAAATTGAATCTCTAAGGCCAAAAGCATCTCCTAGGACAAAAGATGCTCCAAGCTACCCATGCTAGTCGACTTCCAGCTTAAGGCATCCGTAACTATATTAGCCTTTCCCGGATGGTAGAGAATAGTCAAGTCATAATCCTTAAGCAACTCAAGCCAACGATGTTGCCTCATATGAAGATCTTGCTAGTAAAGAAGTACTGAAGGCTATGACGATCTGAGAAGATCTCACAACGGACTCCATACAAGTAGTGCCTCCATAAATTTAAGGCAAACACAACTGTGCACAACTCTAAATCATGGGTAGGATAATTCCTCTCATGAGGCTCCAATCTTAATGAGACGCATACATAATTACCTGGCCCTCCTACATTAACAAAACACCTAACCCAAAACCTGAAGCATCACAAAAGACTATAAAGCCCACACCCTCCTTGGGCAAAGCCAATATAGGAGTTGAAGTCAACAAATTCTTGAGCTTTTGAAAGCTTGCCTCACAACATCATACCACTAAAAAGAAATTTTCTTCTGGGTCAACTTGGTCAATGGATCTGCAATGGATGAAAAACCCTCAACAAAACGTCGATAATACCTGGCCAAGCCAACAAAACTCCAAATTTCAATGGACAAAGTAGGTCTAGCCCAGTCACGATCCGCTGTAACCTTGGCTGGATCAACCATAATACCTTTCTTGGTTATCACATGGCCCAAGAAAGAAATAGGCTCTAACTAAAACTCGCACTTAGAGAACTTAGCATACAACTTCTTATACCTCAATCTCTAAAGCATAATCCATAAATGCTCCCCATACTCAACCTCACTTTGGAATAAACCAAGATATCATCTATAAATACCATAATAAAGGAGTCAAGATACGATCGAAACCCCCAGTTCATCAACTCTATGAATGCTGCAGGGGAATTGGTCAACCCAAAAGACATGACCAAGAACTCATAATGATCATATCGAGTCCAAAAAGCTATTTTTGAAATATCTGAAGGTCTAATCCTTAACTGGTGATAACTGAACCTTAAATTAATCCTTGAAAAGACCGCCGCACCCTGAAGCTGATCAAATAAATTATCGATGCGAGGAAGAGGATACTTATTCTTATTTATCACCTTATTCAACTGCCAATAATCAATACATATCTATATAGACCTATCTTTTTTCTTCACAAACAAGTCAAGCGCACTCCAAGGAAAAATACTAGGTTGGATAAATACCTTATCCAACAACTCCTGCAACTGATCCTTCTGTTTCTTCAACTATGTTGGGGCCTCCCTATAAAGAGGAATAGAAATAGGCTTGGTGCCTGGCTCAACATCAATACTGAAATCAATATCTCAATCCGGGGGTATACCAGACAAGTTCATAAGGAAAACATCCATAAACTCACATACGACACGGACAGAATCCAAAAAAGGAGGCAAAACAACATTGGTGTCATGAATATGGCCAAGTAAGATAAAATCCCCTCTCAACCAATTTATGAGCCTGAACATAAGATATGACCTTCTTAGGACCCAAATAATTGTACCCTTCCAAGTTATCCTTGGCACACCCGACGAAACTAAAGTCGCAGTCTTGGCATAGCGATTTAGGACGGCATGAGAAGAAGCCAACCAATCTATACCCAAAATAGCATTAAAATCGACCATGTCTAACACAAGCAAGTCTACCAAAGTCTCATGCCTGGCAAAAGTCACAACATAAGATCGGTATGCCCGATCCACCACTAAAGAATCACCTACTAGAGTAGATACATGAATAGGCATGGCAAGAGGCTCCCTAACAGAATCAATACCTGAAGCACAATATATAGACACATAGAAGAAAGTCGATCCAGGATCAAATAATAAGATGCAAGTCTAAAACAAATGGAATGGTACCTATGATCACAGCATCTGAAGCCTCCACCTCAGATCTAACTGATATAGCATGACACTATCCGTGACTAACAACTGGCTGAGTGGCTCCACAACCACCAACATGGCCTCTACCATCTCTACCTCTTGCACATTTGGTAGAACACCTACCTCTTACATCTGAAATAGGAATAACTGTAAATACTCAGCAAGAATAATCCTTGGCCACATGGCTAACCTTACCATACACATAGCAACCTCTATGACCAGTCTCAACAAAAGCTCGAACGACCACCCTGAACTGCTGAACTAGAAGATCCACCAGCTGAACACTATAAAGTCACCTGCACTAGCCTACCATGATATCCATGAGAACCTCTTAAATCTCTACCTCGAGTGATTCGACTCCTGAACTTACCAAAACAACGCACCCTCTTGGCGCCTCCCTGACATACACTAAAAATACCCTCTGTCATCTTAGCATGATCCATATTACTCTAAAAAGAATCTCTAATCATAATCACCTGAGACATAGTTAACTAAAGAAAGACATCCAAACCCTTTACAAACTTCATATCTACTCAAACTTGGTGGAAATACTACCAAAGGTATATCTGGACAGGGCATCGAAGCATGCCTTATACTCAATAACTATTATGGAGCCCTGCTCTACAAGATTAATCTCATCTCGCATATGATCTCTCAAACTGAAAGGCACAAATCTCTCTAGAAAGGCATCAACATACTGATCCCATGACAACTTAGGAGCATCAACAAGCCTACAACTAATAAATAATATATACTAATTTCTCAACTAATAGTGGCATACACAACTTTATTCGCGTAAAAAGAGTGAAACACAATTCAGAACACAAAGTATGAAAGAACTTTACACGATAAAGAATAAAATAAGGGAAGTTTTCTAAAGACGTCCTATAGCCTCTCAAAGATAGATATGGACGTCTACATACCAATCTGTGAGAATCCATTAGGCATTCTATTCTTACATCGTTGAGAGCAATAAAACCTAGCTCTGATACCAATTTGTCATGACCCAAAAATGAGGGTCATGATGGCACTTGTCGCGGCGTACCTTGACAAGTAAGCCTATAATCCAAACTAATACAAAAAAAAGAAAAGATAGAAATATCCCATGGTAAGGCTTCTGGAATGAAGCCGAATCATATAAGTAATCATAACAATATAGAAAGAACTTATCCAAAATGCCAATCATGCCCAAAACCAGGTGTCAATAGTGTAAGAACTACTAATACAATCCAAGAGTTAAATACATCAGAAAAATAACCACAAAGGCATAATAACTGTCTCTCAATACTGTATAAATACATAACAACTATATAAAGATAGAGGTGAACTTCGAACGCATGAATGTCCCCGCTACCTTGGAAGCTCCAACAATCACCTGAGTCAATCAGGCTGAGGTGCACTCAAGCTAAGACCTGCACCAAAAGGGCGCAGTAGGCATGAGTACGGTCCACTTGTACTCAGTAGGTATCATAGGACGACCAAGCAAAGTAGTAAATAAAGTATACAAAATAAACACTAACGATATGTCACCTACAATCAGAAAATGTCTCACAATGATAGCCCACACCACTTGTACTAACAGTTCTAATATATCTCATATATATTACAACAACACACCAAGATATTGAACACAAGTATACATTATATCACATATAAATTGAACAAGAGAGAATATATAGATATAAGATCATTAATACAAGTAAAAGAAGGTAAGACAAATACATAGATGATAAGTCAATAAAACACAACATAAACACAATAAAGTAAGTACAATGTATATGATGATGATGATGATGTATAAGGTCATAGGACAACCTCCGGGGTTGTCGCACAATCCCCGTATACACCTATGGAGCTAAAGCTTCCCGATATAGGATCCATGGGGGGTTCGTCAACCCATATACAATCCACATATCTCGTATCTCCTTTTTGGCATATCCCTCAGAAAAGGTTTTATAAGGTGTTACAATATTTTCTTAAAAAGGTGTTGCCAGTGTTTCTCAAATATTGTCACAGTGGTACCAATGTTTCATGAATGAGTATGATATGAAGATGTAATCCTCACAACCAATCAAAATGAGTATTTCCACGACCAATCACATGATATATTTCCACAACCAACCACAATGATACATTCCCACAACCACATGCGCTAATATCCACTTATTATTTTCATTCCATCCATGAATTTCCACATGTCTCATATGCCAATAAAGTATGAATATAACCACAATACACCAATGGTACCACATTAAACAACACAAAATAATTATTCACGTGTATTCAAGGCTATCAATATCACATAGGACCCCACACGGTCAAACATATCTCATAATATCTCAATTTCGATAATTACATCATATATAGGCCCCCACATGGGAACAACACATAGATAGTCATTTTTCATGATTATTTCCCACCCTTAACATGCATTTTGTACCATCATTTACTACTCAATCTAGTCTGAAGAATTAAACCATAACCTACCTCAAAGTCGAAATCGATTTGCTACACTTGAACCAACGACCTTACTTTTCACGAATAATCCCGAACTCCACTAAAAATATCAAATATGAAATCTACGCATTAATACAAAACCAATGATACCCATATTGACTTTTTGGTTCGGGATCAAAACGAACCCTCAAAAGGGATTTCTGAAAAAGAAAAGCAAAATCAAAACTTTACTTCAAAAACATGTTCCCCATATTTTTAAAAACCTGGAGCTAAAAACCCAAGTTAAATCGAGTAAAAAACGGAGTTCAAATCAAAGAAAAACCATTTTTGAGCTTACCAAGTAAAATCTTTGAAATTAGGATTAAAATCAAGAATCGGAGTTGTTTTGAAGGTTAAATTGATGAAAAACTAGAAATTATAAGATAAAAATATTATTCAAGTGAAAGAAGTGTAATTTGGATTTAAAATCAGGCTCTAAGATTTTTGGGGTTTTGAGAAATTTATCAAGAAATTACTAAGAAGAGGGGTGAAGTCTTACCTTAAATTCGTAATAAAATCAAGAAAAAGATGTTAATCCAGCTTCCCAAGCTCTCACAAGCTTCACTTTTAAGCTACCAAACTATTTAGGGTTTAACTCTCAAGAGGTAAGATGAAAATGAACAAAATAGGCCCAAAAAGGGTGAAAAGGTTGTTTATATTGTAGAAAATCAGCAATATAACTGCTGGTTTTTTTTCTTTTTAAGTCGAAATGAATTTCAATGGGGTGCCCGGAATTCGTTCAGAGTCCGATATACACAAACGAACTATGAAACCATACTAAATTCGACATTCCGCACACGACGATGATATGAGATTTTCAAAAAAAATATCGTTTTTACAAAGTTGACCCCCGAAACTCGAAATTACAATTTTTCAAATCAAGGATTGAAATAAAATTTAAAAGCCGTAAAATCATACTAAATATGCTAACACCCTAAAATCAATATTCTGGATATGCTGGCGAAGTCGAATTTTCCATCCGAGGTCATTTCGATCAAATGTGAGTCCTACACCTATATTTCTAATTTTTTAAACTTTCCGGCCAATAGGTTGAAATGGGCTCGGGTGCATCGAGACACGAACCAAAGGTCCACCCAACCTAAAATCGATATTCCAGAGCTGTTGGTGGAGTCCGTTCCGCCATCCATCGGACGGACCAAAAGATATCCACATAAGTCTAAAATAAGGCTCTCAAAGCCATCAAAAACCACAATATTGCATAAATGATATCAAAATGCATCGAAAATCATGCCAATCACTCTCACACCCCAAAAATATCATAATACAACTACGAAAAGGGGTAAAATAGTCAAATCACATAAAATCATAATTTCACATATTTCATCAAATTTTCAGGTCGTTACAATATACATAACTACCAACTTGTTAAACCCCCAAAACAAGAGTAATCTGATGGCGTAGTAGTAAGGATGTGGGTGGAAAAACATTCGCGCATCTTGATTGTGGGTTTGAATCCCGCCCTTTATATCCTTTTTATCTTTATTTTCCATTGCACGTTGTCGTCTCTCTCCTATTCTAACGTTTTAATTTTTTTAAAAAAATCAGATTAATAATTAAAAGAGACAAACAAAAATATAGAAAACCTAAATCCTGCAATTTTCAATACTTTTTTTTCTTTTTGCTATATGCAATTTTTCAAAAAGAAAAATATATAAAGGAAATAAAAACATAAAATTAATTTAAAAATTAGAAAAATAAAATAAAATTCACTCTTAAAATAGAAGGAACTTTCAATTTCTTTCACAAACAAAACACAAAATCAGTTTTAAGAGTGACCTAAAAGTCTTTGTAGATTTCCAACTCTCTATCGGAGTCCAGATCTTGTGACTGATACGCACAAGAAACTCTTTCAGTCTCTCTCCTCTCTTTACCTCAGTTTATTTACCTATTGGCAGCGCATAAGCACACACGCAAGTGTACATGGTCTACCAAGTAATATAGTAGCCTTTAAGAAAGCCGAATATCGATCTCACGGGGACTTGTTCTAACAACTATTTGATTTCAGCTTAGTGCAGTTTAGATCAATTTAGTGAAAAAGTAACCGAAATATAGTTTTGAATATGTGTAACTAAAACAAAGTAATCAATGCGTAAAATAAAAGACTTGAAACAATCAATGGAGTAAAGCCCAGGGTTAAAGCACTTTGAAAAATCATACTATGTTATTGAACTTCATTCGCTAACTTGATTATCTTGGTTGTTGATTCGTAGGGTTAATTGCATGATCATGGTCTCCTGACCTCTAACCGTTCACCTAATTTGGACATTACAACTATATCGTTGAGCGGGGATGTAATAATTCAATTAAGTTCTTTAAGCTATCCTCCTACATGTGAATCAAGTAAGGATTCTAGATACATCCTTGTACTAGACGCGAATTTGCACTCCTTTTTTCATAAAAGAATACAAACCATAATTTGTTCATTCCTATGTTCTACCTCCCTATTCCCTCTTCCGAGATCACAAGGGTGACAATAGATGTATTCTAAAGGTGATCAATCCTCAAAATAGTTAAAACAAGAATAGACAACCAACCAAATATGATAAGTAAATTAAATAAAATTAATTCAAAATAATAATATTTATGTATTTGACTTTAAACTCGGAAAGGGAGTTTTTAGACACTCATAGCCATAATCAACAGCCAAATAATTGTATGAATGATTAAAACCATAAAGAAACTAAATTAAAGAATGAAAAAACTAAAAATAAAATAGTAGCAGCCCTTCAATGCTCCCAGCCATTCCAAGATGTCCAAAATGGGTTTTAACACATTATATTTATAGTAGACTAATCATAAACCGAGTAGGATTAGATTTTCACATTGTTCTTTTTCAGCTGGGCACAATTTTCCCACTTTTGATGATCATTCCATTGCGCTAAGGTGTCCATCACTACAAGCCCGCGACACGGTGTAATTGTGTTAAGTTTCTAGAAGTGACAATTGGTGATTTGCCCATTGCTGCAAAGAGGCACCACTATCATCGCTATAAGCATGCCATCGCAGTAGTGTGCTCCCAGGCGTCCTATTCTCCTCATGCGGTCTTATCCTTTCATCGGTCCACTCCTCTCTTTTGTATAATGTTTCAACTTGATTTGAGGATTGTAAATCCTTCATGTATCACTATAATCATCTCACCAAACCACCTATAACATTTCACACCCTGAATTAAATCTCAAAGCAACACAATAATCACGACGATGAACTAGTAACTCAAGCTAGAACACTAGTTTTCTCGTCTAGATCTTAAATTCTCAAATTGAATCTAAACTCGTATAAAAATACCATGAAACATTGTAAGCACATACGTGGTCACTTAGATGCACATTTATATCATTATTAACATGTAAAGCATATGAATGGTCCTCAAAACAAGGTTTATTAAGCTAGGATAACCACACTAAAGTGCATTTACCTATCATAATGTGTAGTAATATATTAGTTAAAAAATGATTTTAATCATTGATTCTAATACTATTTTGTATTGTATTTTATATTTATCTATGTAATTTATTAAAAATAACTTACGAAGAAGAATTGGTCCTTTTTTTGAATAATTGTTCAGTTTGTTATATAGAAGATGAAACATATGAAAGTGTATCTAATGATGCAATCATTGATCATTTTCAAAACATGAATAGTCATCGAGTACAATTGAAATGATAATGTTTTACTTATATAGTGTTTTAGTGGTTTGTTTATTTTTTAAATATATATTGAGCATCATTACTCATTTGTCAGTTTGTCGATTATTATATATTAGCTTGAGGACATTGTCCTGTCTTAAAATTTAGAACCATCATGAAAGCAGTAAGAGAAAGGGTGAATTACTCCTTTTCGACCAGACAGTCGACTTCCTTCCAAAGATAGTCGACTATTAATTGCAGTAATGGAAACTTCAAAAAATAAAATATTAAAGCTAAATAACACCCGATGTTTTATACTGGCTGAGAAATATAATAGGTCTTACTCTAGTCCTCTTGGGTTGCAAGGGATTCTACTAGATCTTTTGTGAATAAAATCAAAATACAAGATTGAGTCAAGCTTTTTAGCTTTGACTCACACTCTCTTCTTTGTATCATGCTTTGATACAAAGACTCATTAACTATGTATTTCTCTCCTCTCTTTTTAATTATAAGGTAAAACTTTAAGAGAATACAATGCTTGAGTAAAGTAGAGCAAAGAACTAGAGAAGGTTGAGACAAATGTATGTCTCTTCCTTTGACTTTCAATGCTTATATAGTAGTCATTGGACTATTATTTGCCGTTGGAAGCTAGAAGGCAACCCAAAGAATTTTTCTTCTTAATAAATTAAATAAGAAATATTCAATTTCCGAGAATAAGTAAAGACTAAAAGAAAAATCTAGCTAAGTACAATATATACACAAGAGAGAGATACGACAATCCCATGACAGTAGTAATCCATTTAATGCAACAAATATTTTCCATTCTTATCATGCCTTTTGTTACTCAATAGAATCTTCTGATAGAACTTTTTCAATCAATTTAGAGAAACATATCTTTTTCTTTTTTTGTGGAGTACATGATCTTTTTTCAATCTTCTTGATTTACTCTCCTTATAATCTACAACAATCTTCCTTTCCTTATTGTGAGATACTTCTTTCTTTTTGAGTGTTATCAAACAAAATATTATTGGTACTAAATTCCTGCAATTAAATTGAACCCAATGGTCATTCATCAAAATCTTAACGTTATCAATCTCCTTCTTTGTGATGGATGACAAAAGAAAATAAGTTTAGAAGTATTTAAGTTCTCCCCCCGAATGGGTGACTCTCCCCCTAATTACTTCTTCTACAAGGTTAGATTAAATACATACACCATTTCTCTCACTTTGGCATCAATCATAAAGGAAGAAAGAAAGCATACACAAAATACTAACTGAAATAACTAAGTAGGAGCAAGCATAGTAACTCAACTAATCGATCTTTGGCTTAAAAAGGTTTTACAATTATGCCAAGAGATTGTTTGAGAGAATAAAATCTTTCTTCAAGAAGAGGTTTAGTGAAAACATCAGCTAATTGAAAATTAGTGCTCACAAAAGATAACTCAATATCTCCTTTTGAAATAAGATCTCTAATAAAATGATGCTTAACATCAATATGTTTTGCTCTAGAATGATGCACTGGATTCTTAGACGAACAAATAGTACTAGAGTTATCATAGAATATCTTGATATATTAAAATATAGATTATAAACACTGATTTGATGCAACATCCAAAATATTTGGGCACAACACAATCCAATAACAATATTCTCAAATTCAGTAGTGGATAGAGAAACACAATTTTGTTTCTTGTTATTCCATGAAATAAGGGATTGTCCCATGAATTAACAAGTACCACAGGTGTTTTTTTGTTCACTTTATCACCTGCATAATTTGCATCTTAGAAACTATTTAATATAATGTCAGTAGACTTAGGATATCGTAAGCCATAGGAGCTTGTACCAATAGGGTATCTAATAATATATTTTATAATAGTCAGATGAGCTTTTTTAGGAGCCGATTGAAACCTAACACATTTACATACACTAAAAAGAATGTCAGGTCAAATGGCAGTAAGATATAAGAGTGAACCAATTATACCATGATGGTTGATCTTATCAACAATTTTGCCATTTTCACACGACTCCGGAACACAATTAAAACTCATTGGAGTATTGGATGATTTGGCATTTTCCATCCCAAATATTTGAATGAGATCTCTAGTGTACGTACCTTGGGAGATGAATGTCTTTTTAGTAGATTGATGGATTTGTAATACCAGAAAGAACATTAATTATTTCATCATGCTCATTTCAAATTCACTTTGCATTAACTCAAAGAATTTCTTGCAAAAAACAGCATTAGTACTTCCAATGATAATATCGTCAACATAAATTTGAAAATCAAATTTCCAGAAGAGGTTTATTTGATAAACAAGGTAGTATCAATTTTTTCTCTTGTGAAATCATATTCAATTAAAAAGTTGCTCAGTCTATCATACCAAGTTAGAAGAGCTTATTTTAGACCATAGAGAGCTTTGGAGAGTTTGAAGACATGATATAAAAAGTTTGGATTTTCAAAACCTGGGAGTTGTTTTACAAAGTTATGTTCATCGATAAAACCATTTAAAAAGCACTTTTTACATCCATTTGAAATAATTTGAACCCTTTTATAAGATTCATAAGTAAGTAAAATTCTAATGAATTCTAACCTTGCTACAAGTGTGAAGGTCTCATCATAATCGACTCCTTCTTGTTGCGAGTAGCCTTGAACGATTAGACGAGCTTTATTTTGCACAACTTTACCTGATTCATTCATTTTATTTCTAAATACCCATTTGTTTTCAATAATAGAGATATTCTCTGGTTTTGGAACAAGAGTTCACACATTGTTTTGTCATATTGCTCAAGCTCTTCTTTCATTGTCTTTACTCGGCTATCATCTCCTAAGGCTTCATTGACATTCCTTGGTTCAAGTTGAGATTTGAGGGTTATCTTTGTATTTCTTCTACTAGAAGCCCTTGTTTGCATTTTCTCTTTTGGATTCCCAATGATGAATATTTTTGAATAATCAGGCTCGCTTCTCTATTCATTTGGAATCCTTTCTTGATCAACTTAATCATTTGAAATAGTAGCAGATTGGTCAGTTTTAGTACTAGTTGGTTTTAAGAAGGAGTCATCCTTAGTGAAAGGAGTTTTGTTAACTTGTCCCTGTTCAATCTCATCATCTAAGAGCTAACATTTTTACACAATGACTAGTATCATAAAAAAACAACATGTACAGATTCCTTGATACAAAGAGTGTGTTTATTGAAAAATTTATATGATCTATTAGAGTTAGATTAGCCCATAATAAAACCTTCATCACTTCGTGGACCAAACTTACCAATGTTTTCCTTGCCATTATTATGAACAAAATATTTTGAGTCAAATGCATGAAAGTACCCAATATTGGGTCTTTTATTATTCCAGGGCTCATATAGAGTTTTCTTCAGAATAGGTCTAACGAGACACCTATTTAAAATATGACATGTAGTACTGACGGCTTCTGCCCAAAATTTATATGGTAGAGAGTATTTGCAGATCATGGTTCGAGCCATGTATTAAAGTGTTCTATTTTTTCCCTTCAACCACATTATTTTGTTGAGGGGATCTTAGAGCTAAGAAGTTATAAGTGTATCTATGAGTATCACAAAATATTTTAAAATTTTTATTCTTAAATTCTCCCCCGTGATCACTTCTAATGATAAAGATATAATAACCTTTGTCTCTTTGAACCTTTTCACAATAAACTTTAAAATTATGTAAGGTATCATTTTTGTTAGCTAAAAACATGACCCAAGTAAATCAAGAATAATCATTAATAATTACAAAAATATACCTTTTATCACCAATACTAGTAGTTCTAGTTGGACTAAATACGTCTCTAGAAAGTAGCTACAAGGCTTTAGTTATGGGCACAATATCTTTAATAGGAAAAGAATTTATAATTTTCTTACCAAGCTAACAAGCATCACAAATATAATTTTTTTTAAAATCAAGACTTGGCAGCCCAGTCACAAGTTCATGCTTGACTAATTTTTCAATGTGCCTCATGCTTGCATGATCAAGTTTTCTATGCCAAATTCAGGGATCATCAGAGATGGAGGCAAGACATATATGTCCTTATGTCTTTTTTATGGAGTCTATAACATACACATTTCGGTGTCTGTTTTTCTTATTTTTCAATTATGCACCCTTTCTTTTTAAATATTACCTCCAATCCAGCATGACACAGCTGACTGATGCTTGGCAAGTTGTACTTCAAGTTTCTGACCAAATAAACATTAGTAATATCACGTGAATTATTATAAAAGATAGTACCAATACTTATTACTTTGCCTTTGAAGTTATCTCCAAAACTGATGTCACCTCCATCAAAATTAATTATAGTTTTAAAAAAATTCTTGCTTTCAATCATGTGATTTTAACATCCACTATCGATATATCATTTCCATTTAGATTTTGAGTGGAGTTCCTGCAAAATAGATGTATCACTTATTTCTAGGTACCCAAGTATTTTTGGGTTCCTTTGAATTTGTTGACTTAGTTTTGAGTCTCCAAATTCATTTACCAGTATTTCCAGAGCAAAATTTGCAGTTGTAATATTTATGATTAGGTTTTTCACAATGACAACAAGAAGGATAGTATTAATCAATGGTTGTATAGTAAGTATTGTAGTTGCGAGCATAACTCCTAGTTAACTGGTTTGAGTTAGTTAACCTTTGAGGTCTATAAAATATCTATAGTACCTTTTTTTATATGTATTAGGACTATGATTGTTCCCTGATGATACAAGTCAAATGGCCACCTTAGCTTTTGAAGACATCCTGCGAGGCCAACACAAGAAGAACCCAATTGTGGTCACATTGAGGGCATGGGAGCACGCATGGGGGCCCATTTTAAGCCCACAATAGAACAATCCCGTGTATAGAAGGTTGCTTGGAAGCTTGCCTTGATGAAATGCCCGAGATATCCAAGTGTTGAAGAATAATTGTGAAGACCAAAAAGACTCAAGGAAATTCATATGTTGAAGTGTGAAGAAGACCACATCAAAACACTACATGATCACCCATTCATTAAGGGTGTAATGGTCTTTTTATGCTTTTTTTTACACTCCATAGGAGCCCCTTTTCATTAAGGGTATTTTGGTCTTTAATGTAATAAGTATAAATAGACTCCTTAGGCTTATTTTTCATTAGACTTTGATGAAATTGGATATTATTCTTAGATTCTAGCTTTAGTGTTGCAGTTTTAGCTCTCAAACCCAAAAGTGGTTCCTTGAATACATTTGAAGTTAGGATTTCACTTGTATTGGGAAATTTGGCAAGAAAGGTTTGCTTGAGGAAGAGTGTTTTCTTTGGGTCACCTAAGAGAGTGGTTTGATCTTACATTGGTGATGTGTGTTTGAAGGTTTGATACACCTTCTAGTGCTATTCATTGGTGGAAGTGAGGGTCTCTCTATCTATCTTTAATTTCTTGCAATTCTTCTTCTTCATCCCCTTTCTTTATGTTGTTTTTCTCTTTGTGAACTTGCTTATTTTTGTTCCTTTAGTGTCCATTTCATGTTTGATAGTCCTTTAGGCTATCATTTGGTATCAAAGCCTTGGTTAGGGTTGTTCCAACATCCCTAAATCTTGGTTTTAGTGTTCTTATTTAGAAAATCTCATAAAAAAGAGTCAAAAAATCAGAAAATACAATAAAAAAAAGGTGTCTTGTGTTAGATCCGAATTTAGTGTCTTAGATGTACAAATATTTACTTTGTTTGAAGGTTTCTTGTGTTAGATTCTTGTTCTCTAACACCTATGGAGTCTAGATCTACTTTTAGATTAAAGTTTGGTTGAGTTTGAGCTTAGATCCACCATGGCTATGGAATTTTGAAGATTTTTGTGCTATACATATTTTTGTCTTGGTGATTTAGGCTTGATTTGTGGCTGATTTTTGGTTGGTTTAAGTTGTTTTGACATAAGGAACCTAGGGCTACAAAAAAATCAGATTTGGGGTGGTCAAACTTGGTCAACGCTTGAATATTCATCTTGTTCATCCATGATCTTCATAACTTAGTGAAAAGAGTATTCAAGGTTCTTGTTTGATCCAAAAAAAGGAATAAAGAGTGTGAAAGGTTGTTTTTCCAAAAGCATATTCAAAGAATATTCCAATCTTCCAAAAAGAGGAGGGGACAAGAGGACAAACAAAGTACAAGTTCATTTATTAGGGGAGGACCAATTCATTTCTCATCCATCTTGAAGCTTGAGAGGGCTTCAAACTTGAACATTTTCCCTCCCAAAACTGAATTCTCTTCTTTCCTAAGGGTGTTTGGCCGAAAATAATTTTTGGAAAAGTTGAAATTTTGAAGGGTGACAACCAACCATGTAGTGCCACATCATCACTTGTGCTAAACCAAAGTTCGACCCTAAAATTAGAGTTTTCTTGTTTCTAGTTTTTTTTATTCTAGTTTCTTATAAGTTAATTCTATCCCTAATTAGTAAGCTAGTAATTACCTACTAGTTTGGTAATTAGATTAGAGTCCTTTGTTTCACGTCTTCGATTTTTGTGTGCTTTTCTCGTTTTCAAGTCATAGTATTTTTGTTGGTTCAAGTTCGTACATCACTTATTTTGAGTCGTTTCAAACAAAGATCCATTCCGATTCAAAGTTTCTCACCTCTCAAGTAACTTGCCAAGTATTGCCGGTTCTCCAATACTTGTGAAGCCAAGTGTGAGGTAAGGTTGAGTGTGAGTGAAGTGAGGCTATTGAACTAACTCATTTGCTCGTTTTGTAGGTTATTTTGCTTGCTGTTTTTTGCACTTTGTAGGTACATTTTCCATGGAAACCGAAGGTACTACTTTCCAACCTTTGGGAAATGATGTTATGGGAGCTTTGATAGCCCAAATGGAAGCCTTGAGTCAAGAAATAAAGAGCGGAAATGATGCTATAAGGAGTGATATGGATTCAATGAGGGGTTACATGATTAGAATTAGAGCTAGGGTTGATAGACTATGTCCACCAAAATCTCCACAATTCCAAACACCTTAAGTCCAAAGATCCTATACTTCACAAAACCAGCCACTAAACCCACCCCTAACCGGACCCTACAAAGACCATTACATCACCAAATGAACCAAGTCCAACAAAAGGGACTTGGAACTCAAACTCCACCACCAAATCCGAACCTAATACCCCCGCAATGTACTACTTACCAAATTCCAAATCCCATGGACTAAAGATCGTACCATCAACCACCTCCAATACCACAAGTTCAAGTACCAAATAACCAAAGGCCAAACCTACCTCCCCAAAGACCTCAAATCTAAAACCCATCCAACCAAATTGAGGATTATGGTAGAGGTTCCATAGCTGCCTATAGTTTTGATGCCACGTTTGATCGTATCAATAACAATATTCAGAGCTTCATTGAAGATATGCGCCAAATGCTTAATGCACTAAATCCCAATTTGGGAAAAAGAGATGAAGAGGTGAAACAAGGAAGAAGACTTGACAAACTCCCTTGTGATGTGAGATTCTCAAAAGAGAAAGTGGGCTGCCATAATCTAAACCAAGGTAAAGAAGATTGTACTCAAGAACATAAAGGTAAAATAGCAAACTCATACACTTTTGTACATGTGGACGATGATTGTATGGCTAGTAGCCCATTGAGCATGAGTGGTAGCTTATCTATTTGTGAGTCTATTGATTTTTTGCCTCTTGTTGATGATGTACTTGTTATGAGTGTGGATACACTAGTTGATCCTATTAATGACCAAATTGACTCTTCTTGTAAGATCAATTTAAGTCCACCTAGTTTGAAGCCATTGTGTTGAATGATAATACACCATCTATTGATTCTTTGCCCCTTGATGATGATGTATATATTGTGAATGTGGATACACTAGTTGATCATATTGATGACCGAATTGACTCTTCTTGTAAGATCAATTTATGTCCATCTAGTGTTGAAGCTAATGTGTTGAATGATAGTACATCATCTTGTGGGAATTGTATTGATCAACTTATGTGTGAAATTTGTCCACCACTTGAGGATATATGTGATATGTTTAATGGATCTGAAGTGAGTGATGATGTTGAAAATGTTGATCAAATAAATAGGAGTAACCCCTTTAGCATAACCTCTAGTGAATATTCTACTCTCAATTTTTTCTCATAGGGATAACCATGTGCTTGAAATATCTTTGATGCTTGATAACGATCTTTTAGAGAATGGATTTGCATATTCTATATCCTCTTCATGGATAGATCCTTCTCTCTTTAAGGATAATATCTTGTTTGAAGATGATGAGTTCAC
>JAPEIP010000006.1:61263067-61276746 GCA_026120095.1 Capsicum chinense | reverse complement strand
TATCAATAAAGAAAAATATACTATAATTACTAATTATAGAATTCATACATAAATTTTAAAGCTATAAAACGACTTGAATGAAAATTCATATATAGAGAAGTATAAGAAAGCCTTACAGAAAAATTTTGATTCATAATATAACTTAAATAGTTAAAAAAAAAAATAATATTACTTAAATAGAATTTTAGAATTTATATATATAGTAATTATATATATAATAAAATTTTTACAAAGAAATTATGGCATAAAGCCAACCCTACAAAGTTTCACAAATAATGACGGCCGTAAAGTCTAATTAGACTAATTACCAACCTTTGGTCGAATTTTAAGTAATTTAAAATTGCTAAATATCATAATTTTTTTAATTAAATGATAATTAATTTTTGAAAAAAATAGTGAAAAAATAATTTTATTTAAATTAAAGACTTTTAATGAAGGATAAAAAATTCAAATCACATTTTTTTTTAAATATTAATCACCAAAAGTCAACTTGTTGGCATCTCCAAATTAATTGTCAAGGCAAAAGGTAGCATGTGTTCCACGTTGTTGAACATGCATGAGAGTGACTCTTCACTATTTTATGCTGATTTTGAATCACTATCACTAATATCAATTTATTGGATGAGGTAGTCTAGAATCATTCTTAATCCAGTAATAGTGAAGGTAAAGCTAGTGCAAGCATGGGCTTAGTATTTAAATTATATTGTTATACTTCACTTATGGTAAAAACAAAAAATTAATATTATTGGAACTACAAAATATTATTATTTTATAGAGATAATATTTAATTGATAAATTAATTTTATTAATTTAATTTTAAAAAAAAAAAAATAATAAAGATTGATTTTGATTACATCACATCATGTAGCTTACTAACTTTTGTATTCTATTTATTCAATTAATATAAAAAATAAATTTATTATAAATAAAATATAATGTATGACGTACTTCCTCTGTTCATCTTTAATTGTCCACTTTCCTATTGATACAAAGATTAAGAAGTAGTAAATGACAGATGTAGTTTTATCATATTATCCTTTGAATATAATAAATTTAATGATTTAAAAAATGCATTAGATAGTGGATCGTATTTAATGCTAAGATTAAAAGGGGCAAAAATATATAAATTATCCATTGGTTTTATAAATTGGACAAATATTGTTGGACATCTCAAAATAAAAAAGTGGACAAGTAAAGATAGATAGGGGAGTATGACTTATTGTAATTTTTTTTTTCTATAAAATGATTCATTATAATGTTCATTGTTCAGAGGTCTAGCGCTTAGAAGAAATTGTGGAACCAATTACGCGTAAGAAAATGCTTATTGCGTCTAAAACTTTTCACGATTTTTTGGAGCAGCTTGAGAAGACAAGACCGAAACGTTTGGATGCAATAAGAAAAGTTAAAGATGAGTTTCAACTAGATTTAAATTTTTTAGAAAAATAAAAATTAATAGAATCATATTTTACTAAATTATCTTAGACATTTTTGTAATTCAAAGAATTATTAACTTATAATATTAATGGGACCATATATTTATATAATGATCTTTGAAAATATATCAATTTATTATCTTATCAAAATCAATAGTTTTTTTCACTGGCTTAAATTGAGATTCGAGAAAGATTTATCTTAGAGAGTTTATTAATTTATCGATTATTAATTTATAGAGGTTTTTACTATAGTCAAATATTGTTTATTAAGTTTTTAAAGTTTAAAAAGGAAATTTTGTAAGTGTCTTTGTATAGAGTAGCTGATGAATATTTACTACATAAAATATATTTTGTGTTACTTTCTTTTTATATTGTATAGTACAGGCTCATTTGGATGGACTTGTAACTCATGCGGCACAAGTCAAAGAATTTATCTTTTTTTGGGACTATTTTTGGTATTACTTTAAGTGAAAAATTATCCTAAATAAATTTATTAGATTATTTATTACAAGTTATAATAAAAAATTTTAATAATTACTAATTTAAAGAAATAATTACAAGTTACAACAACTTTTTAGAAAAATCTTTTTTAATTAAACATTCAAAAATCATTTTTTAATATTTATTATTTATATTATTTCCTTATTTATAGCATTTGACATTTATCACTCTTCATTAAATATTTTGATAATTATGGAAAGTTATATTATTGGTATCAATGATTTTTTTTATTTTAATAATTAAGTTTTAAAGTTTGTTCACAATTTTTAAGGAGTCAAATATAACTTGCCATAATTACCAAAAGATTTAATGTCCTGTAAATATACATCTGAGTAGTTTAGTCTTTTATGTTTGCTACCATTAATCACTTCTGGTCTTTATTGTTATTAGAAGACTCGAAGGTGTTAGCTTTGATGTAATTGGCTGGTGAGAGGCATGTTAGAACTTAGCCCTTTAAACTGAAGAAACCATCAGGATGAACTTCTCCAGATTTATTTCCCCAGTTCGTACCTTAAGACTTCTCAAGCCGATTAAATACACTATTTGCACTCATCGACCCTCAATTATATGAAGTAGTGAATGAATCATCATTTTATCTTGTTTGTACCATGAATAACACCCTTAGTACATGACTAACAAAGAGGAATTTCACTTACATATTTAGACCATAAGGGATAATTTTTTTTTCATTTTCTCCATCAAGAAAGAGGAATTTCATATATAGATGAAATGTGACTCTGTATGCTGCTAACAGCCTCTCGGTTTCTTGAAATCTTATATTGAGTAAATTCTTATTTTGTGGTGTGAAAAAATGTTGTTGTTGAACAAGCTTCAGATTCTGATTTTAAAGATGAAATTTTCGCTCATAAAATGAGAAAATCAAAAATAAAAAATCGTAAAAATGCTAGAGTTACAAGATCCTAGACCAATGTGAGTGTTGGCAAAGGTGATGATAAGAAGGTTGACACGAAGAAATCAAGAAAAGTTTGTAAAGTTAATATAATTTAATTTAATTTTTTTTCTATATTAAATTGGTATAAAAATGATATTGAAACTTTTTTTCTATTTACTATTTGTTTTTCTAATATAGTTAATAATTTTATTTAATTATTTGGTGCTCATTACTGTCTGTTTTTCTAAGATTGTTGGTATGAACAAAGTTTATTTTTTGTATTTAAGTAGTATTTATATAATGTTATGCTACTTTAACATTTATTTCGTATTTTACATAATTGAATGAAATTGATATGAACTAAGTCGCATCAGATGGTATTAAATTTGATATCAACTACATCAAATTATATATTTTTCGATTTTGTAATTAGTAGCATTTGACATGAATATTGTATTTTGATATTTATTGGTGCTCATTACTCTTTGTTTTTATAAGATTGTTTGTATGAACAAAGTTAGTTTTGGTATTTAATATAGTATTTATATAATGTTCTTCATCTTCTTCTTCTCGAAAGCAAACACCAATATCAATCATGGTTAATATTGATTAATTTTTTTATTGCAACAAAAAATTATTTGACATCAAATAATTATCAATTAATTTATTTTCAACATTTACAGTGATAGTTTTTCATGTAATATTCATTACTTACACTAAAAAAGTTATGTAATATAAAACATAATTTTTCTTATCGATTTTCACATTCATAAAACTCATTCAATACAAATGTGATATATGTGAAACTTCATCGACACCAATTTTAATGTCAATTTAATACAAAAGTACGACCTCTGCTCTTAGACGTTTAATAGGAAAAATTGGAATTCAAATTAATTTTTTCATAGATAATTCCTTTTTATGACACCATAGTTTTAAGATCCTTGCCACAATCTAAAAATTTATATGCTATTGAAAACAAGAAGGCCCTATTGAAAACTTCTTGCCTCAAAAAAATAGTAGAAGAGATATCCAAAATAATGAACCAAAAAATCGCACATTCAATATAGCATTCAGATTTATGTGCTTTTCAGAACAAGAGGTGTTCAAGCCTGCAGGTTCCCTTCAATTTTCAGTTATTTCGTGGAATAGTATGATGATATCAACATCAAAAGAGCAGATATTCCAATAATTATCATCTTTCTCACCACTCAAAACTTTATATTCAAATGCATGATAAATAATGGAGATATACATTTTTAAACATTATCCATCTTTTACTGATACAAAAATCCAGCTACACATCCATATACGATGACATCCATCTTTTACTGATAAAAATATCTAGCTACACATCTATCTACTGCAGCAATCCGTGTAGTGTTCTTCGATTTGGCTTATAATGCCTATGATAAATACCATAATAAGAAGTTAACATGATAGCAGCAACGATAAATTCATCTAAAAGCAAAAAATATTCAACCAGAAATGGTAAAAGAAGGTTGAGTCACCAGTATGATTAGCTTCGAAGTGTATGAGATTCAACACTACTCGAATTTTGTAACGGGTGAATAATGAGATTGTGTGGTAATATTAATATCAGTCGGCTACAGAACACAAGCAATACTCTCAAACTAAACACTCATGTCATCAATTGACAAAAATTTCAATACCATCAAATGAGAAGAATAGGAGAAAAGAAACAAAAATTACGTATTTGATTTACTGGAACAACTAAATCGTGTAGGAAAAAAAGATAGTGTATGAAAATGAAAACTCTTAATGAAAGTATTAAAATAGGAGAAAAGAAAAACGGTTAGAGAGATTTGGAGGTGGATTGGTATCAAATAACTAAGGTCAAATACATTTAAGGAAGGAATATTGTATATTAGTTGTATTAAATCTTTATTTTCCTTTTCAGTAATTACGTTTTTGTATTTTTATAAAAACGAAAAATCATTTTTAACTACTTTTTTTAAATGAGAGTTGCTATAACTTGAAAACAAAAATGTTTTGCTATAACTTGTAATAAACAATAGAATAAGTTTATTTAGTTAATTTTCCCCTTACTTTAATGCAAGTGCTTATAAATACTATTTTTTTTATTTTACATAAACACTACAAAATTACGTAAAAGCCATTTTCACTTAAAAACAAAAAAAAAAAAATTAATCAAAACAAGCTCTATATACTAATTGGCTATTCAGAAATTTTATCTAGATCTTTTCATGAAGCTAGTATTCTAGTTTGAATCTTGAATAATAAGTTAGTGTAAAATATGTTTTCTCGATTGATTGTAAACACAAATTTGCAGCACTTCTTACATTTGCAAATAAACATATGGAAGTTGTAATTCACAAATCCGCTACTAAACTGATTTGGTCCATAGAATTTAGTGCAAACACAAGTTATGTTAGAATATACTGAACAAACCTAAATGGAAAGTTAAGTTAGATGTCAACTTAAAAGTTAATATGTTAAATTAATTAAACTCGTAAAGATATAAGAAGTAATATTAACTTACATATACTTACTTCAACTTAAAGTAAGGTCACTTAAGTCAATTCAACACAAATTATGATTCCAAGAATACCACACTAGCCTAATAAGATCAAATATACTAATCCTGCTTCCAACACTAAAACGAATTCCATAATCTATAAATGTATCAAATACATGCTACAATTCAATCTAAACTAGGGAGAACTCTGTTCCATTTTACTCGTCCCAAATTTCCTAATTTGATTTCTCATTTTACTTGGCATTTTTCATTAATCAATACAAGACAATTTTTTTTCTTTTATACCCTTAGTATTAATTGTTTTATCTCTAAATTAAAATGTAAACATCATTTAATAGGGGTACTATGGTAAAATAACCATGTTATTAATTGTTTTCTTAATCAATATGCAATTTCAAATTGGGACGAGTAAAATGAGACGGAAGGAGTACATTCAAACATTATCCTTCATTTAGCGTATATAAATTGAATCAAAAGTTAAATTAGTTATTATTTTAAAAATTAGCATGTTAATTAAATTAAACTCATAAAAATATAAGATTAATATTAACTTCAATATACTCACATTCATATTTTATCCTCCATTCACTGTTAAATTCTCTGCACTCTAATAAATTATTAGAATTTAGTGAATTAACTTATTAGTTCTTTAAGTGTTTACGCTGCATTTAATAGTGGAAATAAATTAGCTATGAAAACCGAATATTTAATTTTAAAAATCTTAAATTCAAGTGAAGCTTTTTTTTTTTTTAATTTATGAGGAAAAAAAAATGAAATAGGCAATTTTTCTGTGTAATTACAATTACTGGCCCAGATAAACAAAAGGCAACAGTTGGAATTTTAGGAAAAAAAATAATTGGTCTTTTCGTCAATGAAAGTTGAGAACAAGCTTTTAATTATAGGGGAAAGGACAAAAATAACACCTAAAACTAAAATAATTCTACAAAACTAACACCTAAATTCTAAACCCCGGTAAATAGCCACTCGGAAAAATAATTCCAACCGAATGGCCATTTGGTGTGTGTGGGGAGTGGGCATCATTAATAATGCTAATTGTAATAGATACTCGCCATATTATTTGAATAAAAAAGCCGTCACACCACAAACTTATAAGAGGAAATGAAAACAAATTACTTAGTTACTACTTAATAAGAGAAAATTATTGCATTGAACTAATTATAACTTTGTCCACGTTAAAAATCAATTGATCAATAACATTTTTATTCCCTGCTTTACATAATTTGCACATTGGATATTTTCAACAAAACCAATCATTTGAATGCAATAGAAATTGGTCTCTCTGTATTCATTATTCCACATACTTTTAATAAAAATTGAATTGTTTCGTTGGTTGTAACCGATGGGAACAATTTCTTGTAGGCTATATAATAATGATACAGTTTCTATACATATACATATTCTATATAATAATTATATTATTTTTATACACATTCTATATAATTTTTAACTACAATTATTATTTATATACATATTTTATACGACTCTATATAGTTTCTACATACATTCTAAAAATATATCAATCTAGTATAAGAGAGTATCAATTGAGCATATGGACACTGCAAATGTATCAACATAGTATAAAAGTGTATTAAAGTGGTATAAAAGAGTATCAATTGGGTATAAGGACTGCATTACTTGCATAGAATTTTCTTTCTCTTTTTTAAAAAGTGTATCAATATAGTATAAAAGTGTATCAATTTAGTATAAAAGTGTATCAATTGAGTATAGAGACTGCATATGTCCAATTGGGCAAAATGGCTAAAAAAAGGGAATTAAAAATAGCCAACAAGCTACAATTGTCTATCTTTTCAAATTGTGGCCATTTTACAAAAAAAAGATCAGTCCATGTCCTTTTCCCTTAATTGTATACAGGTCAAGCAAATAATACACAAACAATAACTAAAATGACCATTAAAGCCATCAAAATTAAATTAATTATTTTAAGCAAACATGCTGACCTTAAGCTCCTCACTTTGTGGCGCATATTATATTGGATAACTTACATAAATCTCTGATTCTCTAAGTGATATTACATAAATTTCTGATTATTTTGTTAATTACATTTTATCCCGGGTTTTTGAAATGGTGATACATATGTTATATGGTGATAAATATAAAAAAGTGATACATTTGAAACTAACAAGATATTTATTTAAGGAAATAATAGATTCTCTTTTATCCATTGTATTCTTTTATTTAAGGAAAAATATCTAATTTTTCTCCCTTTTTAGATTTAATTTAGCTGTTTTAATTATGTTTCTCTTTTTCGTCTTTAATTATGAAAGATATTTTTTTGGGGTTTTTTTTCTCTTTTTTCATCTTTAATTTTGTCTTTAATTTTAGTCTGTTTTTCTTAGATTTAATTTTAATTATGTTTCAATTCTGCTTTTAGTTTTTTTTTTTAAATATTAATTACTTTTGTTTCCTACACTGACTATACCATTACTTTTCATTAATAACATATGAATCACTCAATAATTGAAATAAATAATTGTATCTACCAAACGAATCACCATAATACCATATATATCACTCATTAATAGCATATAAATCACCCAATAATTGAAATAAATAATTGTATCTACCATATGAATCACCATAATATCATATATATGAATCACCATAATACCATATATATAAATCACCCAATAATTGAACTAAATAATTGTATCTACCATATGAATTACCATAATACCATATATATCACTCATTAATATCATATGAATCACCCAATAATTGAAATAAATAATTGTATCTACCATATGAATCACCCATTAATATCATATGTATCACCCATTAAAATAATACAAAATAGATCTATTGTATGAATCACCATATACCCATATAATGATATCATATTTATCATTCATATGAATCACCATTAAAAAAATAAACATGCATGAATAACTAAATAAATTTATATATGTATAAATAGATTTTTAAAAAAAATAAAATGGGAGAAATTTTAGGAGAGGAAAAAAAAGTTGCATGCATTAATGGAGGAGACAAAAATAGGAAAGAAGATGATTTAAGCATTAATGGAAGAGAAAAAAAATAGGAAGGAAGATGATTTAATTGTTGATAATTAGGGAGATATTTTAAGGAAGGAAATCATGAATGAGTTAATGGTGGAGTAAAAATAGGATGTGGGGTTTTCTTGATATATATCAAGAGTAAAGTTGAAAAATGAGATTTTATGTAAATTTAAAAAAGTAAGGGATATTATGTAATATAGTCTCTTAAGTATGAGATTTATGTAATTTATTCTATTATATTACTGGATATCAAAGGCCCGTGTCAGCACGGGTCCAATGTATGTTACTATTTTAAGTTGTTTGCTCTTGTAAAAATAAATATTATTAATTTTTAAATATTAAGATGATTCATAACAATTAATTATGGGTCATATAGTTAAATTACAGTTGACGCAACTGAAATAGTCGTGTCATAAATGTCTATTTTACTTTATAAATGTCTATTTTTATTAAATATTATTTTTTCAAGAGTCAACCAGATATCACGATTGAAGTAGCGAAACCCGCATCTTGAATGACTCATAATAACTAACTACAAGAAATATAGAAAAATTGTTATTATAATTTATAATACTTTTCTTGTTCAAACTTTTGCGGTATTGATAGTCAATTTGGATTTTAAAAGTAATTTAAGCTTTTAATTATTGTTATTTATAATGTTTTTTTTTATTTCAATGTAAGCGACACTGATATAATTTCGAGAGTCAATCAAATATCACGATTGAAACAACTAATTAGAAGTGATATAGCAAAATTGATATAAAAAATACTTGTGATTTTTTTTAAGTAGGCCTCATATAAGATGTCAAATTAATTTAAAACATCAAAAGTTGATTTATTATTTTATATTTATCTTACCTTTTTTATTAAATATTATTAATTTTTTAATACTTACATAACTTATAATAATTACTTAAAGGTGATATAGTAAATTACGGTTAAAGCAGATGGAAGCAGACATGTCATAAATATCTATTATAATTTTTTTTAAATTAAATTTTATTAATTTTTTAATATTTAAATGTCATAATCAAGAGTTAATTTATCACTTTATATTATTTTACCTTTTTTTTATTAAAGTTATTAACTTTTTTAATACTTAGATGACTTATATTAATTATTTAGGGGCGATATATTAAAATTATGATTGAAGTTACTGAAATGGACATGTCGTAAATATCTATTTTGATTTTTTATTAAATTAAATTTTGTTAATTTATTAATACGTAAATTTTACATAATAATTAATTAGGGGTGATATAGTAAAATCACGGAACAAGCAGGCAACTGGAGGTAGACATGTCGACCGCTAGCTGCCTGCTTCCTGCAGCTGCCACTCGCACTTCTATATAGTAAGAATTATTATTATCCTATATAATGTCACAATAAGCAATTGAAGCAGGCTGCTCATGATCGACATACCTACTTCAGCTGTTTCAACTGTAATTTTACTAAATTACCCTTAATTAATTTCTATAAGTTATTTATTTATTAAAAAATTTAAAATATTTAATAAAAATTTTAAAATAGACATTTATGACATGACTGTTTCAGTTGCTTCAACAGTGATTGTACTATATCGCTCATAATTAATTATATAAGTCATTTAAGTATTTAAAAATAAATAATATTTGATAAAAAAATAGACATAAAATAATAAATTACTTTTTTTATGTTTTTATAAGTCATTCAAGTATCAAAAGATTAATAATATTTAATAAAAAGGATAAAATAGACATAAAATGATAAACTATTTTTTGATGTTTTAAATTAACTTGACATCTTATATGAAACCACTTAAAAAATTCACAAGTATTTATTATAATAATTTTTTTATATCACTTCTAATTAGTAGAATAGAAGAAAAAATATCATAAATCACAATAATTAAAAACTTAGGTTATTTAAAAAAATATAATTAATTATCAATGCCACAGGAGTTTGAACAACCTAAAATATTGTTATACAAATTTCATCAATCGAAATATAATAATATATGCCTAATTTAGAATTTATCAACTAAACAAATGAAGGTTTTAATTAAATGATAGAATTATACATAACGTAGAATTTTTAAGGATCAACATTGGGTCGTACGTAGCACGGCGTAAGCCGACTAGTCTATATAATAAGAGTGAATGAGAAAAATATAACTGCCTATCAATGCCACAGAAGTTTGAACAACCTAAAATATTGTTATACAAATTTCATCAATATAAATATAATAATATATGCCTAACTTAGAATTTATCTACCAAACAAATGAAGGTTTCAATTAAATGATAGAATTATAAATAATATAGAATTTTTAAGGATCAACATTGGGTCGTGCGTAGCACAACGTAAGCCAAATAGTTAGTCTATAATATAACAGTGAATGGGACAACATCTTAGGGTCATGCTGCTTGCCGACCGTTTAGCTGCTTCTTCCGTGATTTTCCATATCACCCCGAAATAATTATTATATGTCATTTAAATATTAAAAAATTAATAATATTTAATAAAAAATAAAATAGACATTTATGACATGTCTTCTTCAACTGCTTCAATCGTAATTTTATTATATCACCCCTACTCAATTATTATAAGCCATTTAAGTATTAAAAAAATTAATATTAAAAATTATTGTAAATTCATCTAAGTATTAAAAAATTAATAATATTTATCGTTAAATTAATTTGACGTCTTATATGAGTCCACTTAATTTTTTTCAACAAATACCTTTTTATAATAAATTATTATAAAGTCATCTAAGAATTAAAAAGTTAATAATATTTATTGTTAAATTAACTTGATGTTTTATACGAGGCCTACTTAGTTTTTTCCCACAAATATTTTCTTATAATAACTTTGCTAGATTACTTCTAATTAATTATTATGAATCATTTAAGACATGTCTGTTTCGTTGCTACAATTATGATTTTATTTCACCCCTAATTAATTATTATGCCATCTAACAATTTTGCTACTTAAATCGGAGTAGAAGAAAAAGTATTATAAATCACAATAATTAAAAAATTAAATTATTTAAAAAATATAATTAACTATCAATGCCACAAAATTTTGAATAAGGAGAGTAACATATAGTATTATTTGAAAATTAAATAAAAAGTATTATAAATTACAATAGTTAACAGCTTAAAATATTTAAAAAATAATTTAATTTGTTATATATTTTTTAGAAAATATATACAAAAATTATAAATCACAATAATTAACAACTTTAAAAATTTAAAGGTCAATCTGTCTGTTTTGGCACAACTTCATTTGTCTTTTCCCTTGCCTTCATTTTTTTCATCCATTTTAATTTTTTGTCTTATTTTTTTAATTTGTTATATATTTTTAAAAAATTCTGTAAATCATAATAATTAATAACTTAAAAAATTTAAAATACATAAAATATTTGTCTGACTATCGAAATTATATCAATGTACTTAAATTGAATTACAATATTTAATAACTTAAAATATCTAAAGCAAAAAACTGTTATATCTTCCAGAAAAATATGTAAATAATACTATAGATCACAATAAGTAACAACTTTAAAAAAATTAAAATACAAAATATTTGGTTGGCTTTTGAAATTATCAACGCCGCTCAAATTGGAATAGTTAAAAATATAATTGATTATCAATGACATAGAAGCTTGGAACAGTAATATGTATTGTTTGAAAATCACATAAAAAGGAGTAATATAAATTACAATAGTTAACAACTTAAAATATATAAGAAAAAGTTTAATTTGTTATATATTTCAAAAAAAAAAACGTAGAAAAATACTGTAAATCATAATAATTAACAACCTAAAATTTTTTAAATATATAAAATATTTGGTTGATTCTTGAAATCATATCAATGCCTTTTTTTTTTAATTTTTTAAAGAAATTTTTGGGGGTTGAGCAATACCCCCAAGCTTTTTCATTTAACCACAAGAGAAAATGTACATAGAGAGGGGAATAAACCTGGCCTCAATTTGTGCAACAACATACGAAATAATGAGACTAAACAGGGGTTACAACCACAAGGGAAAATGTACATAGAGGGGGGCATAAACAGGGGTTACAATATACAAGTATGCTAAAACTAATATGACATGCTTATACCTTCTTTCTAGTTCTTGCCATGCACTAAGGTGGTTCATGTTGCTTGTTCAACTTCCTTCTCCTGAAGCTTTGCATGCCCAATTTATCTAGTTGAAAATATCCTGCTACTGCTGATGGGAGCTGAAAACTATGGAAATAATATTGTGGCTGGTCGGATTTGTGGCTAACTTTTGACAGAGCATCTGTTATAAAGTTAGCTTCTTTGTATACATGTCTACAAATACATAGGTGAAGTTGTGAAATGAGCGTCAGTAAGGATTCCACAAGGGGTTGTAGGTGCCACGGTATTGGTAGTTGTTCCCTTATCTATCTGACCGGAAGCTCAAAGTCCACCTCCATCACAACCTGCTGTATACCATTACTCAAACACCAAGATAGATCCCATATAACAGCTTTCACCTCTACTAGGTTATAAGTCCTCTGTACTAAGGGAGCAGCATAAGCATAAATAAGATCACCGTTATGATCTCTAATAACCCCCTTGCACCAATCCTTTCAGAATTAGTGAGTGTACTACCATCAGAATTTAATTTGACCATTGGAGCTGGTGGTTTAGTCCAATACACAGTTGTGACTTTTGTCTCCTGGCTACATTTCTCCATATAAGCTGCGAGGTTGGACCAACCAGAAGGCCAGGGGATATAAGGAAATGCATTGTAAAGCAAAAGGGAAATATCTTTGTAAATCAGAAATTTAACTCTAGATAATTGGGGCTGCTTGTCACCATATTTAACAGCACACCTGTTCTTCCACAAGTTCCAGCAAATGATAATTGAAAAGTCCTAAAACACCAGGTTATGGGCTCTATTTTATGCTCTAGTTTTCCACCACTTCAACAACAGTTTCTTGATTGAGGCAGGGACATGAGTAATTCCCATAGTTAAAGAGAAATATTTCCATATATGGTTTGCAAAGGGACCCTAAACAAAATATCAGTGCCTTTTAAATTGAAAGAGAAAAAAGATATTATAAATATCAATAAGTAAAAACTTAAATTATTTTTAAAATATAATTAACCATCAATGCCACAAAAGTTTGAATAAGGAAAGTAACATGTATTATTTTAAAATTAAATAAAAAGTATTATAACTTACAACACTTAATGATTTCTAAATTCTATTTGTGTCACATAAATTGAGATAAAATAGCATATAGCACGGGTCCTCGACATCT
>JAPEIP010000006.1:61242321-61256179 GCA_026120095.1 Capsicum chinense | reverse complement strand
ATTAACACCTTCAAAATTTAAAAGATATAAAATATTTGGTTGACTCTTAGAATTATATCAGTGCCCCTTACATTGGAATAGTTAAAAATATAATGAATATCAATGCCACAAAATTTTGGACGAGGAGAGTAGCATGTATTATTTAAAAATTACATAAAAAATATTATAAATTACAATAATTAACAACTTAAAGTATCTAAAAACATAATCTGTTATATAAAAATTTAAACTTTCTTAAAGATATAAAATATTTGGTTCACTCTAAAAATTATATTTGCGCCACTTAATTTGAATTATAAAAAGATATTATAAATATCAATAATTAAAAACTTAAATTATTTCAAAATATAATTGACTATCGATGCCACAAAAGTTTGAACAAGTAGAGTAACATATATTATTTAAAAATTACATAAAAAATATTATAAATTACGACAATTAACAACATAAGATATCTAAAGCATATTAAAAATATGTTTGATTATCTAAATTTTATTTATGTCACATATGAAACTAAAAAGTAACATATATTGCATGGTCCATCGACATCTAGTATAAGAGAAAAAAAACTAGATGTCGAAGGCCCGTGCCAGCACGAGCTCAATATATGTTTTTTGGTCTCAATTTATATAACATAAATAGAATTTAGATAATTAATCATATTTATAATATGCTTTAGATATTTTAAGTTTTTAATTGTCGTAATTTATAATACTTTTTATGTTTTCAAATAATACATGTTACTCTTCTTGTTCAAACTTTTGTGGCATTGATAGTCAATTCTATTTTTAGTCAGTTAAATATGGTAAAAAATAGTCTAGGAGGGGTCATAGGGACCCCGCAAAATTCCGGGTGCATAATTACAAATTTCGTCAAAGTACAAATATTTTTTGCACATTTTTTCCAAAAAGAAATGTTACTGTGACAAACATATCAGGGTTACGGGAGAAGATTTAGAATGGTACCCATTTTGAAAACTAAATTAAGGTCATACCCACTTAATTTCTTTTTCATTTATTTTCTAGGGTTAGTATATGTAAAAAAACAAACAGTGGGATACGGTTGTGGGGTTATGAGCCTCTTTAATATTCTTAAAAGTTGGAGATCAAATTTAAGTAAGTAAAAATAGAACAAGGTCCCTTTTTATATTTATTAAATATTCAAACTTTTTTTTAAAATTCATTTAATAAATTCAACAACTTCTCTCTCTCCTCAAATATTTCTCTTCCTAATTTTTCTTCATACTTGTAGATAATTGAAACATTTTTCTCCATTGTTCCTCCCCAAATCAAAATCCTTCATCTTCTCTTGCTCAGATAAGTTTAATCTTCTCCCCCGATTAGTTTTAGATTCATTTTAATATTGCGTTTTTCTATAGTCATTCTTGGATTTTCACGAAAATTGCATTGTTCTTGATTAAATTAGTCAAAATATGAGAGTTTTTAGTTAATATTCTTGATTCAACATGTTTATTTGTGTTTTTCTTTGAATAATGGTAAGAAATTTTCCAATTCCTATGTTTATATTGCCTATTGATTATGATTTTTTTTTACTAAATTAGACCGATTTTAATGGTGTTCTTATTGCTGTCACTTGCACTTTTAATATCTGAAAAAGTTGCTACTTAATTTGCATGTTTGATTTGAGGCATTTTTCTACTTATGTTATGTAACGATAAAAATTCAAGGGTCATGATGGCACTCATCGCGGCGAATCTTGACGAATAAGCCTATCACGCAAACTAATACACAAAGGTGAAAATACAAAAATACCCCCAAGGTAAGGCTTCTAGAATGAAGTCGAACCATATAAGTATAATAAATGTGGAAAAATATAATCAACAACACAACCATAACTTCCCAAAACCTGGTGTCAACAGTATAAGAACGTATGTAGTACAACTCAAATCCAAATGAAATATATAAGAAGTTCAAAACACAAGTGGAACTCTGTCTTTGATATGATAGTAAAGACATAGTCTATAAGAAAGCTAGTAGAATACATCCGGACGCCTGAAAGTCAACCACTACCTTGAAGGCACCAGATATCACCTGAATCAGCCAAACTGGGGCACAGTTGAACTAGGTATGATCCACTTGTACTCAGTAGGTATCATAGGACGATCGAGCAAAGTAGAAAATAAAGCATATAAAATATAAACTAAGAGCGTGTCACCTGTAATCAGAAAATTTCCCACAACGGTAGCCCACACCGCTTGCACTAACAGTTCAAGTATACATATCACATATATTACAACAACGCTACCAGGTAGAACACAAATATACATCATATCACATACTCTTAGAAACAAAGAAGAACATGTGTATATAAGATAGTCACGTAAAATTAGCGGAAGATAGAACACATAAAGGTATGAAAAGTCAATATGACAATTCAATCACAACATGAACATAATAAAGTTAGTGCAATGTATAATAAGATAATCATGATGAAGATGATGATGCTGATGCACAAGGTCGTCGCACAACTTCCGTATACACCCACGGAGGCAAGCCTCCCAACGTAGGATCCATGAGGGGTTCGTCAACCCACATATAATCCGGCACATCCCTCAGGGAGGGTTTTATAAGGTTTAATAATATCTCTTTCCCGGCATATCCATCGGGAAGGGTTTTATAAAAGGTGTTGCTAGTGTTTCTCAGATTTTGCCACGGTAGTACTATTTATTTCATAAATGAGTATGCTATGAGGAAGTAATTCTCATAACCAGTCACAATGAGTATTTTCACAATCAACCACAATGATACATTTCCACAACCAATCACAATGTTATATTTCCACAACTATGTGAGCTAATATTCACGCATTATTTTTATTCATCCATGAATTTCCACATGTTTCATATGCCAACAAGTATGAATATATCACAATACGCCAATGGTACCATAAAAAGGCATTTTCAATAATACAATACAATTACTCACATGTATTTTAGGATATCAATATCACATAAGACCCCACATGATCATACATATCGTACAATATCTCAATTTCAACAATTATATCACATATAGGCCCTCATACGGTCACAACACATAGATAGACATTTATCATGTTAGTTCCCACTCTTAACATGCATTTTGGACTAGCATTTACTACCCATCCCAGTCCAAAAAAGTTAAGTCATAACCTACCTCAAAGGCTAAAATTGGTTCACAACACTTTAACCACAAATCCCTACTTCTCACAAATGGTCTCGAAATCAACTAAAACCAAGAAATATAGAATTGATGTGTCAAAACAAGGCTAACGATACTCATATTGTCCACTTTTGGTTTGAAGTTAAAATGGACCCCTAAATGGATTTTCAAAAAAGAAGGGTAAAATCATAACTTTACTTCAAATGTGTTTCCCATACCTTTAGGAATCTACAGTTAAAAACCCAAGTTAAATCGAGTTAAAAACGTAGTTCAAATTGAAGAAATATCATTTTGCGCTTTACCAAATACAACCTTTGAAATTTATTTTAAAATCAAGAACCGAAGTTGTTTTGAAGACGAAGTTTGGGAAAAACTAGTAATTATAGGATTAAGAACATTATTCAAGTGAAAAAGTTTAGAATTTGGGGCTAAATCAAGTATTAAGGTTTTAGGGGTTTTTGAACAATTAATCAAGAAATTCGATAAAGAAAAGAGTGAATTCTCACCTTAAATCCGTAAGAGAATCAAGAAATAGATGTTAATATAGCTTTCTAAGCACCCACAAGCTTCACTTTTAAGTTCACACACTATTTTAGGGTTTAACTTTCAAGAGGTAAGATAAAAATGAGCAAAAAATGGAAAAAATAAGGCTATTTATACTCATACCAAGTTACCAGGTACATAAGGCATGAAACACATTCCTCAAATGAGTTTTAACCTTTGTGATCCATGTTGCACCAGCAACTCAGTGCACCAATTTTTCTAAGTCCAAAACGAACATCCACGGGGTGCTTAGGATTCGTTCAGAATTCGATATACGTAAATGAACTATGTAACCACACTAAATTCGGTGCTCTGGACTCAATGGTGATATCAGAATTTCGAAAAACATTATTTTCACAAAGTCAACCCCCAAAACTCAAAATCATAATTTTTCAAATCGAGGGCTAAAATGAGATTTAAAAGACATAAAATATCACCAGCCATGTTACCACACTAAAATGACGTTCTGAATTTGCTGGCGCAGTCCGTTTAGTCATCTATCGCACGAATCAAAAGATAACCATAGAAGTTCAAAATAAGGCTCTCAAAGCCACAAAAAACCACAATATTGCATAAATGGTACTAAAATACATAGGAAATCATGCTAATCACACCCACAACCCAAAAATACCATAATGCAACAATGGGGAGGGGTAAAACAGTCAAATTACAAGAAATCAGAAATTTCACATATCTCATCAAATTTCAGGTCGTTACATCATCCACCACTAAAAATCTAGTTCGTCCTTAAACTAAAGGCAAAAGAAATACCTGAATCCATAAAGAGATAGGGGATAAGAACTACATATATTAGACTCGACCTCCCAAGTAGCCTCATCTATGGGTCGATATCGTCACTGAACCGTAAAAACAGGGATAACTCTAGAATGCAACCGTCTAACATCCCTAACCAAAATAGAGATGGGCTTTTCAATGAAAGACAACCACTCATCTAAATAAAATGACTCCCAACGAATAACATGATACTCATATGAAATATAACGACGAAGCATAGAAACATGAAAAACTGGATGAACAACCGATAAATCTGGAGGAAAAGCTAACTCATAAGCCACATCACCAATAGTCTGAAGAATCTCAAGTAAACCAATATACCTGGGTCTAAGCTTTCCCCTCTTCCCAAACCTCATCACACCCTTCATGGGTAAAACTCAAAGGAAAAAACTATCACCAACCCTAAATCTCAGGGCACGAAGCCTACAATATACATAACACTTCTATCTACTCTGAGCCGCTCTAAGTCTATCCTGAATGATCCAAATTCTTTCCATGGACTCACAAAGCAAGTCTGTATCTAAAGGTCTAACCTCAGAATATCAAACAACCAATTGGAGAGCGATAATGCCTACCATACAAAGCCTCAAAAAGAGCCATATCTAGGGGTAGGCAGTCGGTTTGATTGCTGAATATCAGTTTGTTTTTTTGGTTTTTGAATTGATGAAAATGATAATCATAACCAAATCAAAATTATTTTGGTTTGGTTCAATTTTTACAAATTAAGTGGTTATTTTGAATTTTTATTTCAGTTTTAAAGATTAAAGTAGTGAGCATTTAAAATTGGTGATTTTTCTAGAAAAATAATCTTTTTTTCAAACCTATATTTCATTCTCAAATATAATTAATTCAACATGGATGAAATAACCATAAATATCGACCTTACAGAGTCGTTGCCATTGGCGTGAAGGTTGTGGCCGCACTCGGCAACAACTGCTGACAGCAGTGATAAATTGAGCAAATAACTGCTGACTGCCGTTGGCGATGTTGAAATTTCAAACAAACTGATGAACTGAGGATGACTGAGTGTCGCTGCAACCTTCATGTTAATGTTAGGGTCTAAAGCAAAGCAATATATTAGGAGTTAGGGTTACTAAATGATTATAATTTATATATTTATATGTTATATCAGATTATATTATGTTTTTAGTATATTTACATATATAATATATATATATGTATAAATTATAATATATTATTTATATAATTTTGATTTTCTGGTTTATTTAATTTATTTTTGAAAATTTGAAAACCAAACGATTTAACCGAATTTCTAAAATTTGAAACTGAAAACAGTTCGAAAACCAAAAAACCGAACCAAAATTAAATTTTGGTTTGATTTTTGTTTTTTTTTATTTAAACCAAAATATGCCCAGTCCTAGCCATATCAATACTGGAATAGTAACTGTTATTATATGTAAACTCCTCTAAGGCCAAATGATGCTCCCACTGGACACTAAAATCCATCACACAAATGCAAGCATATCCTCTAAACCTAAATAGTCTGCTCCGACTAACCATCAGTATGTGGTGAAATACTGTGCTAAGATCAACTCGAGTACCCAACTCATACTGAAAAGTCTTTTACAAGTGAGACGTGAACACCAAACCTCGATCCAAAATGATAGATACTAACACACCATGTAGTCGCACAATCTCACGAATATAGATACGGGCCAACCGCTCAGCATTGAAGGATATCTGAACCAGAATGAAATAAGATGACTTGGTCAATCTATCCATGATGACCCAAACACTATCAGAACCAAGATATATACGAGGTAAACAATTCACGAAGTCTATAGTGATCCGTTCCCGCTTTCACTCGAGAATAAGTAACCGCTGAAGTAATCCACCAGCCTTAAATACTCAGCCTTTACCCGCTAACAACATAAGCAATGAGCCATGAAATCCATTACATATCACCTCATATCACCCCACCAATAATGCGATCTCAAGTCACGATATATCTTAGTCACACCTAAATGGTTAGAATATTTGGAACAATAGGCCTCATCCAAGATCAACTTGATCTAGTCATCCAGTCTCGACACAAAAACTCAGCCCCCAATCGTCAAAATTCTATCCGAATGAAGTGAGGCTTTCTTATCCTCACCACTCAACATCTTGTCTCGAATTAATTTCAATCCCGTATCATTAAATTGATGAGCTCGAATATGCTCCATCAAAGAAGATATAGCCTCCACAAATGTCAAAACATGCCTAGGTGTCGAAATATCAAGCCTAACCATCTGGACCACAAGTAGGACCTACAAACTGCAAGTAGGCAAAGTATGTGCCAGAAGTCCAAACTCCCAAGAGGTGACCTGCAGGATTTTTGAATCCTGGTACCTGTACCCACCCTAATGACCGCAGGTACTACCTGTGCCTAGGTTCAGGAAAAACGTAGATCGAAAGTATTACCTGCTCCTTGGGTCAGGGAGCAAGTACAGACATATGTGGCCACCGATCCTGTTTTTTTCTATTTCATTAAGGCTTTGGTTTTAGTATTTTCTCATGTACTATAAATACCCTTTATGTGTTTTTTAGTTGGAGTTACACACTTTTGATATTTACAAACATAATTTGATTCCAAAATTTAATTTTGATCTTGGGATTCTCTTGTATTGACTTCAGTTGATTAATTTAGTAACGGTTGTTGGTTCTTACACTTCGTATCATTGTGATTTCATCTATGCTTTCAATTATCAATGTTATTGATTTCTTTACAAACATGAGCGGCTATAACCCATAGCTAATGTTGTGGAAACCCTGGCGGATTAATGAAGTAAGGGAAGCATGATTGTTGAATTGAACTAATACTCATGGCATACATTGCATTATCTTCACTATAATAGATTTCTTAGTGGTGGACAATGTTAAGATCCAGCCTAGATTATTGCTACTTACTCCAAAAGTAGGAGTAGTGACTAGGAAAAGATAATGACAACAATAATTTGGACTTTAGCTGTCGATCCACTCTACTAGGTATTATCTATGTAAGATGGTTAGATTTCATCTAATAACTAGAGACTCAAAAGATAATAGTTAACTGGGATTAAGATAAGGGTTAGTAATGCGATATCCTGAGACTTAAAAGGTAAAGGGTGAAATCTATCTACTCATTCATAAGACTGTAGATAGTACAAAACTTATGAATTCCGCATATAAGGTATTAGGTTGGTTCAACGTAGCACGATAAGCCTACAAAGTTGAGAATCCAGGGGGAACACAATCTTAGTATTCACCAATATTGATCACAACTAAATTTGATATTTACTCCATATTTGATATCTCCATTCAAATCCCCCATCTACTTTTCCAGTTCTTTCCTGTTGAATATTTGATATCTCCATTCAAATCCCCTATTTACTTTTCTAGTTCTTTCCTGTTGATTACAACATCTAAAATCCACGTGTCCACGTATTCCCTTGGGATTCGACCCAAACCATCATTGGGTTACTATATTTGACAAAGACCATATCATCTTCTGAGAGGAGGTATAGCTTAGAGAAAAAATCAATATCATTCATAATCGAAAGCATAGATAAAATCACAATGATAGGAAGTGTAAAAACCTACAACCGCAACTGAATTAATCAACTAAAGTCAATACAAGAGAATCCCAAGTTCAAAATTGAATCTTGGAATCAAAATATGTTTGTGAGTATCAATAGTGCGTAACTCCTACTAAAAAACACATAAAAAGGGTATTTATAGTACATAAGGAAATCCTAAAAACCAAAGCCTGAATGAAATAGGAGAAAATAGAGTCGGTGACCATATATGGTCTGTACATATGCCCTGACCCTAGGTGCGGGTAGTACCTACAGTCAGCAGGGTGAGCGCAAGTATAGGGCGCAGGTACCGAATGAAAAATCCTGTAAGTCAGCTCTTGGGAGTTTGGACTTCTGGCACTTACTTTGCCTACTTGCGGTCTGTAGGTCCTATATGTGGTCCGTAGGTTGACTTAGTAAGTGCTGGGATTCCTCTTTTCAACTCTTCTTCAATTCTCAAATGTGCTTTGATCATGAACAAGATGGAAAGTGTTCCAAACATCCATGATTGCTCCAAAAGTAGCCAAAAACACCTTTTTTCACCTTTTTCACGAACTTAGCATCCAAAACATGATTTTCTGCAAAACATATCCAAAACTCATCATATCTAACAAAATAACCTCAAAAACTTGCATATTTTCCTTGTTTTAAGAATTGTAGGCACTATATTTGTATAGCACTTTACATTATGCACTCCTATGATATCCACCTCAACTTAGGCCTTTCTCCTGAGTTGAGGTGCACAATGTCCAAGGAGGACCAGTACCAAAACAGGTTCACTATAGCACAAATAGAAAGGTGAATAGGTGAATCAAGAAAAATAGGCTACAAGGCTCAAAACAGGGATCAAGGGATATAATTCACATAAGGAAGGTCATTTTGGCTAAAAGTGGACTGAAATAAAAAATGGCTTATGATCCTGTCCTAACTGACTATGTTTCAACTTAGGCTAGACTAACTAAGCAAGTTCTAAATTTAACACATAAAGGGAACTGGGTAGTATCTCTCTCACACACAACACAGAGTCAATATAACCAACTACTACCTATCTGATTCATGTAATTGCTAGCAAGTGATTATCATAACCTTAATCCTAATGCCATAACAATATCCACAATATTCACACATATATACATTTACACATAAACTTTTGGAGGGGTATCAAAAATCAATCAAAATATGACTACTACCCTAAATACATAAAAATCTCCTAATTACACAAAAACAAAACACAATCTGAAATAAAACACAATATGATACAAAATTATCCTAGATATGCCGATTGTACAATCATATTGATAATGCTCAAACTACACCTCTCTTACGAGAATGTAAGCGATTGTTGTCAATATATAACCCAACTAGGTTGGGGTCAAATACTACAGGGAATTTGGTATGAATTTGAGTTATCTGCGGGTTAATCAACTAATAGTTATCAGTTTCCTGTGAATGGGTTTTTTTGGAAAGGTAACAAATAATTACTTCTCAATTCAGTGTTTGAAATCAATATGATAAGGAAAACCAGAGTTATATTCACTATGGGTGTTGGGATTTGACAGACGCTAGTAACGGTTCAAGATTCTTATGGTAGGTAGGAACAACAGACTATCCTTGTCGAAGTTATGTCTAAATATTTCTCAACCTATTTAGACATTTAAACACCTAATTCTCTCGAACTTAGGGAATTCATATTTCATAACTGGATGTTATCTCAAGTTAATTAGTCTTGTTAGAGCATTAATTATTAAATGAAAGTTTGATGCTTCCAAGTCCCTGTTGATAATTCACTTCTTACTGGGGTTGATTTCTTATCTCAAGCAAATCACCAGTAAGCAAGACCTATTGTTTGCAACCAATAGTCAGAGTATAAAATAATGGAATTAATAAGAAGTTTCTACCACCATTAGAATCTTGAACACTTAGTTACATTACAAAGCCAAACCCATAGATCCCACAACTTGGGTTAAGGGAATTTAGCTACTTAAAATAAAATAATCAAGAAAAAAAGTTGAATTCAAAGTTTGATATATGAACTTACAGTAAGATGAATAGCAACAAGTGTTTCTCAGATTTGACTCATAGTAGAAAATCCCAAAATAATTGGAATAACCTCTCAAAAAATAATTGTAAAGTTCAAGTCAGAAAACTAGAGAGAAGAGATTCTAAAAATGTTAATTCCTCCCTTATTTGAAAACCCTAACATATGCTTTAAATACTTTAGCCTAATTATGGAAAAAAATCATAGATCATAGTATTTTATCAGACAGACGATGATGTGCGTGATATCTTATCAGGAGTTTGACGACTTATCAGGAATGTCATCAGCTCCTCTTCACTTTTGGCAATCTCTACCTTAGGTTGATGATGAGACGTGATGGCTTATCAGACATGTGACAACTTATCAGAATTGTCATCACTTTTTCACTTCAAATCCCATTCCCTGCCTAAGCCTAATGATGAGCCTGATATCTTATCACATTTCTGACGGCCTATCACAAATATTGTCATGAAATCCAGCTGAAGCTCATTCTCTGTCTAAGGCTGACGGCAACTCTGATAGCTTATCATAAGGCTGATGACTTATCAGATAAGTTGTCAGCTATACTTTTCTCTCTACTTTCTTAGAATCAACACTTTTACTTCTATTATTGCTGGTTCTCTTGCATCTTGACTTTTACTACAATATCAAATAGAAAACAATCAAAATCGACAAAAGTTACTTAAGACTTTGCAATTATTCATAGTTAAAAGCCTCAAATGTATTAGCAACTGCTCACACATCAACACCCTCAACTTAAAATAATTACTTGTCCTCAAGCAACTAAAACACAACGAAGAGGATACAAAGTACATTTAGCAGTCAACCATCCATATTATCTCAAAACATCTTCACCATATCTAAGGTCAATTAAGTTAAAAACAACAACTGTGCATATTATTGAAGAATAAAAATGCAACATACAAGAATCAAGATATGGCATCAATTCAGCAACAACAACCATGCATGTACCAATATTACACTATCCAAACAAGTTAGCAACTAGCAACGTAGCCAGTGTTCCCTCACTACAAAGAAGTACCACTCTACTTATATCAGATATCACATATATAACCATGGGGACAGTCAAAAGACACTCACTCTCAGAATAAAGTTCCAATCAATGTATGCCAAATACCATAGGCTTGCCCTTATTTTCATTACCAAGATTTTTAGACAGGTCAGCTAGGATCACTATAGGTCTTCTCTTTGGGTTGTAATGTAGGCTAGGGGCTGGTATGATACTCGATGATATTTAAAGTGACTAAGCCTCCTTGGCACTACACTAGCTTCTGGGGTCTCACTTATTAACCTTTTTCTATTCTTCTCTTTTCTTGATCACACATATTGAGGATGAGTGCGGTCTTTTCTATAATCACTTCTTTTTTTTCACAACTTTTCTTTTCTTGTTCTTTTCCACCGCACCTAAATTTTTATTCTTTTCTTTTATTCTACCTTTGTTCATACTCATTTTACATTATGCACCCTTATGTAGTCACCCTCAACTTAGGCCATTTGCCTAAGTTAAGGTGCACAGTGTCCAAGGAGGACAAGGGCTAAAATAGGTTCATTATGATATAAATGAGATGGTGATAGGTATCATAAAAAAAGAAATAGGAGATTTAGGCTCAAAATAGGGATCAAGGGATATTATGCATACAGGGAGGTCATTTAGGCTAAAAGTGGCTAATATCAAAACAGCCTATGATCCTTTCCTAACCCCCATTCTTCAATCTAGGTAAGACTAACCGGGCAAGTTCTGGATTCAACATACAAAGAGAACTAAGTAAGATCACACACACACATGGAACACAAGTATATCATAAGTTACTACTTATCCATTTCATGCAATTGTTTAGCAATGATTATCAAGTCACTAGAACTGATACCATAACAAGATGCACAGTGGTCACATTAGATGCAAATCACACAGTTAAACAATCAAACCATTTGAAAGGTGTTTACAAAATAACAAAACCATGTTAATTGCCTCAGGTGCTTGTATTTCTTCTAGTCAACTACAAAATGTTACAACAATAATTCACCCTACACCCTCAACTTAAAATCAAAGAAAAACTGAACTAAGGGTTAGGGTATACCTGGAGTAGATCAAGTACGGGAATCATGGGTTGCCTCCCATGTAGCGCCTAATTTAATATCGCAACACGACTCAGGTATCTCGATTACTTCAGACTTCATCAAGACAGATAGTAGCAATACTTTTAATTGAGTCTTTTGGATCGATATAAAGTTTGATTCATTCCCATTAACATTGAAGATGCTGCCGTTTTCATTTTCAAGTTCTACTACTCTAGATGAGCAGACTTGACTAACTCTAAACGGGCATGACCACTTGGATTTAAGCTTACTTGGGAACAGTTTGAGTCTGGAATTGAACAGAAGCACCAAGTCACCTTTTTGGAAATATCATTTCTCGATCCTCCAATCATGATAATTCTTCATGTTTTCTTTGTATAGGTCTTCTCTTTCGTATGCCCTAAGAAGGAATTCATCCATTTCATCCAGTTGTCCCAGTCTTAGCTCTGTTGCCTCCTTCCAATTAAAATTTAACCTTTTGAGTTCCTATAAAGCCTTGTGCTCCAGCTCTATTGGTAAGTGGTATGATTTTCCATAGACTAACTGGAATGGTGACATACCAATGGGTGTCTTGAAAGTGGTTCGATATGCCCATAAGGCATCATCGAGCTTTTGAGACTAGTCTTGCCAACTAGCATTTACCATTTTGGCTAGGATGGCTTTAATCTCTCAATTTGACACCTCCACTTTACCATTAGTTTGTGGGAGATATGGAGTGGATACTCTATGCTGTTTTACCCTATATTTCGCTAAGGCTGCTCAAAATACTTTGTTGCAAAAATGAGATACTCTATCGCTTATACTAGTATGTGGTACTCCAAAGTGAGAGAAGATGTTCTTCTTGAGAAAAGCAACAAACCTCTTTCCTTCATTATCAAATAAGGCAACAGCTTTGACCCATTTCGAGACATAGTCAATAGCAACTAGAATATACTTCATCCCATACGAGCTTACAAAAGGATCCATGAAATCGATGCCCTAAACGTCAAACAATTCCACTTTAAGTATCTTAGTCAAAGGCATCTCATGTCTTTTGGAGATCGACCCCTGCCTCTGACATTGGTCACATTTCAGCAAAAACTCGTGAGCATCCTTGAACAATGTTGGCCAATAGTAGCCACTCTGCAACACCTTCCTATCTATTCGGTCACCTGCATGGTGACCTCCAACTGGGGAAGCATGACATGCTTCCAATATATACAATACATCTACTTCTGGCACATATCTCTTTATAATATTATCAGTATATCATCGAAAAAGATACAACTTATCCCAGAAGTAATGTGTCACATTATGAAGGAATTTCTTTCTTTGATGGAAAGAAAGGTTTTCTGGAATGAACTCACTCACAACATAATTTGCAAAATTAGCGTACCGAGATATTTTATCCATAGCAGCAACCAAGATCTCCTTACCAGGAAATGCATCATTTATCTCTATTTCATCATTAGTTGCGTGCTCACCTTCCATTCTAGATAGATGATCCGCAACTTGGTTTTCACAATCCTTCCTATCTTTGACTTCAAAGTCAAATTCTTATAGCAGCAACACCCATCTAATCAACCTTGGTTTTGCATCCTTCTTAGCCATCAAATACCTCAAGGCTACATGGTCAGTGTGGACCACCACCTTGGCCCCATGCAGGTAAACCCTGAATTTCTCAAGAG
>JAPEIP010000006.1:61214651-61236301 GCA_026120095.1 Capsicum chinense | reverse complement strand
TTCTTCATGTTGTGGTTCAGACACTGCGTCAGCTTCTTTTTGAATCTCTCCCAGGTTTCATACTAGGCTTCAGTTGGGAGCTATCTAAAATTGCTGATCTCATCCCTCAACTATACCCTCCTAGAAAGTGGAAAGAACCTTTTTAGGAAAGCTTCTTTCAACTGCCTCCAGTTGGTTATAAAATTAAGTGTTAGCTAATTAATCCATAATGTTGCCTCCCCAGACAGAGACAACAAAAACAATCTCAAATGGATAACTTGTTGACACACCATACACTTGGCCACAAAATTAGCCGTATCCCTCTTTATACCATTACACTAATACATCTCCTTAAAGTCATGATACATTTTTCTTGAATCGAGATGAACAACATAGCATGACTCATGCACCTCAGCCAAGATCCTTTCACATAACCATCGATGTTGGGAACACATAACCTCCTTGATACTGCAAGGTACATCACCACTAATCTCAAATACCATTACCTTTTTCCCACATACATCATCCTTGATTTTCATCAAGACAGGATCTAACATTTGCTTCTCCTTAATCTCTACACTAAGAGACGAACACACCACTTCCTATACCAATACACCACCATCCTCGGAGTCTAAGAGACAAACCCCAAGGTTAGCTAACCAGTGAATATCCTTCGCCAACTCCCACTTCTCCTTTACCACATAAGCTAAAATCCCAATGGAAAACCTGCTAATATCATCAACAACTATATTAGCTTTACCTGGGTGGTAGTAAAGACTCATGTCATGGTCTTTGAGAAGCTCAAGCCATCTTCTCTGCCTGAGATTAAGATTTTTTTGAGTAAACACATACTGCAGACTCTTATGATCCGAGAAGATGTCCACATGAACTCCATACAAATAGTGACACCATATTTTTAATAAAAATACCACAACAAATAATTCCAAGTCATGAGTTAGATAATTTCTCTCATACACCTTCAGTCGTCTAAAGGCATAAGCTATCACCTTTCCATGCTGCATAAGAACATAACCAAACCCCATCCAAGACGCATCATAGTAAACCACAAACCCTTCAGTGACTTTTGACAAAGTCAAAATAGGAGCCAAAGTTAGCTTATCATTTAGCTTCTCAAAATTACCCTTACAAGCATCTGACTAAGAGAACTTTACCTTCTTCTGAGTCTACTTAGTCTACAGGGAAACTATAGTCGATAAACTCTCCACAAACCTCCTGTAGTAACTAGCTAAACCTAAAAAACTCTAAATGTCGATTGGAGTCATGAGTCTAGGCCACTTCTTAACCACTACGCCTTTTGTGGATCCATCATGGTCCCCTCACTAGAAATAATATGACCTAAAAAAGTGATAACATTCAACCATAATTCATATTTTGAGAATTTGGCATGTAAGTATTGCTCTTTCAAGGTCTGTAACACAATATGAAGGTGATTGGCATGATCCAACTTACTCTTAGAATACACCAAAATGTCATCTATGAAAAAAATGACAAACAGATCCAGAAACTGCTGGAATACCCTATTTATCAAATCCATGAATGCCTCAGGGGCATTGGTCAACCCAAAAGACATAACTAGAAACTCAAAATAACAATACCAGGTATGGAAAGTTGTCTTAGGGACATCCACCTCCCTAATATTAAGACGATGATACTAAGACCGAAGGTCAATCTTGGAGAAAAATGTAGCACCCTGCAATTGATCAAATAAATCATCAATCCTTGGAAGATGATACTTGTTCTTTATCATCACGTTATTCAACTGTCGGTAATTAATGTATATCCAAAGCAAATCATCCTTCTTCAGCACAAATAACACCAGTGCATCCTATGGGGATACACTAGGATGGATGAAATACTTATCCAAGAGATCCTTAAGTTTCTCTTTATCCCTAGCGGAGTCGCTATTCTATCGCGCCCCATTTTTCTTGTGAATAGCGGGATTTAATATGACCACTCTTTTTTAGATTATTTGAGAAAAAGTATGAAGAGTCGCCACCTCACGAATTAAGGTGCGTTAGGGCACCGGTATAGGCTAACTACAAACCTATTTTGTTATTTAGTCTTAGTTCACCAGAAATTTGAGTAAGGGTTCAAATTACCTTGAAAGAAAGGTGTTAGGCACCTTTCAAGGTCCATAAATATGGTTCCTAACCGAATTCATATTTTATGTGGGAATTCTATGTGATCAAGTAAAGGTTGCTTATTGACCTTATTATTAACCTAATGTTAACTAAGGGATAAAATAATGAATAAACAAACGTTCCTTATTTATTTCTAATTATTAACTAGGTGGAGATAAAAAAAGAAAGAAGACAAATAATGTAAAGTAGATAAGCAAGGAGAGAGAATCAAAGTGATTTATAAAAAAATATTTATTAATTTTAAAACCTAAACCATCCCAAGCAAATAAGCATGTAAAGTAAACGTAAGAAAAGGACAAATTCAAAAAAATTCAACAAAGAAATATTGTTGGTTTTCATTCGGATCAGAACCCCAACTTATTTCATTATCTGACTCACTGGCTGAATTCTTAAAAAAGTAACAATGTAAAATGTCGTGTAATGTCTCTAGGTATCTTTTGAATGACTACCCGCCCCACCCCATTTAGACCGGTTGTTAACCTAAAGGCGCACTAAAAAGAAAAGATAAAACTAATGCCTCTAGAATACCTATCATCCCATTTATCGTCCAAGAGGCATTGGGCTTTGCTAATTTTCGTTTGTGGTCTAGACAAACAAATCTATGTTTCCTAGGATCCAAAATGCGTAAAACACAAAGGACGTCAAGTAGCAAGTAATGTCTCACATTAGCTTCTTGGTTAATTAAAGGGTGATTAATGTGATTAGCATGCAAGAAAAACAATTATCGATTTTATAGTTCAAACCTATAGGCATGGTATCTAATTGTCACGCAATTGTTTATTGAAAAATAACCGTCAAAACATTTAGAACAATGTTGTAAAAGTTCATTGAGAAGTAAAAGGCACATTGAAGTTAAAAAAATATGAAAAAATAAGAACGTTAATTTATTATTTAAAAGATAGTTAAGCATGATGTCTAATTGGAAAGTAACTGTTTATTGATGAAAAGTAATTGTCAAACCGTTAAAAATAATGTTGTAAAGTTGTTAAAACAAAGTATGTCAAAATAAAGTAAATATGTTGAAGTGTGATGCTCATTAATTTTGTTACGCTAAAAAAATATTGAAAATTAATTTTAGGACACTAGAAAACATATTCACTGACTAAAAGAATTAACTGTTAAAATTATTTTTGAAAATTAACAAAACTATTGCTATAAGTCATCCCTTTTTGTATTCTGAAAATTTGTTTCAATATACTAAAATATCATTTTTACCCTTTTAATATGGCGGGATTCAATTGATGTTGCAAAGTAATTATTTAGCTGCTAAAAATTCATAAAAGGATGCTAGAAATTGTGTCAATTGCTGAGAAATATTTTTAATGATGAAAACTGTGTTCCAATTGTTGGAAATTGACTTTAAAGGCTAAAAATAATGTAAAGGCATGCTGTAAAAATAAGTGCAACCGTTCAACATTAATTTTTTTGCTGTCGTCTAAATTGACATGTCAAAATAGTATTTAGAACTCCTAAAGACAAGATTCCAGGCGACGAAAGAAATTTGTTGTTGATCCTATGTTAAGGTTTGCTTAGGTGGTCACATAGCACGTAAAGTACATAGATCCCCACTCCCAGAGCAGTCCCCTAATTATTATTACATCAATAACATGTATACAATTAATAGTTACAACCCAAATGAAAGCAAGAAAGGAATAGAAGTCATGAAGAATTTAAACAGTAGTATCTGTCAAGCAAAACAAACATATCCAAGACACACAACAAAACAAATATCCAAAAATTATATTGCACTCAACAAGCATATGAAGACGCCATAAAATTCACCAATCACACTTAAGGGGATTTAAAACATTTAACATATGATAATAAAATGCGTCATCTCATAAAACTAACCAGTTTTGCAACAAATAAATAATTAAAGAAAGACCGGAGATCAACACTTTGAATCAAATACTCAGTAATTGCAATAAATAAAACACTGACCCGAATCTCCGTTGTGCAGTGTAAACCGAGAGAGAACTTAGAATATTTGTTATTTTTTCATGTGAGGCAAAAGACAGTTAAAAGTTTTTTTCTTTTTTTTTCAATAATAGATGAAGAGGTTCCTTTATGTAGGCCAAATGAATGAGTATAGACCATAAAAAATGATAAATTAGGGGAATCAGAAAGGAAAAAGTGACTGCAAGAATCAATCAATATATCTATTTTCCTTAGAGAGATAATTGAATCAATATAAGATATAAAAGATCAAATTTTCCATAAATAAACAAGTAAAATCATTGTTGAGTTAAAAGGAGAGCGAATAATAAAATAAAACACTAGAAAATTAACACTTAGCATATATAAGCGGAATCACAATTAATTTAAAAGAAACACAATCAAAGTTTACCATCAGTCAATCAAATTTAAATTTAAATTCCAGCATAATTAAATGATGAAATTATTTTATTAAAGAAACAAATAAGACAATCAACAAAGGAAAGGAGTAGATTCTGTCACAGTGATTCACTCCCTTAAAGGTATGTGCAATATTTATTAAGAGTAGGAAGTTGTGTTAACATTAATAAAATAAACAAATATAAAACCTGTCTAATTTAAACAAAAAGTAGAGAAATTGGTAAATAGAGTACGAGATCAGTTGAAAATTATTAGAACATTCAAAATCATACGAAGGATGATGTCACTAAGCCAAAAAAATATGAACATGATAGAACTAATATTAAAATCAGTCTCCTTTGTTAAGCAAGAAACAAGCAAAATGCAATAACCATTTTGTGGTCACCGGAGGAAAACCAAATCACTTTAATGAGCATAAAAAAATAATGAAGAATAGGATGATGTCCAAATAATCATGCAAAAAATAAAAAAATGAATTAGTTCAACAGATTAACATTATTAAATGCAAAGGGTCAAAGATAGACTGACAGTGATTTTGGCCGATGTTGCACCAAAAAAGGTTGCTCCGACTAGATATGGAATGGAGACAAAAGCGGTGCTTGGTATGGTTATTGTAGTGCAGTAGTGGCTGTGGCTCTGGTGGTGGAGGTAATGTCTAGAAAGGAGAACGGAAGGATGCCTGGTGTTGTTGTTTCCGCTGTTGGTGGTGTTGGCCAGAGCGATTGGGTTGTTCTTTGTTGGGAATGGGAGAGGGGGCGCTAATTGCATGGGGCTTGCCAGCTGAACGGTGGTCGAATAGAAAGAAAAAAAGATGGCGGTGGTGCGGTGGCAGCAACTGTCCACCAGTGGCGAGGTCGCCGACTTTAGAGAAAGGAAGAGAGAATGGAGAAGAGTTCTATCGCTTTCGATGATGGCATATGGGTGATGGGATAGTGGAAATCACTGATTGAGAGAGAGATCCAAGAGAGAAGAGAGAGGGAAGGAAATGTTGGTGCTGCTGATATTTTTGTGTCATGAAGATTAGGGTTCCTCTTTGTGTATAAAAGGAAAGAGAAGGTGATTTGATCTCAGCTATTTGATCAACTTTGATTGATAACTGAGATTAAAAAATAGATCAATTGGGATTTAAATAGGGACCCTAATTGATATTTAATTTTGGCTAAAACTGATACCAGTTGGAATAAAAATTGGCTAAAAATTAAACACAAGAAAGGAAAATTGGATAAAAGTGGCTGTTAGTTTGATAAATGTGATAATGACAAGAAAAATAATAAGATGCCAATATTAAAATAAACTAAGCATGTAAAAATTAATGTTACATAGAAAAATTGTCGATAATAATAATAATAATAATAATAATAATAATAATAATAATAATAATAACAATGAACAACATGTTTGCAAAAAGTGAGTGTGCATATTTATGAAAAAGACTTAATAAATATTGATAAAATTATGTAGAATATTATAAATAAATTAATAAATAATAATGATAAAAGTAATAAAAATAATTTGTATATGTTTAAATCATGAGTGTGACACGCCAATATTTATTTAATACAAGAATAATGTGTAAAAATACTAACATTTGAAATTAATAATTTTGCTAAAATAGCAGCCTAAAAGGAGTATCAGGTGGTCAAAATTGGGTCTCAAAAGGGTCCAGTGTTACCCCCTGAACAGGCCCCAATGCATATAGCCGCACGAACCGAAGATACCATAGGGGTAGGGGATTCCTGTGTATCCTTCGCCCTTCATGATACGTATATACAAGTATAACTTAGGGGATTCTCGTGTACCCCATAAGTAGATGGTTGCCATGACTAATCCTCATGTTGACAAACATGAGTTTCCAGTTTTCGTTCATTGGACTCACACCTTCATGGTTAGCTATCAAAACCCGCCATTATTGCCAAATTAAAACCATTAGCACTTAACCAAACCACCAATTTCATATATTTTTAACCATGGCTATATGAAGTGGTACCGTCATATCGACAATGGCTTGCAAGAAATGTCCTTAGCCAACCTTTTAAAGATAAGATTTGCATGTACCCGGAGATTTCATTATTATTAAGTTTACTTGGGGGATTCCCATGTACTCCACAAGTAGTTCATTATTATGTTTGCTTGGGGTATTCCTATGTACCCTACAAGGATTTCAATTAAACCATAACCATGGCCACCAAGACCTTACCATTTAACCATTTATAACCATTTAAAATCATCCAAACCAATTTAGGATTCCATTACCACTTTATACCATGCAAAATTTTCAATAAAAGTTCATCAATGTAACAAAAGCATTCTCATAAGTATTTTATCAAATATGGTTAGGGCATATAGTTTCCAAACCAAAAGCAAGAACCAATTAACCATTCCCATGCAACCACATATTCAAACTACCATTATAACATAAAAATCATAAGAAAAAACATGGGAAAGCGTAACCAAACCATTTATAACCAAAACCCATAACATATAATTCAAAACCCAAAACCATACCAATTATCCCATGAAAACCATACATTAAATCATGCCTTTAGTTGAACTAACAATGAGGTAGGAGTAACATGCCTTAGATTATGAAGAATACGAAGGAAAACCACCCTTGTAAGCCCCAAATTGACCACCTTAAAGAAAACCCTAACCTTTCTTAACCCAAGAGCCTTGAGAGAATTTAAGAGTGTTTAAAGTGTTTTCAATAAATGATAATAGGGTAAATGATATTTCAATAGTGTTTTCTAAGTCGCAGGGTTATGATAGGTGAAGAGGGAAAATGTACAGATTACCCCCAACTTAAACTGTCCAAATTTCCCACCGAAAGGCATGACCACGACCATTCTCTAACCATACCCTACCATATGAGTGGTACCCACCACTCAATCCCTAGGTATCCCTTGGACACCAACTGTAATGCCCCAAAATCTCATCCCAAGATGTCACACGGTACTTAAGGCTACAAGTATCCCTAAGCTAACCCTTTGAGCCTGCTAATACTCCCAATACTTACTTTAGGACAATTATAGAAAAACAAGCATACTGTCATATCATATCTCAATTGAAAATATCAAAAGAATACTGTCCGAATAGTAACATACTAAAAAATCTCAAATATCACTAATAGTCTAGTCTGGCAAAACCTCAACTACTCAAACTAGAAATCCATTAGGACAGACCCCCAACTAACTCGAAATGATCTAAAAGTAATGCTCAAAATACTATAAAAGCAGAAAAGCTACAGATATAGGTCCTCAAACCATGAGGACTCACCAAAGATAAAGATGGAGATGGGATAGTCGGATATTACTGTCATTGCTGAGATTAAGCACCTGAACCTACATTGTGAGACAATGTAGCATATAGACGTATATGTGGATCAGTACTTTTTGGATGTATTGAATATATGGGGGTTTATGCAATGATTAAAACAACAATATCATCAATCTTTAAAGAAATCGTGCATGCTGATACAACTGACTCACATAGCTTGAATAACTTAAAAATGTAAATCTCATCCATTATGAATAATGGGATGCATAGTATAAATCTCGTGAGATAATATACTTATTTATGAAATCTGTAGTTCTATTCCCTTCTTAAAATATATATTTGATTAAATTGCAAGCCTTTACACTTAGTTTCTAAACCCTTGGGGAAACAAACTTTTAAAAGCTTGTTTTGATTAATAGAGAAAATAACTCATCTTGAGGGAAAATACTTTAGGAATTGATATTTACTTTCACTAGCAGGGAGGTTCTCTCAACTGATATACACCATGCGAGTTACATGGAGTCCAACATCTTGTCCTCGAAAGAAAGAAACCTCACGTTAGGGAAAGGCGTCATACTCTTGCTAGGGAGTATAACCTCAACTCAGTAATTACTATCTCGGCCTCAGGCCCATAAATCTCAATCCTATGGTGGTACATAGTTCTGGGGTATGAAACCATAGTTACTTACCCAACTTGGTGCTAAATACTACTCCCTTTAATTAGCTACGCTCATCTCATGGAAACCCATATTAAAATTCGTATAAGGGTTTACTGGAAACCAGTTATGCATTTAACATTATGAGAAAACTCTGGGATATGGATTTCAAAACTCATGTAAGGATCGAAAGATCAAATACTGTTTATACTATTTAATATCAATGTATCAACTCGTATAAATACATGGCAAAACATCATGCTTTGTAAGTTTTTCTCAAAATTCTACCATACTACTAAAATGATAGCTTTAAATCACAATCTCATACTTAATTCAATGGAAAACTATAATCAATGGCTCAAATAATGCTCATGATATTCAAAATCATAAAAGAACATTCTTTAACTCAAAGAAACCATGAAATTTCATAAATTAATCACATCATGCTCAAAATTTCTCAACAAAATGCTATGGGTATAAAATTTAATATTTAAAATTATAGTTAATTCATAAAAACATAGCTTTTGGGCATAAGGGTGAAAGGATTTCCCATGTTCAAACCCCACATACCTTAGGTTGATACACTTGGATGAAAACTTACCTTTAAGACGTTGGAACTCTTGAATGTGGATTCTTGAAGCTTTTGACTTGGGAGTCTTGAATCTTAACTCAATTTAGAAAATCTATGGTGAACCCTTAAGATTCTTGGAAGAGGATTTGGATGCTTAGGGTTTTTTGTTGAGGGAAATCTTGATAAAAATCTCATATGATGCTTGTAGTGACCTTAATTCTGATATTTGTAGGGTTTAAGAGGCTTGGAAAAAGTCCAAAGTGCCCTTTTTAACTTCTGTACGAAGCTGGAAAAATTAAACTGGAAGCCTAACTTTATGGGCCACCGCAATGTGCCACTATCGCGGTGGCTCACTAAAAATTAACGGAATCTGGGAGTCACCTCGATGCGGAGCCATTGCGTTATCCCACTGGTTGGTACCTGAAACTTCAGCACGATGCGTCATAATCGTGCTAGGCTACTGGAAATTGACTATTGGGAAATTGAGGTCCTCCGTAATGTACCTCTATCGTGGAGTTCCACTGAAATTTGACAATTGTTAAATAGACCCTCTCCGCGATGCACCAAATACTAAAATGACGGTGTTTTATGACTAGAACTTAAATTAGCCATAACTTTTTGCCCGGTTATCGAATTTGGGTGGATCTTTTATTGTTGTAAAGCTAATTAAAATTCCCACATGATAAAAAGTCAAAATTAGGAAAAATCTATATGGTTTAAATTTTACTCACTTAGAAATTCATTTCTTAACCTTTTAGAGATGAAAGTATGCTTAGGGAAAAGTTTGGGGTATTATACCAACACTATCCAACATACGATCACCAAGGCTAATTCGTACCCAAGCTTAAGACAAGTACCCTAGACTCGTACCTTGGGCAGAATAGAATCCTATAGGCTTAACTTAGGGTATCATATGATTTAACACTATACTATTAGTACCCTATCATACGACTAGTATAATTCATTCGTACCTTGGGCAGAAACCAACCAAACCTCACTGATCAACACATAACTTAAGGAACCTAAATCGTACCCTATCATATGACAAATATCCCTAGTCATATGATGTCCAGAGAGTTCAAAACTAAATTTCTAAGATCCAAAACCCTGGGTGTTTCATTCACCTTTCTCCATGTCAACTATAGCTCTACCTCTGGCCAGAAATAGTCTTCCAAATATAATGGGCATCTTGTTGTCAACCTTACAATCTAGGATAACAAAGTCAATTGGAAAGATAAAGTTATCCACCCTTATGATCACATCAAAAGAAATTCCAACAGGCTTCTTCACTGTGCGATCAACCATCAATAGCCGTATAGAAGTCGATTCCAGAGGGTTTAATCCCAATTGCTTGAATACGGCCAGCAAAATCAAATTAATATTGTCCTCTAAATTACATAAGCCTCTGGCAAATTGGGATGATCCAATAATGTATTGTATAGTGAATGCTCTGGGATCACCCTTTTTTATGCCAAAGACCTAGTCGTTACTGCACTGCAGTAGTGTACACCATTAACATCCTCAATTATTGCTCCTTTCTTCCTTGTGATCAATTATTTCATGAACCTTGCATATCTAGGCATCTGCTCTAACACCTTAAGAAGAGGTATGTTCAAGCTTACTTCTTTTTGTATCTCACTGAATAACTTGAACTTATCTCCCTCTTTATTTTGTCTATATCTTTGAGAAAAGGTGGGATTGGTCTCAAAATGTTTTGATTTCTGGATTAATAACCAAACTCTTACCTTTTTCTTTGACAACTTTACCTTTATCCCCTATTACCTTCTTGGACTCAACAGTAGATGTCTCATTGTCAGTAGCTTCTAAATTAGGTTATAGGGGGATCCATAATAGTGATACCTATCCTCATGGTAATAACAAGTACATGACCATCATTTTTTGGATTTTGTAGCATGTTGTTCAGAAGGTTATCTGGTTGCCTTTGGTTCAGAGTTACTGACATTTGCCTAAATTGGTACTCTAATTGCTTAATAGCAGTGGCATATGACTCTACCTAGTGGGTTAATACAAAAATGTCGGCCTTAATAGTGTAATAACCCATGTTTCAAGATCACTGTGCAATGTATGACTTATTTCCTTAAGTTATATACATAACATATGAGTCGTATGTTGTAGTCGTATCCAAGACAGTATAAAATGGTTAATGTTCTAATTTAGGTTTGAATTAAACCTTAGTCATAATATTACTATACGAGTCGTATAAAGATAAGTTATAACATCAGTAACCTAGGTTCTCCAAGTTTCTGTCCAAGTTACGAGTGGTGGCTAGAAGTCATAATAACTTGTTACAAGTCAAAGGATATGATCGTATCCAAATCAATGAAGGATCCAAGAATCAAGCCTCATGTTTTGGTGGTTTTACAAGTGACTTAGACCTATATTAAGAAAGTTCCTAACTTATAGACAAGTCAAAACATCTCTTAGAGATTAAATTCTTGAGATGATATAACAATAGTTATATTCAAATAAGCATAGATTTAATTTTTCTAAAAATTTTTGAGCTCAAGACCCACCAACAGATAAATAATTTAATTATCTTTCCAATGATACCAATTTTGTGTTAATCTGATATCGGGGTGAAAGGTTATTGCCAGATTATTGAAGCACTATCAAAGCTACTAGTGGGTACGACTCACTGATGATGACTCATAAGAAGACCATACAAGTCATCAGGAGGAGTTGTAACTATGATAGTAGGGGTCAAAATCTTGGTTCCTGGTGACAACTCAAGGTACAACTCATACCCAAAACATACAAGTCATGACCTATGACGTCGGGATGACTTCCAAATAATTTCTAGAAGGTTCCTAAGGTTTTTTTTTGGGTCTGTTGTCCTCTTTAAACTCCCAACCCACGACTTAAAAACATAAAAAAGGTGTTATTTTCCCCACTTTTTCAATCAATTAACAACATATTCTCTCTTCCCATCTTCAAGAACATCAAGATTAGGGTTTCTTATCTAAAATTTATCCTTTAAGTCCCAAGATTCAAACATTCTTCACAATTCAAGTAACTTCAGGTATGTGGGGTATTCATCAATGGTTCCCTTCCACCCATTGATCCTAAAAACCCTATTTTAGTTTAAAAGTATGAATCTTATCCATTTTTATGAAATTATGTATGAAACTTATAAATTTAATTTATGAACTTTTTAGTAAATCAAATTCAAGCCATGTCAACATGTGATTTCATGTTATTTAAGTCACTTCATGTTTGAATTAAGATTTATCTTGTCTTAATTCCCTTGATTTCATGACAAATCCTCAATTTATAAATTAAACCATGTAAATATGATGTTTTCTCATGTTAAACACATTTCTATGTTCAAATTCATGTATCTGTCTCATACTTTGGGTTATTGCTTACTTTGGGTCTTTTAATTTTGACTTTATGTCATTGTTTTAAGTAATATTATCATATTTTATAATTATTCAGCGCTGGCGTGTTATGAACACCTGATACCTATGTGTTTTTATATGATTTTTTTGTAATTAACAGGTCAGTCAAACCATGGTTTTGTTATCATATTCAGAATATCATGTTCTTGCTGAGCATCTACAAGAACTTAACTATGTCATGTTAAATGACTAATAATACCAGTGTCATTCAGTTGGGAGTAATACTTAGCACTGAGTGAATGCAGAGATGACGACTCTCTCATTAGTTAGGTATGCATTATTTGTAGTAGTCACTAAGTTCCAGACCTACGACGCCACCATAGATTATGAGGCATCCCCCATTAGTAGAGGCATGACACTCTCGTCCTTTGGGATGTTAGCCTTGTGGATCCACATCATTAATCATGTGTTGGCACCCCTGGTAAGGTACCAACACTCATCTACCTGGGGTTACAAGTTGGACCCCAATAGCTTAGATTAGGGCATGTCAGTTATAGCTAGCTCCCACAGTCTTAGTACAGTATTCAGAGTCTATCAATTTAAGTTTACATGACCAAGTATTCAGATATCAGTTATTCAATTACTCATATATCAGTTATTTAGTTATTTAGATCATGTCAATACATGTTTATACTTGGTCTTGCATTCTTAATTTTACATGTTTATGTTTCATGATCAGTATCTATACATGATCCTCAGTTTAATTTTATAGCATGTTCAGCTTTACATAAGATTTACATACAGTATTTATGTTTTTACCACTTCCCAGCTTACATAATTATTTTTAGTTCATGATTTATAAATCTCATTATGACTTATATTTTACACCTATAACCATGTTTTAAATATATGTTTTAGTAAATAAATTATGTCCTTAGTTTTAAAGCATGTTTTAAGGAGTTTTATGATTTTGTGCATGTCTTCATATACTCTGTACATTCTAATGTATTGACCATATATATGCATTTTGGGCTACATCCTTCATAATATAGGTACCAGATATAGCTCATATATCAGGGTTAGATAATTCTTAGCTTTTAGCCAATAGGTGATAAGATCTCCTTTTTATGGAACTTCAGACAATTGTAGTTCATATATTGTATTGTTATCATCCCTACATATTTATATGTGGTAGTTGGAGGCATGTACCATTCGCCTACAGTCAGTATTATAGAGTTTCATAGATAGCCAGTCAGAGTCATTACATGTAATTCAAGTTTCTTTCTTCAGTTTTATCATGATGTAATTTTATCAGTATTACATTCATTCAGACTTTCTTATGATTATGTTTCCACTCAACAAATTTAGATTTTATTTACATTATAAATCAGTTTCTCAAGCAGTATGCCAGTACATGGGTTAGCTTAGTATTACTTGTGGTTCTAAGCATCATGTTAGGAGTAGGGGTAGTCTCGGGTCATGAATAACTTGGTATAAGATCCCATAGTTTAAGTGTCCTAGGGTATCTATGAAGCCGTGTCTAGTAGAGTCTTGCGAAATGATACAGAGATGCCTGTACTTTTTTTTCAGAGGTGAACGAGCATTTAAGAAATGTTTCCCTTCTTTCATGTCTCAGATCATGCAGTAGAATTGTTCTCTAAGGAACTTATCCAGATTCTCATATTAATCCATTCATGCTAACCCTGTCGTATTCTTGAGGCAACAAAAATAGGCAAGCTTAAATACTTACAGATAGAGTTTTCTTAGATAGTCCCCATAAATATTTATGGGATTGCACGTAGGCTCAAAAGTATCCCTTCAATGCTTTTTATTTCCAAAGTTTGAAAGATTTTATTCATGTTCATGAAAATTGTGCACTAAGCCAAAGTAAGATGTGCTTTCAGATCCGTTCTTTGAATCCTATGATAACATGTGACCTAGAGTTAGAAACATGAATCTAGAAGTTTTAATAGTAGTAGTGTGGGAATATCTGGATTTAGTAGATTATGTATTCATGGGGATAGGTGTATGTAAGGTGAACCAGTAGGCTTGAGATAATTTTTATAAGGATTTGAGTTTATTGATTCAAAATTAAGTGTGACGATGCGGGTATGATCTAATGGTATGCCCAAGGTGATGTGGGATTATATTATTTCTAAGTTTTTAAAGTGTGTGTGCTTAGATAGTACCCTTGAGTTGCTAAGTGTGAATGAGGCCAGTTATGTAGTAGGTGATGTTCTTACCAGCTAAGTTATGGGCTATAGGTTGTTGATGTTAGGTATTTTACTTTCATGGTAATTCTCATGGTTTAGGGGGAAATATAAGTTTAGAGATGTGGTATTAGTAGGCTATAAAGGAAAAAAGGCATATAATGTATTTAGTGAGCTAAGTATGTTATCAAGAAGGGTGTAAGTAAGTGATGATTGCTGAAGATAAGGAAAGTTAAGGATAGTATATATTAAGGAAGTGTTCAAGAATAAAATTAGTAGAGTTTGTTACAAGTTTGGGAATATCCATGTTATGTGTTAGAATCTAAGTTTGAAATTTGGACAGTTAAGCTAATAGAAAGAAGAGTTGAAATTCTAGATGGTGTGAACTCAGGGTATGGTGATATTCATGAAGATTCTAAGTTAGTAAGTGTTAAAGTTATTATATTATGACTAGTGGGTCTATATAAAGTTAAGAGTTGTATCTCAGAAGGAAGTACTAGAAATAGGTTTTACACTTTTAGGTGTAGTCTTTTAAGGTTACTTTATTATTTATGTGCATTGATTATATCTCGAACTCTAGAGTAAAGTGGTTGAAGTTCATTTTAGAGTTTATTAAGGGGGTCTACATACTTAGAATGATGGCTTACATCTAAGAGGGAGATGATAGAACAAGGAACCAAGTCATACTCTAAGATTTTAGTAGTAATCCCAGTATATTATAGAACAACAGTAGGGGAGGAAGATAACTAACCCATTCGTATCTCAGGGTAAATTTTTGTATTTTATTCATCCCGACATCTACTCATGCCTTACAAGTCAGCTCCATGATTATAGCTCATATTCATGCATTTACCATAATTATCATGTATGCTTCCAATCCCTAGTATGACGAGTTCCAATTTACTCAGCAGTATGAATCATATTCCATGAGTTTATGAACTCCAAAATTAAGTCATGCAGTCACGACTCATGCTTTATAGTATGCTCAGTTTCTGGTACTCATGCTACACTCTTAATGACCCACAAAATTAAGATTATGTCATGTATGTCCTCGGTTTTGATCTCTGTAATGAATTCATATTTTTATTAATCAATTCCTCAGGCCTAAGTTAAGTGTCAAAGTTATGCATAATATTCTTTCATGCTTTAGGTCCTCATGTTCTAACCTTTGAGTGGCCTCTCCTTAATGTTAAGATAGTGGTGATGAAAAATTGATAATCAATGGTTTAAATAGGAGAGAGTAAATGTTTCTTGTTGAGGATATATTGTTGTATGCTTATTTTATATAAGGCTATAAGGTTAAAGTAATATAGAGGTAAATCTTTTGATATATGTCATGGTTAGTTGAGAATTCTATGTGTATTTTATTAGGGATAGTGCATAGGAGTTTTTACTGACAAGAAATATTTGAGAATATGGTAAAAGTTCCTAGGTAGGTTGGTTGACCAGAAGTTCATATGTATTTATAATGATAGGCTTGAATGTCATGTTGGTATATAAGTGGATGGGTGCATTATGCGCTAGTAAATTTTTAGTAAGAGGTTGAATTTAGTTGTTGAAGTAGTAAGAGGAAATATTGTTGAGATGAAAGTTGTGAAACACGCATGGGGTATTGAATTCATGGTTTAGACTAGTATTATGGTGTGATGTGTTGTACCTTGTGATTTTGAGTTAGGCTTGATCATGGTGAGAGAATTTAGTTTAGTTCAGACTTTAGTAGATGGAGTTATCAATGCCCATGTGAGAATTTAAAGTTGAATCAAATGAGCATGGTATTTAATGGGAAAAATATAGTTGAGGGAGTATTTAAGAAGTGTCGCTAGGCTTGAAAGTTAGAAGTTGCATTGACTACGGCCTAGTAATTCTATCCTAACTTATGTTTTATAGGCCTACATTCCATGTTGTAGAGTTGTGCCATGTTGCGATTCCTTATTCAGATATCTTATTCAAATCATGCCCAAAATTCCTTGCTCCTTATTGTTATTAGAACTTCTTGGAAAGAGTATTGAAGGAATACTCTAGATGAGTATAAACTTTTAGTATGATTCAGTTTGTATAGCTAATAATTCAGTTTAGCAATCAAACAAATAAACTCCTACGGTTTTCCATCTTTCCATCTAGACGTACTATCTGAAGTTTCATGAGTATGGACATTTCATGATGTAAAATATTTGCATTCATGCAAATTGTGAATTAATCTCAGTCCATGAATTATGCGGGATTGTATTATTTCTAATATTTTAAAGGATGTGTGCTTAGATAGTACCCTTGAGTTGCTAAGTGTAAATAAGGCCAATTATGTAGTATTTGATGTTCTTACCAGCTAAGTTATGGGCTAGAGGTTGTTGATGTTAGGTATTTTATTTTCATGGTAATTCTCATGGTTTAGGGGAAAATATAAGTTTAGAGATGTGGTATTAGTAGGCTGTAAAGAAAAAGAGGTAGATTATGTGATTAGTGAGGCAAGTATGTTGTCAAGAAGGGTTTAAGTATATGATGATTGCTGAAGCTAAGGAAAGTTAAAGATAGTATATATTAAGGTGTGTTCAAGGATGAAGTTAGAATAGTTCGTTACAAGTTTGGGAATCTCCAAGTTAAGTGTTAGAATCTAAGTTTGAAATTTGGACGGTTAAGCTAATAGAAAGAAGAGATGAAATTCTAGATGGCGTAAACTCAGGGTACGGTGATACTCATGAAGATTCTAAGTTAGTAAGTGTTAAATTTATTATATGATGACTAGTGGGGCTATATAAAGTTAAGAGTTGTATTTCAGAAGAAAGTAATATCAACGGGTTTTACACTTTCCGGTGTAGTCTTTTAGGGTGAGTTTATTATACAACCAGTATAGGACAGGCTTCATAGCTAGTCAATCAGAGTCATTACATGTAATTCAAGTTTCTTTCTTCAGTTTTATCATGATGTAAATTTTATCAATATTACATTCGTTCAGATTTTCACATGATTATGTTTCCGCTCAGCAAATTTAGCTTTTATTTACTTTATAAATCACTTGCTCAAGTAGTATGCCATTACATGGGTTAGATTGGATTATTTTGTGGTTCTAAGCACTGTGTTACGACTAGGTGGTAGCCTCGGGTCATGAAAAATCTCCTTAAGACTGATATCCTGATTTTCTTGACTCTTCACCAGCTTAGCCAACATCTCTTTCATTCTGGATTTTTCATCTTGTTTTCCAGGTAGAATGTACCTATCTTCCTTCTCTCTGTAGTCATCCTTGTTTCTTCAGTCACCATTTTGCTCTCTGCTATTGTCTCTCTATCTATCATATTAGTTTTGACCTTGGTTCCCTTTCTCTTGGTCTCGGAAACTCACCAACTAATGATCTAGATAGTTTTCTTCCTCCTCGAATTCTGACTCATAAGCTTTGGAAGTTGGCCCCTGTGATGCTACTGTATTCACTTTCTTAGATGTTGTTACCACAAGATGATTTGATAGTACCCTAAGATCAATTCTTATCAATGCAATCTCTTATGTTACTATGTCATCAGCTACTTTCTAGTCACTAGAGGCACCAATAGCATAAGTTTCGGATCCCCTCTCAGCCTCCTAAGTTTTCCACCCTCAATTTGTGAGCGTAATTAGATATAACATCTTTGAATTTACCTTCCAGTGTAGTCTCATAAAAGCTCCTCCAGATATGATGTATGCCATGGCTCTGGAGCTGATGGTCAAGGCTCGGTAAAATATCTTTAGTAAGGTCGTCCCTGACAATCGATGATTGGGCACTATGCTCAGCTTCTTATTAAACCTAAACCATGCCTCGTACATATATTTTGACTGCAACTACCTAAAATTATATATCTCTTCCTTAAGATACAATATCTTAGATGGAGGAAAGAACTTGTTCAAGGATTGTCAGTGCAACTCATTCTATGTAGTGATATGGCCTCTTGGCAGTTCCCTTAACCATAAAGATGCTTCTCCTGTAACTGAGAAGGGGAATAGCCTTAGTATGAGTGATTTTTGATTCACTCTTGGATTTGTATACGAACAACAGATCCCAATAAAATTGGAAAGGTGAAGGTTTGCATCATCTATAGGCAGACCTTCAAATATACCCTTCAGATTTAGAAGTAGGATCATTGAGCTCGTGATGTTAATATTGATGCCAAGGGTAAAACATGAGGAACAATGGCTCCAGTATTTTCTGGTTCAACATATCCCAAGACTTCTTCATAATATCTATATGGTTTCACATACTAATATGCTGGGATTTCTTGAACAGAGGCACCTCTAGCACAGTTCTGATTTCCACCGAGTGTTGCTTAGCAGTCTGCTGCTTGTCTCTTCTCAGCTAGCTATGCCTCCCTAACTTCCCTCTTATCTTCTTTCATTTCCCTCCTCTTAGCTTCATCTTGAGCTAACAGATCACCAATTTATTGATCAATAATATTCGGTACTCCTTCGAGAGGAGGAGGAGGTACAACATCACGAACCCCTTTAGGAAGTGTATCTCTTTTCTGCTTAGACATCCTACTAGGTGTTTGTAGGATACTCTCTGGATTCAGATTTACTGGGAGTAAAGGGATTGACTCTACTCCATGTTCTAGGCATACACCGTTTTATGCCCAACTATGAACAAATAAAAAAATAAGAACCCAAAAACTGCAATAACCTTAAATCACAAATCAACACCATGTTCCCAGAAAACAACGCCAAAACTTTGATGACGTCCAAATAATACCTCCTCTCAGATGATGATACAACCACTATCAAAATATAGTAACCCAATAATTGTTGGAGTGGAATCCCAAGGTAACATGTGGAATCATGGATCACAGTAGTTGTAGTCAATGGGAAGAACAAGAAAAGTAAATGGGGGGGGGGGGTTTGTGTTGTAATCTCGAGTAAGTAACTATATTAACTTTGGTTGTAATCAGTCATAAGTTAACACTAGGATTGTGTTCCCCTTGGATTGTGTTGTAATCTCGAGCAGAAGGATTTCACCCTTTACCTTTTAAGTCTCAGGATGTCGTCTTACTAACCCTTATCTTGATCCCACTTAACTATTACCTTTTCAGTCTCTAGTTATTAGATGAAAACTAACTATCTTACTAAGATAGAACCTAAAAGTGTGGTTTGATAGTTAAACTCCAAATTACTATTATTTTTATCTTTTCCTAGTCACCACTCCTCTTTTGGAGTAAGTAGAAATATCTAGGCGGGATTCTAATGTGTGCACCCATTAAGAAAACTATTATAACTAAGATAAAGTATTGCATGCATGAGTATTAGTTCAGAACAACAACAACACTTCCCCTACTTCATCAATCCGCCAGGGTTTCCATAACACTAGCTATGGATTTTAGCTGCTCATGGTTGTGAAGAAATTAGTATCATTCATAATCTAAAGTATAGATGAAATCATAATGATAAGAAGTGTAAGAACTTACAATCATAACTGAATTAATCGACTAAAGTAATACAAGAGAATCTCAATATCAAAATCAAATCTTGGAATCAAAATATGTTTGTGAGTATCAAAAGTGCGTAACTCTTAAAAAAACACATAAAGGGTATTTATAGTACATGAGGAAACCCTAAAACCAAAGCCTAAACAAAATAGCAGAAACAAGGGTCGATGGCCATATATGGTCTGTACCTGCGCCCTAACCTGGGGTGCAGGTAGTACCTACGATCAGTAGGGTGAGCGCAGTACAAGGCGATGGTACCATATGAAAAATCCTGTAATTCATCTCTCAGAAGTTTGGACTTCTAACACTTTGTTTGCCTACTTTCGGTTCATAGGTCTGACATGTAGTTTATAGGTTGACTTAGTAAGTGTCGGGAGTCATCTTTTCTACTCTTTTTCAATTCTCAAACATGCTTTGATCACGAATAAGCTGTAAAGTGTCCCAACACCATCATTGCTACAAAAAGTAGCCAAAAACACCTTTTTCATGAACTTATCATCCAAAATATAATTTTCTGCAAAAGATACCAAAAATGCATCATATCTAATCAAAATAACCTTAGAAACTTGCATATTTTTCTAATTTTAAGCATCGAAAGTGCTATATTTCAATAGCATATCAGGTAACATACATGAAGGTTGAACTCTTAAACTCAAAACACCATGTTCAAATATTGGTGCTAAAATAGGAATAAGACTTGGGGTTCGAGGAGTACCCAAAATAGAAGCAAGTGCAATAGGAGGATCCATACTCTTAACTAGAGGAACACCTAGCATAACAAAAGGAGAACCCTCTAAATAGGTTAGTAAATACACCAAAAGCCCCAACAAAACTAGGGCAGTTGAACTCAAAGGAACTGCAATAAAACCCTCACTTCCAACCTTCTCATCATGAGGCTCAAGGGAGAGTCCCTGTAATACCCCATATTTTCCTAGCTCAGTTTAGCTCTCATTACATGATAATTTCTATATAAAATTTTCAATACACTTAGAATTATCTAGTTTAAGACTTACCAAAGTGTAGGAAATTCAGTCATCTTTCTAACAAAATAAATTTTGCCCAAATCTGATATCAGGGTGTGAAGTTATAACCCTTTTAGTAAAACAGTTTGTCAAATTAAGCATCATTACATTGCGAAGATAGGACAAATGGCATTCGTCAGTTTCAAGTGAGACACCATAATTCCAACACATCACTGTGAAGTTTTAGTTCCTAATTGGCAATTTTTAGTGTGTCAACATGAGAACGACGCATCACGCCAATGTCAATTTTAGTAATTGTTATTTTCCAGTAGCCCAACGCGATATCACTGCATTGCGCCAAAAGGGAATTTCATGATGGTCCATTTTTGAACAGTCTTTGCTGACCACCAGTGGCTCACCGCGATACTACCGCATCGTGGTGAAGGCCAAAATCGGGAATTTTAATGATGGAAATTTAAATTATTTCAGGGGCAGATTGGTCTTTTCTGTGAACCTAATCAGCCTAAACACGATATTAATACCCTAATAACCTAATTAGATCATTATTTGCTCAATTCCACTCAAATCAAGATCATTATCTCTCAAAATAGAAAAAAACCCTAGCCTCCAAGAATCAAGAGCAGTTCTCAAGAAATCCACCAAGAAACTTTAAGAACTCATCTTCTCA
>JAPEIP010000006.1:61202426-61214551 GCA_026120095.1 Capsicum chinense | reverse complement strand
AAATTTAAATTATTTCAGGGGCAGATTGGTCTTTTCTGTGAACCTAATCAGCCTAAACACGATATTAATACCCTAATAACCTAATTAGATCATTATTTGCTCAATTCCACTCAAATCAAGATCATTATCTCTCAAAATAGAAAAAAACCCTAGCCTCCAAGAATCAAGAGCAGTTCTCAAGAAATCCACCAAGAAACTTTAAGAACTCATCTTCTCACATATGTTAGGTGTTCATCCATGGGCCCTTACCACCCATGGTGTCCAAGAACCCTTTTTAAAAATACATGTTTTTAGATTTGTGATTTCCTTACTTGAGTAAGATTGTACTCATGTTCATGATGTTGTTTGGGTTTCAATCCATGATTAACTACAAGTTTCATGAAATTGAGATAGTATGTGTGTTAAATTATGTGATCCTCATGTTAAACCCATGAAATTTGCAAGTTGAGTGTTATATTCATGATGCCTATGTGTTAACCATTATTATTTACATTAATTATACTTCCTAAGTGTTTATTAGAATGCCTATGTGAATTTAATAGTGCAATCATGATAAGTTAAGCATGTGTTCCCATTCATGTACAAGTCCATGCCTTGTAAGTGTTTGACAAAATGTCTTAATGAATGAATCCTGACTAAGTGACTAGCTAGTATGGTTTCAAAATTGTGCCATGTATTAATATTGATGCTATCGAGTCCTGGGGTATTTAATATTAGAAATCTGGTTGTTTACCTAGAATAATAGTTACTATAGAATAGTCTTAGTAATGCCACAAATATTAGTACTCAATTTAGTTCTAGAATTTAGTGAAACTCAGTCTAGTTCAGTTAAGTTTAATAATCAATGTCATTCAGTTAGGAGTAGGATTCAACCCCGAGCGAACCCAAGGATGGGGGCTCACTTATCAGTAGAAAGTGTGATTTTTAGTATCAGCCCTTGTATTCTAGAACTATATATCTAGCATAGTTTGAGATATTAACCTACCAGTTGAGGGTTAATAAAGTATTTTACTTGCCAGTTTAGGGTAATACTATTCTCATTAGGGCACCTGCCAGATGAGGGTGACTCTTTAGCCTGTTAGTAGCCATGGTACGGTACTGACACCGTTCCAACTGGGGCTATAGGTTGGACCCAAATTAAGTCAGAAAGGGGCATATCGGTTAGATGATTACCTCTTACAATTTTAGTTTCAGTCTTCGGTATTGAACTCAGTTCTGTTCTACAGAATTAGGACTGTCAGTAACAGTCACTAGTTATCAGTAATTCAGTTATCAATAATCTTCATATTAGTTATTTAGTTATCAGAACTCAGTACTCGGTTTCAGTATAAATTTCAGATACAATATATAAGTATATGCACAGTATTGCATAATCAGTGTTTACAATAGCTTCAGTTATCCATGTACTCTCATTCAGTTATATTTACATCACTCAGTCAGTTATTATTCATGCATATAAACCCATGCATTTTAGCCTTACCTCATCTAGCATACCAGTATATTTTATGTACTGATCGCATACTCTTTTCTTCTACTATGATGTATTATATCATAGGTTCTGACACTCAATTTCCTGACCGCGCTTAGCCAGATTCAGTTAGCAGCAGTAGATCAGTAATGAGTCCTCATCCATTAAGGATATTATTACAGTATTTTAGTAGACTTAGCATTTTATTAGTTGAAATTAGTTAGGGGATTTTCCCATCAACTCCACATTCAGATAGTTCAGTAGAGGCTTTCTAGACTAGACTAGTTTATACAGTATTTAGTTTTTAGATGTTATTATTAGTTGCTATATTTTTTAGTATTCAGATTATGAACCTTATGGAATTTTAGCCTAACTTCTGCATTTTTTTGGTAGTATTATTCAGTGCTTATAGCAGGTACTAGTCATGGGTTATCTTTTGGTTTTTCAGGGTCGTAAGCACTGTATGAAGTCTATAGTGCAGACTCAGGGCATCACAAACTTAGTATTAGAGCCTAAAGTTCAACAGAGTTCAGTGAGTCTAAAATCCATGTCAAGTAGAGTCTTATGCATGGGTGTGTAGCGTGCCACACTTATGGACAAAAGGGTATAAGGCGTTTTAGGAAAAGTTTCCCCTCATTCAATATTCATGTCATGCGAGTGAGCATGATATCAAGTTAAACACATAGTATAAATCAAATCTTCCTTATATTTACAAAACATGCCTCCTAGGAAAGCTAACGGAAGAAAGAATAAAAATCAGCTAGCACCTCCGCCTATTCAGGCAGATCCCCTGAATGAGCACATATCCCACACAAAATTCAGAGCTTCTTTCACTACTTTAGCTTATTTAGTAGTTGCTCAGAGCAACCTACATGATATTATCCTTTCTATGCTTGGGGTTCATACTCAGCAAAGTAAGGGGGAGAAGTGTAAAAAGAAAGATAGAGAGAATAAGAGAGCCAAAACAAGTAGTTTTAGGATAAGGTTAGAGGGTGGTAACCGCTTCCAGTTCTGTCAGAAATTCTTATCCCCAAATCTTTCTACAGCTAGTGTTCCAGTGTTAAATTTTAGAAATGACAGTCGAGATGGTGCGTCAGGCTCTAAGTCTCAAGGTAGAATGAAAAGAGATCGTACCAACCCACTTTACTAAAAATATGGTAGAAATCATCAGGGTATGTGTAGAGATAGTGGTGGTATGTATTTTGGATATGGTAAGACAGGCCATAGGATGCGGGAGTGTAAAATAATAGCTTAGAGGGGAAAGGGTTTACGCCAACAGGGTCAGTCTAACCGTCCTATAGTCCCATCCGATCACCCGACTCAGCTGGGAGGCACTTCCAGTTCCACCAGCGGTCAACACCAGAATGAACTGTAAGCACTCCAGTCTTGTCATGATCAAGAAATTTATCCTTATGTAGTTGTGGGTATGTTACAGGCCTTTCATATTCTTATGTATGCTTTATTAGACCCCAGAGCCTTACTTTCTATTATAACTTAGTATATAGCTGTTAATTTTGGTGTCAGTCTTAATACTCTGTTAGAGCCCTCCTCAGTGCCTACCCCACTAGGTAAACCTATTCTATCCAGATGAGTATACAAAAATTGCTTGGGGAGTCATTCAGTTTTAGTTTCCTAATGGACCAATCATTGAATGAAGGGGTAGTACCTCAGTGCTTAAAAGTCAAATATGTTTCCAAATTCTTTTCAAATTCATATGATAGCATGTAACCCAAAGTTAAAATTATGACCCCAGGAGTTTAGCAGTAGTAATAGGAGATGGGATAGTGTTATTTGAATTTGGGCAGGTTATATTTCATGGGGCTAGTTGTATGAAAGGTGAATCAATAAGCTTGAAGTAGTGTATGCAAGAATTTAAGTTTGTTGATTTAAAATATATGTTGTGGATGTAGTATGTGTGGGCTATGATGAAAGTAGTATGGTTATCAAATACTTGGGTATATTCATGGTATGTATTAGAATCTAAGTTTCAATCATTAAAGATTGAGCTAGTAGAAAGAAGAGTTGAGAATTCTAAGTTAGTCAGTGTGGAGGTTGCTATATAATGATTGTTGGGGCCATAGAAAGCTAAGAATTGTGTATCAGAAGGAAGTACTAGAAGTGGACCTTACATTATTAGGTGTAGTCCTTCAGGATGAGTTTAGTGTTTATGAGTATTATTATATCTCAGACTCTAGAGTAAAGTGGTTTCAGTTTGATTTAGAGTTTATTAAGTAGTTCACAGATTTAGAATAATAGCTTTAAGCTAAGGGGGAGATGGTAGAACAAGTAACCACGTCAGGCTTTCAAATTTTAGTAGTAATGTCAGTATGTATAAAAAATCAGTGGGAGAAGATAATGCCCAACCCTTCTTTACCTCAGTGCAAAGTTTTGTACTTCAGCTATTATGATATCTACTTATGCCTTACATGTCAGCTCTATGATCATAGCTCATATTTGTGCATATTATCGAAAATCATGTACGTTTACAGTTCCTAGAATAAGGAGTTCCAGTTCACTCAGTGTTACAAATCATGTTCCATAAATACAAAAACTTCAAACTCAAGTCATGCAGCTCATGACTCATGTACTTATGCTTTACAGTGTGATAAGTTCCCATGACTCATGCTACACTCCTAATAATCAGTTAAATATAGATTATGTCACGTATATCCTTAGTTTAGATCTCTTGATAAATCCATGATGTTGATATTCTATTCCTCAAGCCTCAGTTAAGTGTCAAGTTCTATATAGTGTCCATTCATTGTTTAGGTCCTCATGTTTTAACATTTCAGTGAACTCTCCTTATGCAATGATGTAGTGATGAGAAATTGCTTAGATGGGAAAGAGTAAATATGTCCTATTAAAGAAAGATTGTTGCATATTTGTTTTACACTAGGCTGTAGTTATGATGATAGGCTTGAATGTCATGGTGGTGTGTAAGTGGATAAATGCATTTCGCATGGTGAATGGCTAGTAGGAAGTTGTATTTAGTTATTGAAGGAAAAATCAGATTTATTCAGGAGATGGGAAGTCATGAAATATAAAGCGTATTAAATTCATGACTCAGGATAGTACAACAGTGTTATGTGTGCATTTTGTAGATTTGAGTAGGCATGAAAATAGTGGGAGAATTCAGTCCAGCTCAGACCTTAGTAGGTAGAGTTATCAGTGCGCATGTGAATATTTCAGTAGCATCAAGTGAAATGCGGTGTTGAAGTAGAACTTATAATTGAGGGAATAGTTGAGAAACATGGCTAAGATTGCAAGTTAGAAGTTGCAGTGCATAAGGCTTAGTAACTCTATCTTAGATGATATTTCATAGGCCCTGCTCTATATAGGAGAATTTTAGCCATGTTGTGATTTCTTATTCAGATGTCTTATTCAGACCATGGAAAGATTCCTTGATCCCTAAAGTCATTAAAACTTTATAAAAAGAATGTTAAAGAAATACTCTAGTTGAGTATAAGTTTTCAGCATGAGTTAGTCCGTAAAGCCACCAATTTAGTTTAGCAGTCAGGAGGATGAGTTCATATGGTTTTCCATCTTTCTATCTAGTCGTACTATCCGAAGTTTCATGCATATGACTATTCCAATATGAAGCATCTGGTAGTTGCGAGTTCAACTCAGTTCATGTATCATGCCTTAGTTTTAGATACCAGATATTCAGTCATAATTCAATTCATAGGTGCCCTGTGTATCGTTTCAGCCTTTCCTCAGTGTCTTAGCCAAGTCAGCATCCTTTGGGGGACATAATATCTCAAGGGGGAGATACACTATAATCCCCCGAGCTTCATATCCTAAACCTTCAATTTTCTCTTTACATAACAAAATCCAGTTTGAAGTAATGGGTACTCATAAGTTGACTCTCTTTTTCAAATATAAGCTGTATGACCATTTCTATTTCATGGCATGTATTCAAGGAATTTGTTAAGTTTATGATATTCAGTTCATCTATCATATTTCAGACTTAGTTATGTTCTCATGTTCCCGTTCATGCATGTTCAGTAAATGATCTCAGGTTCATCAGTATTCTCAGCTTAAGGTAACAGTCTTTCTTAGATTTACTCAGTTTCATGCCCAGTTACCTTTACAAACTTGGTATCAATTACCATTGCATATTATCCTCATGACAGTCATGCATTCAAATTTATGAATTAGTTCAGCCATATACTCATGCTTCAGTTATGCATGTTCAGTATAAAAACTCAGTTTATCAGTAGTTTCAGTCCTGTAATCATGCTTTAGTTAAGTTTGTTCAGTATGTAAACTTAATTTATCTGTATTCTCATCTTAATCAGTCTCATTCGAGGATGAATATTTCCAAGGGGGAGATATTGTAATACCCCATATTTTTCTAGCTCAGTTCAACTCTTATTACATGAGAATTTATATATAAAATTTTCAATACACTTAGAATTTTCCATTTTAAAACTTACCAAAGAGTAGGAAAATAGTATGTCAAATTGAGCATTATCGCATCGCGGAGATAGGCCAAATGGCATTCGTCAGTTTTTAGTGAGACACCGCAATTTTAGCGCATTGTGCTGAAGTTCCAATTCCTAATTGGCAATTTCCAGTGTGTTAACACGATAATGGCGCGTCGGGCTAATGTCTATTTTTGCAATTGTCATTTTCTAGTAGCGCAACACGATACCACCGCGTCGCGCCAAAAGGGAATTTTGCGATGGTCTATTTTTGAATAGTTTCAACTGGCTTCCAGTGACTCACTATGATGTCACCATGTCATGCTCAAAGCAAAAATTAGGAATTTTAGTGACAAACATTTAAAATATTTCTGGGGTATTTTGGTCTTTTCCATGAGGGTGTGATCCTTAGTAGTGGCCCTTGCATTCAAGAACTACGTAGCCAGCGTAGGTTGAGATATCAACCTGCCAGTTGAGGGTTGATATGGTGTTTTACCTGCCAATTGAGGGTAATACCGTTCTCATTAGGGCACCTACCTAATGAGGGTGACTCTTTAGCCTGTTAGTACCCATGGCACAATATTGACACCCTTCCAATTGGGGTTACAGGTTGGACCCCAATCAATTCAGAAAGGACATATCGGTTAGATAATTACCTCCCATAATTTTAGTTTTAGTCTTCCTAACGAAACTCAGTTTAGTTCTACAGAATTAGGACTGTCAATAACAGTCACAAAGTTATCAGTACTTCAGTTATCAGTAATCTTAGATATGAGTAACTCAATTATCATAACTCAATACTCAGTTTTAGTATAAATCTCAAACATAGTATATAGGTATATGCACAATATGCATAATGAATGTTTACAGTAGCTTTAGTTATCTATGTACTCTCATTCAGTTATATTCATATCACTCAATCAGTTATTATTCATACATATGAACCTATGTATTTCAGCCTTACCTTATTCAGAATACCATCACATTCCATGTATTGATCGCATACTCTTTTCTTGTGCTATGATGTATCATATCATAAGTTCGAATGCTAAGGTTCTTGACCGTACTTAGCCAGATTCAGTTAGCAGCAACAGATTCAGTAGTGAGTCCTCATTCATTGAGGATATTATTTATTTAAGTATTTAAGTAGATTCAGCATTTTATTAGTTGGAGTTAGTTGGAGGCTTGTCCCATCAAATACACATGCAAATAGTTCAGTAGAGGCTTTCTAGACTAGACTAGCTCAGAGAGCATTCAGTTTTTAGATGTTATTATCAGTTGCTATATTTTTAGTATTCAGATTATGATCCTTATGGCATTTCAGCCTAGCTTCTGCATTATTTTGGTCGTATTATTCAGTACTCATAGCAGATACCATTCATGGATTAGCTTGTGGTTCTTTGGGGTCGTAAGCACCATGTGACGTTCGAGGTGAAGACTCAGGGCATTACAGTCCCCTAGCACTCCTCCTAGATGAGGCTGATCTATAGGCCCATGTACTCACTCAAGTTTGTCTACAACTTAAGACCATCCTCTCGACTAAACTCTCTCTTCAAAAATAGGCTCTGCATCTCCAACCTCACAGGACCTAGTTAACACTAGCTGTGTAGAAAGAGTAAAACACATCTCAGAATGCAAGGTATGAAAGAACTTCACACGGTAGGGATTAAAATGAGAAAAGTTTCCCAAAGACATCTTATAAACTCTCAAAGATAGATATGAATATCTGGATACTTTGATACCAATTTGTCATGACCCAAAATCTAAGGGTCATGATCGCACTCATCGTGGTGAAACTTAATGAGTAAGTCTATCATGAAAAATAATACATAACGGGGATAAGAGAAAAATACCCCCAAAGTAAGGCTTATAGAAAAAAGAAAAACCATATAAATATAATAAATGCAGAAAGAATATAATCAACAGTACAACCATAACTTCCCAAAACCTAGCATCAACAGTATAAGAATGTATCTAATATAACTCAAATCCAAATAAAATACATAAGATGTCCAAAATATAAGAGAAACTCTATCTTTGATATGATAGTAAAGACATAATCTATATGAAAGGTAGTAGAATACATCCAGATGCCTGAAAGTTAACCACTACCTTGAAGGCAGTATATATTAGTTGAATCAACCAAGTTGGGGCGCTCTCGAACTAGGACCTGCACCAAAAAAGCACAGTAGGCGTGAATATAATTCACTTGTACTCAGTAAGTATCATAGGCATATTGTGCATAGTAGAAAATAAAGCATACAAAATAAACAATAAAGGCGCGTCACCTACAATCAGAAAATGTCCCATAATGATAGCCCACACCGCTTGCACTAGTAGTTCTAGTATACATATCACATATATTTCAATAACATAACCAGGTAGAACACAAATATAAATCATAACACATATGATTAGAAACAATAAAGAACATATATAAAAAATATAATCACATATAATTAGCAGAAGATAAAACACATAAAGGTATGACAAGTCAATATGGCAATTCAGTAACAACATGAAACAATAACGCATGACCAATGTATAATAATAAGATACTAATGATGATAATGATGCATGAGGTCATCACACAACCTTTGAATACACCTACAGAGGCAAGCCTCTTGATGTGGGATCCATAGAGGGTTCATCAACCCATATACAATCCATATCTACTCCCTGACGCATCCCCTGAGGAGGGTTTCACAAGGTGTAACTATAACACCCTTCAAATATCAAAAATTTTATTTTTTTTCCTCCCATGTTTGAAATATCAATTTTTGACTTAAATTATGTTTAGGCATATGAATGGGGTATCTCGGGATAGTTTCAAAATTTTTAGATAGGGTTTGGGGTGATTTTAGAAGCCAAAGGTAGTGAGCCTCCGTGACATCCCCATGTCATAGAGGATACACTTCATGATAGCCAGCGTGACATGGAGGATACTATCCGTATTTAGCTATATGGCATAGAGGTTAGCCTCTGCGATAAGGTCCACGCGACACCGCTGTGTAAAAGACGTGTTATTTTCTTTTGTTTTCTTGTATTTTATTAATGGCATAAAAATTGGTATACTGTTCATGGTTTTGATGTTGAGTTTTGCCCTATGGGTTGAGGGTTTTGGATATAATTTGTTTGAATATTTTCCACGATTTCTATTAATTTATTATACATGAATTGTTGATATATACACTCATTCCGGGTGCATCGCCATGATGAATGAATTTAGGGGTGCAATGGATTCCTAAAATAATTAATTTTGGTATGAAAATTGATAACCACCTTAATTCATTTGTCTAATTAGTTTTGGAATATAAAGTATCTTTTGGTTAGGCTATTCTCTTTAAAATTAATGCTTTGCATAGATGGCAAAATTGTTAAGGATGGTTTTGATAACCTTGTTGGGTATAAAGAAATCCCCCAAGTGATTTTTATAATGGAGTTGGGGGTATTAAAGAATCCCCAAAAGGTTATCTAATGACATTGCTTGCAAGCTATAGTCGATATGACGATACTACTTAATGATGCCTTAATGGTTGACTACTTAATATAATGGTCGGGTTATGTTTTAAAGGTTTTAATTGGTTAAAAGGGGTTTTGTAGCTAGACATGAAAGGTGGAGGTCCTGGGAGACCGATACTGGAAACTGACATTTGTCGATGTGAGGGTTGGTCTTAATAACCTGTGCTTATGTCACACTGGATATTTATTTATACCATGGATGGGGAAAGGTAAGGATTTCTCAACCTTTTATGGTACCTCTAGTTCATGCAACTAATATACACTGGGGCCTTTTTAGGAGGAGGAGTTGAACCCATATAGCCTGTGGGTGTAGGTTTAGGATGGTCAAGCTACACAGTCCAAGTTACGGTTTTAAAGTTCATGCTAGGCCTGTTCCCTTTCCCAACATATGATATATATATATATTTGTATGTATGTATGTATTGCATATGATATTGTGCACTAGTTTTAATGGTTTTTGTATTATGGTTCATGGTATTATTTTATCCTTTATCCCTAAGTTACATGCTAGTGCTCCAACCGCTAACTATCTTTAGAGGTGTATTCCCATGCGATGCAGGAACTGACCCTAATTTTATTCCTCCTGTACTGGGACTCGATGATTATAGGACAGTTCATGAGTCAGACTAAAGTGGTGAGCTTCAATTCTTCAAATGATCCCCTTTCATGCTTTGGGTTTTCTTTTGTATTGGCTCTTTCTTTTGGATTTATTTTTGGCTATGGTCGGGGGCATGTCCCGACCAGATTATCTTTGGTTTTATTGGAGGCTTTGTTGGACATTACTATGGATATGGGCCTTATGATTGGTTATTGGAATTAGTTATTGGTTGATGGCTGTTGGCTTTTCATCTTGGTTGTTGGATATTGATCTATCCTAGATTCTTTGAGTTTTCTTATTATATCTTGTTTTATATTGGAATTTATCCACTACTAGGTGTACATGGTTCTATTTGATTAGGCTGAAAGGGTGGTCTTGGGTCCTCGACAGACTTGAGATACTGGTCATGGCCAAGACCTTGTTTGGGTCATGGTAAAGTTGTTATGAGAGCCTAGGTTCATGGTCAATTATGTGTCCATAAAGCCATGTTAGGTAGAGTCTCTTTTATGAGTGTGTAGCACACCATACTTATAAGGGAGAGGCTACAAGTTCTTATGGTTTCCCATCTTTCCATCTAGTCGTACTATCCAAAGTCTCATGAATATGACTATTCCAAGATGGAGCATCCTAGTAGTTGCGAGTTTATCTCAGTTTATGTATCATCCCTCAATTTTAGATCCCAAATATTCAGTCACGACTCAGTTCATAGGTGCCTCGTGCATCTTCACATACTTTTCTCAGTATCTTAGCCAAGTCAGTATCCTTCGGGGGACATAATATCCCAAGGGGGCGATGCACTATAATCCCCTGAGCTTTCATGTCATAAACCTTCCATTTTATCTTCTCGTAACAAGATCTAGTTTGAAGTAATGGGTACTCATAAGTTGATTCTCTCATTCCAATCTAAGCCGTATGACCATTCCCATGTCATGGCATGTATTCAAGGAATCGGTTTAGCTTATGATATTCAGTTAATGTATCATGTTTCAGACTTAGTTTTTTTCTCATGTTCTCGTTCATGAATGTTCAGTAAATGATCTCAGGTTCATCAATATTCTCAGCTTGAGGTAACAATCTTCCTTAGATTTACTCAGTTTCATGCTCAGTTATCTTTACAAACTTGGTATCAATTATCGTTGCATATTATCCTAACGACAGTTATGTATTCAAATTTATGAATCAGTTCAACCATGTACTCATGCTTTAGTTATGCATGTTCAGTATGAAAACTCAGTTTATCAGTAGTTTCAGTTATGTAATCATGATTAAGTTGAGCATGTTCAGTATGTAAACTCAATCTATCGGTATGCTCAGCTTAATCAATCTCATTTTAATTAGTCTCATTCGAAGACGAATATTCCCAAGGGGGAGATATTATAATACCCTGTATTTTCCTAGATCAGTTTAGCTCTCATTACATGAGAATTTCTATATAAAATTTTCAATACACTTAGAATTTTCCATTTTAAGACTTACTAAAGTGTAGGAAATTCAGTTAGCTTTCGAACGATATAAATTTCACCCAAATCTGATATTCGGGTGGGAAGTTATGGCCCTTTTAGGAAAATAGTATGTAAAGTTGAGCATCATCGAATCACAGAGACAGGCTAAATTGCATTCATTAGTTTCCAGTGAGACACCGTAATTCCAGTACATTGTGGTAAAGTTCCAATTCCCAATTTGCAATTTCCAGTGTGTCAACGCGATAACGGCGTGTCGAGCTAATGTTTATTTTCGCAATTGTCATTTTTCAGCAGCTCGACATAATACCACCACATTGCACCATAATGGAATTTTGCGATGATCCATTTTTGAATAGTTTTAGCTGACTTCCAATGGCTCCCCACGATGCCACCGCGTCACGATGAAGGCCAATATCAAGAATTTTAATGACAAAAATTTAAATTATTTCAGGGGCAGATTGGTCTTTTCTGTGAACCTAATCAGCCTAAACACGATATTAATACCCTAATAACCTAATTAGATCATTATTTGCTCAATTCCACTCAAATCAAGATCATTATCTCTCAAAATAGAAAAAAACCCTAGCCTCCAAGAATCAAGAGCAGTTCTCAAGAAATCCACCAAGAAACTTTAAGAACTCATCTTCTCA